>OZ023265.1:10905794-11455794 GCA_964006375.1 Tillus elongatus
TATGCTATTTTTGGTTTAGCACTTTTAATTGTAGAGCATGAGAATTCAATTTGCGTCTTTATTTAAAAACGCTAAATATTGATGATCCTGAAATTATGCCAAAAATTGTTTACTTACTGCTGTGATTTTAAATTTTTCTCTCATCTCATGGGTAGGGTTCTGTGCTTGGGCTAGCATTTTTGTTTGATATATCTTATTTATAATTGGGTTCTTTTGATTTTACTTTTAATTAACGGTGAAAAATAGCCTTACTTTATCATATAACTAGTATTTGTTTGATTTGAGGTCAAAATTAAACAGATTATGTAAGTACAATCTAGTATGTTTTATTTCTGATTGATTAAATTCACAAATTTCCATTAAAAACATAGTTATATCAAATGTATCATCGCTGATAGTCGATAAATCAATACAAATCAAATTTATTTAAAACAATGAACTAACTATGATCTAGTGATTCGGCCTTTATCTAATATCCCCCTAGTGAGCTAAAGATACATTAAAATTATCAATGGGACTGAAAAATTCTTAAAAACTAATCACAGTATAGAAAAAAGTCTGCACATTTATTACGTTAAAGTTCATAAAACTACTTACTGAATGTTGTCTAATTGCTTCTTCTAGTTGATGTGTACTAATTGCTTTCCATTTGATCTACTGTTTGGATTTTGTAGCTTGCATGTGATTACTAATTATTTTCCATTTTATTGAAACGGTCTTAACAAACCGCGTACCAGATACTCGTATATATTGTTCCCATTTCAAATTGAATATGATTTTATTATGATGCACTTGTCTTCTTGCTTAATTCTTAACTTCCATATTTACAGTGTCGCCGTATGTCAACGAATGAAGTTTCACTTCCCGCAGTTCTTTTACGAATCGTCCTATCGTCCTGCCGCCGTCTTCTTAAATAACTACCTGTGTTACAAAAAAAATATTTTCTTGCTATACCTGGGCAAAGCAAAGATCATAGGCCCTGCATTTTTCCCATTGTCCAACTTCTTGTTCGTTGCACTCATTTGATACAACCGCACAAAAAAAATATCCCTATTAATTAACACTGCGTGTCTTTTTTCATAATTGGTAACTGACAAAAAAAACTTATTTTTAACTTAATACTATACATTTACTTACTGTCCAAGTATAAAATAAAAATCATTATATTCTGTTAAAACTCTATAAATAAAAACAAGGCTGTTGTTCTGTGTTCTATTGTATTCCAACGACTTTTGCTTAGTGAACTTAAAATGTGCTACATGTAAAAAATAAATCATTGTTCTGTATTCTTTTACCTGTTATGCTATTCCTTATTTAACCGAAAATATTTTACACTCTCAATTATACAGGGCATTTAAATATTAGGACATATCAATTTAATGTACACGGCCCGTTTTACTCCACAATAAAATGTTTCTACTTTTCTGACATATTTGCTATCTATAGCAATATATATATATATATATATATATATATATATATATATATATATATATATATATATATATATATATATATATATATATATATATATATTGTACTACACACACCCGAATAATAGAGATTCAATGAAAAAATTACAGTAGATCAATAATGATAATTTCAAGTTTTTATGGGTAAAACGTGTCTTTTCCGTTTCAGCGACATATAAATTTATTTATTAATTTAATATGCAAATACACAGTTTATAAAACCATTTACGTATTGCATAACAGGCTAAGCTATAACTATGGTGTACATAATTAACCTCTAACTTTTTTGTCTTTTAACATAGAGATCTGAATGTTTGGACATAGGATACTCTTTATAACAGAAAGCAGCGTACCAAATTTGGTTACCCCTACTTTGTTATTTACGGATATATATTTTTTTTTCGAAAGAAAACACAAAATTTATGTATGTATGTATGTATGTTTTTTTTCTTTCGGGAAAAAATTTTATCTCAAAAAATAGAAAAACTATGGTAACCAAATTTGTTTAGTAAGTTTACGATATTAAAAGGAAAATATATATCAAAATTTATATTTTTATGTTACAAGAAGAAAAAGTTATAAAAAAATATTTGATAGCGGGTAATTTCTATGAAAATTCACTATCATAACGTACTTGCTGCGTCCAGACTTTTTACGCATGATTCTATTTAGGCTTACACCCTACTATCAATAATGAAACTAAAAAGTAATTTAAAGATAAAGTTTGGACGCAGCAAGTGCTTTATGGTAGCTAATTTTCATAAATAAAATTTAATAACAAATAAGCATTTTTTTAAATGAAAGGCATTGTTGGAGAAACGTAATTGGTCCGCCTCTGTCTCTTTTACTTTCATTCGGTTGCACTATCCTTTAAGTTTCTACCTGGAATTAGTTATCTCTGGATTTCACAATCCTTTTCAATTTGCTGGTAATCTTTATCCTCTAGCTGTCTGTATCGCATTCCCTTTACGCGTGAATAATGCCATACAAAGAATACTTATATACCGTTAGGTCCTTTCCTGTAAATAGCTTTTGACGTGTTCTTAAAATGTATCCAGTGGATTTCTTCACTAGGAACAATACTTCTAATTGGTTGGTCATCCTGCATTACTGGCATTATATCAACTACGTCAACTAGCGTTACGCGAAAGCTCGATAAAAGCAAGCCCTTCGCAAAGCACAAAGCAGTACTACGATCGAGCTCCTCTTCTTAGCTTCTTGGGACTCCGAGTTCCTAATCTTCCACTTAAAAAAGTTCAGTGCTACAGTTCAGTTCGACTACGGATCTCATTTTCTAAGCTTCTTGGGACTTCTAAGATCCCAATCTTCTACTTAAACACCGCACGGTCTTTGCCGTGTTCTTAAAATGTACCTACTGAATTTCTTCACCAGGAATATAACTTTTAATTGGTTGGTCATCGTGCATTACTGACATTATGTCAACTACGTCAACTAGCGTTACGCGAAAGCTCGATAAATGCAAGCCCTTCGCAAAGCACAAAGCAGTTCTACGATTGAGCTCCTCTTCTTAGCTTCTTGGGACTCCGAGTTCCTAATCTTCCACTTAAAAAAAGCTCAGTGCTACAGTTCAGTTCGACTACGGATCTCATCTTCTAAGCTTCTTGGGGACTTCTAAGATCCCAATCTTCTACTTAAACACCGCTCGTGTGATTAAGCCAGTTCAGTTCAAGCTGCAATCTTCCTACAGAAATTCCGTTCGTACAGTGATACCGTGAAAAGTCGGTGTTTTCTTCTAAATTAGAAGGTATACGTAATCAACTTCCACCATACGCGCAGTTAAATAAATGCAATAACAAGTAGCTAATAAGACTGTGAAATCTCCTGAGTAACCTATTAAATCAAGTGTAAAACCGCAAATTGTAAATAAGTGTTAAGTTCAAAGTGTATATAGTAACAATACAACATATATAAATATAAATAAAAAAGTCTGGACGCAGCAAGTGCGTTATGGTAGTGAATTTTCATAGAAATGATCTGGCACAAAATATTTTATTATAACTTTTTTTTCTTGTAACATAGAAATCTAAATTTTGGTGTATAGTTTACTTTTTATATCGTAAACCTACCTACCAAATTTGGTTATCATAGATTTTATATTTTTTAAGATAAAAAAATTTTTCTAATGAAAACTCAAAATTTTCCCGGAAAACCTCGTCCAATTTTTCTAAATAACGAACTTGTCAAAGCCATTTACAAAAGGAAGGTACATGCCAAATTTTATTAAAATCGGCTTATTACTTTTTGAGATATGAATTTTTTTCAAATGAAAACTCAAAATTTTCCCGGAAAACCTCGTCCGATTTTCTTGACTAACAAACATGTCAAATCCATTTACAAATGTAAGGTATGTGCCAAATTTTATTAAAATCGGCTTATTACTTTTTGAGATATGAATTTTTTTCGAATGAAAACTCAAAATTTTCCCGGAAAACCTCGTCCGATTTTCCTGACTAACAAACATGTCAAAGCCATTTACAAAAGGAAGGTATGTGCCAAATTTTATCAAAATCGGCCCATTACTTTTTGAGATATGAATTTTTTTCGAATGAAAACTCAAAATTTTCCCGGAAAACCTCGTCCGATTTTCCTGACTAACGAACTTATCCAAGCTATTAACAAAAGAAAGGTACATGCCAAATTTTATCAAAATCGGCCTATTATTTTTTGAGTTATCGGTGTGATACATATACATATATATATATATATATATATATATATATATATATATATATATATATATATATATATATATATATATATATATATATATATATATATATATATATATATATATATATATATATATATATATATATAAACATATAAAAATTGAAACTGACCCCGGATATGGGTTCTAGGGGTCCTAGTTCGCGCTCATTTGCAAAATTTTTTTCAAAATTCAAAAGTCGGGATCTCCCCATTAGTGAATTTTTTCTACGAAAATTCATTAAAAGTGTAATATTACAATCTTCTGGAATCCAGTGCACCTAGAGTTATAAATACAGTCCACATACAGTCCACATCTTCAACATATTCTTCTTCCAACGCTAATTAGCAAAGCCGACTAGTTAGCGAGGGTAGGATCAATCCACCTGCAAAACATTTGGGAAAGAAAACAAGCTCTTTCTCCCCCATACATTAATTTAATAGTAAAAACCATGTATCATATTTCATCAACATAATTTTGTTGTTTGAAAAAAGTACAATCATTTTCCGAAAATAAACTTTTGACAATTTCTAGAAAAGTCTGCTCCGATTTCGAAACAAGCCCTTCAGGCACAAGCAATATCCTCTCTCTCTCCCACAATGCAGAAGGAAAAGGAGATTGATGAGATGTTACAGTTAGGAGTTATAGAACCGTCAACTGCTCCTTATCGTAGTCCTATGGTCAAGAAGTCAGACGGGTCTTTAGAGCTTGTTTCAACGGCAAAGCGTTGAATAAGATCACTGTAAAAAACGCTTTTCCATTGCCTTCTGCCAATTCCATCATTAACAAAACTCAGAACGCCAATTATCTTTCCACCATAGATATCAAGAAAGCTTTTTGGAATATTCCTTTAGAGGCTTCCTCTAGGGAAAAGACTGCGTTGGCTGTACCAGGAAAAAGTTTGTATCAATTCACAGTTGGAAATGTTTTCTAGTTTGTTTTTTACATTTGTTTTCATAGTTTTTGTTTTTATTTTAATAAGTGACGTGCTCAACCATTTGTAAATGACTATTGACTACCTCTCGGAAACGTACGGTCATTGATGGATTGGTCGTGGTGGTCCAGTAGCATGGCCACCAAGATCCCCTGATTTGAATCCTTTAGGTTTTTATCTATGGAGGCACATAAGGGAGCTTGTTTACAAGAACTACTACAACAGTAGAACTTGCATTTGTAAGAGCATATTAAGAAGATCTTTGCAAGGGCGATTGGGGGTTTATAATAGAAGATGCAGGTGGCCATTTTCAACACTTGCTGTGGTTCTATTCGGGTACTTTTAATTAGTAAATAGTTTAAATTAGGGCCCTTAAAGATGTTAAAAAGATCGGGACGCAGCAAGTGCGTTATGGTAGTGATTTTTTATTAAATGTTTCAAATTTGAATAACTCAACTTTCTATAAATTTAGAAGGTTGAGTTTTGGTGTGTTGTAAGATCTTTCCTAACGCAACGTATCCACCAAATTTCATTAAAATAACTTTGTAATTTGCAGAGAAAAAAATTTTTTCAAAAGAAAACTTAAAATTTGAATAACTCAATTTTTTATAAACTTAGAAAGTTGAATTTTGGCTCGTAGGAAGATCTTTCACAAGGCAACATATCCGTCAAATTTCATTAAAAAGCTTTGTAATTTTCGGAGAAATTTTTTTTTCAAAGAAAACTCAAAATTTTCCGGGAAAGCCTTGTGGGTTTTTTCTGGCTAACGAACTTATCCAAGCCATTAATAAAAGAAAGGTACTTGCCGAATTTTATTGAAATCGGTTGATTATTTTTTGAGTTATCGGTTGGATACATTATCGATACCTCTCTATTAGTCAATTTTTTTAAATAAAAATTCACAAAAAATTCAGTACACTACATAACACAACAAAATTGTATTTATCTCATAAAAGAGATCGTAGTCGGCAAAATATCAAGATGTAACTTTTAACAGGCACTAAACTAAAACTAACAAAGTCAGTGGTGTAGAGATTTCTTAAAGAAATTATTGCAATAAGATATGGACTGGTTTAAATAACTTTTGCGCTCAAAATTTCATTTGGATTGCTATAGTCGTTTTGGAGACATTTGGAATAAACTAAAACAATCAAAAATCTTGTAGCTACGAAACGAAGGAAAATAGGATCTATGTTGATGTGTAAAAAGTCTTGTTTTTACGTGAATCTAACCATGAGCGATGGCAGGCAACAGCTTTTTATAATTTACACTTTAGCGCATGTATTTTTCGTGATCAAGTCTGCACTCACATCAGATATGAAATTTTAAATCGACGTAATTACTTCACAAGAAAGCGTGGCTTTATAAACCTACAATTCTGTATGAATATATTATAGGAAATTAGATTAACTTAGCTGTGAAAAATCGAATTTCTGGTTTGTTATTTACATAATGAATATCGTAATTGTATATGTTAGGCGCCATCTGTTGTTGCCTGAATGAATTAATTATGTTTCTATGTTGCGTGCAGAATAAGATATTAGTTGTGGAAGATAGAATAAGTTATGTTATAATTTTTAATTGTCATTAAATTTGTAACTTATATTGTTTGTATATTCCCGCCCGTGCTTTTGAGAAGTTCCTGATCCCCATCATGCAAAACATTAACATTTTCAGGCCTAAATGGATATATACCATTTTCCCTTAATAATCTATGAACTGTATTCTTTCCAAAATGGGTTTGGGATGATTTAATTCGAAAACATGGTTGGTTCCCTCTCAAGATATGTAAGAATTTTCTCTTCTTGATTGAGGGTTAGTGTGCGATGGCGACCTCGTTATCTCTTTGGGGATCTGAATGACCTTCAGTAATCCAGGGCGCGGGTTCGCAAGCTGTTCAATGCGACCAAAAGGTCGGGGGATGTAATGAGTACAGACATGCCCTAACGAGCTACAACAAAAGACTGAGGGACGCTAGGCCGGATTCGTGGCGGAGGCTCTGCGAAGAGAGGGAGAACTCACCCGAGAGTGCTTGACTACACAAGATCCCGTCCAAGGGCATTCAGACCAACATAGGCGGCCTCAAAATATACATGGGGGGTTTCATAAGCTCGGGGGAGGAGACCATGGGAATCCTACTAAGACGCACTTCCCCGGATGCAATATAATAAACCAGTTACCTACGGACTGAGAACACTCAGGGTTAGAGGCGTCGTACAGGCGGGCATCTGGAGTAGACTGGACAGTCCCCAAAGAGGTGGCTACCTGCAGCAAAGTCAGCTTGGAGCAAGAACAGCTTCAATCTATTCAAATCCCCTGGATTCGACGGGATAATGCCCATCATGCTCCAACAGGGTATCGACATACTGGCGCCGACGCTTACCCTCATCATGAGGGCCAGCCTGGCCTTGGGGTATCTTTCGAGAGCATGGAGACTGGCCGTAGTATTTATTCCTAAGCCTGGTCGTCCAAACGACCAAGCAAATTTCTTGAGGCCAATAAGTCTCATGTCCTTTCTGCTGTGGGGGCGGTGTACTGGAAGCATATCCACTAGACTGCAGACAGTATACATACAGAGCAGTGGTCTCAACAGAAACAGCACTGCACCAACTGGTCCTAAAACTGGAGAACAGGGAGGTGGCGCTGGGGGCCTTCAGCAACACCGTATTCGGACCAGTGCTTGCAGCTATCGGAGAGCGTGGAATAGAGGGAACCTGTCGCAGGTGGATCGGCTACATGCTTAGAGACAGAGCTGTGTTCACCTCACTCGTGGGGGATGCTCTGCTGGCGAGTGTCGCGGCGGGGTTTCCTCAGGAGAGCGTTCTGCCTCCCCTGCTTTGCTGCCTAGTCCTGGATGGCTTGCTGCGAACGCTTTCGGGAGGCGGGCGCGAAATACAGGGCTATGCGGACAGCATCGTCATCATAGGCCGAGGAAAGGTTACACATTAAGTCTGGGAGCGTATGCAGACAGCATTGAACGTGCTGGAAAGCTGGACGGTTAGCCAAGGGTCGGAATTAGCCCCGAGAAAACCACCGCCATATCATTTAGGAGGATGATGTGGGAGCGACACAGAACTCTGACTATATGGTAGGAACATTCCTTTGTCCAGGCAGGTAAAATATGTTTGGGTGGTACTGGACTCCCAAGTTAACCTGGAACGGTTGCCTTGAAAAAATACTGCGCAAGGCAGTCATGACCCTAACCGTCACCAGGCGACTATATGGAAAAACGTGGGGACTGAGACCTAGTATGGGCCACTGGTTGTACACAAGGGTAGTCAGACCATCGTTAAGATACGCAGCACTGGTATCGTGGCCCAAGGTGATCCAGTACCAAACAAACACTGGGCAAGATTCAAAGGATGGCTTGTCTAGGCAACACAGGGGCTATGATCGCAACTATAACAGCTGCCATAGAGGTGTAGCTGGATCTGCTCCCCCTACATTTAGTCATCATGGGGGAGGCCAGGGGGGGACTATACAGACTAATCTGCAATGACATACTGAAGACCAACCCAGGCTGGAGGGGCCACTGCAAGATTCGGGAGATCGTGAAGGAGCCCATGCTTAAAAGAGGTCACAGACTTCGCGAGTCTGCAAACCCCACGGAAGGCAGATTTGCGCGAGGCATGGGGGGAGGAGACGCCGCGCCTACTAGGGGCGCGCCCGTGTGGTTCACGGATGGATCTGGCGGAAAGCGTGGAAAGGCGGCTGGTGTCTACTCTGAAGGACCGAGAGTAAGTCACAGTATTTCTCCCGGGATTCATGCAACAGTCTTTCAGGCCGAAATTAACGCTACCCTGCACCGCTTGCGAGAGAACAAGAGGAGGGGGCACACCAACAAGCGGATTTTCATAGCTACAGACAGCCAGGCAGCCCTTAAGGCTCTAAGTAGCCCACGGGTAAACTCCAGGCTGGTTAGTGAATGCTAAGACGAGATGAGTGATTTGGCGGTGCAGAATGAGGGCACCCTCGTCTAGGTTCCGGGCCACTCGGGAGTCAAAGGCAATGAAGAGGCTGACAGACTCGCGAAGAAAGGATCAGCGCAACCATATATGGGACAAGAACCGATCCTAAGCGTGACGAAGAGCACTTCCATTAAGTCCTGAGTCAGAAACCAACACGGCATATTGGGCAGACTGTCCAGGGCTTAGACATGGGAAGACATTAGTTGGGGAACCCAGTTCAAAGTGAGCTGTAGGGCAGCCAAATCTCAGCAGAAAACAGCTCATGAATATAATAGGACCCTTGACGGGACACATGGCTGTCTTCAAGGGGGATCGGGCATGCAGACTCTGCGGCGAGGGGGAAGAATCGGCCCAGCACAAAATGTTTCAAAATGTGTTCTATACCTATCTTGAACAGATGGCTAGGAAAAATGCCGTGATTAAAATATAACCTACTTACGCTCGTTATAGAATATAAAGTAGTAATCCGTGAGCCATAGGTTCTTAGAGCGAGCCAGCTGGATATCTCTGTAATATTGACCTATAGTTGTAAACTTGTGACCAAATTTTCATGTTTTCCCACGATAATGAGATGCTAAGCAGGACAACTATATTTAATCTACTCGCCGCCATCTATTGATCCCTTTGCTAATTTGTAAGTGATCTAGTTGCCGATAATGCCACAATGTGCTTGCTCTCACGCACACAAAAGTGCTTATCTTACATCAGATTATTTTAAAATGCCGCTCAAAAGTCTAAATTTAAGGTATTATATTTATTTGGTTGTCAAATCTTGCGCAACCTAATCTAACAACTTTTCAAGCAGACAGTTTCAAGTAAAAATGTCGTCGTTTAGCATACGATATTACACACTATATTTAATTTTATCTTTGTTTTTGAGTCTTCACGGCGCAGAATAATGTGATAGATTACGTTATCATCACTTCTATGTTTGCTTAAATATTGAATTTAAAATTGTGACGCCAGTATATCCATGTTAAAATAACAAATGAAAGGTGAAAAACAATACGTTGACGCTTGTAAAAGTATTTATTTATTATTAAAACCGTGTAATCATCGAGTCGACCTTTGAAATAATTTAAATGATGCTTTGAAATGGGTCAATGCGATGCCGGTTGTCCTTACTGGAAACGTCATCGCACAAATTTCACTTTGCCGATTTTTATTGCGGTAGGTCGGTGAATTTTATTGGCACAGCAATTTATTTTGCAAAATTGTTGTCTCTTTTAGATAAATTGCGAAACTTTTATCCGGGGTAAAGTTAGGGTGTTAAACAATGCTTAAGACAGTGGTTTCTACTTGTGTGTACTTTTTGGGTTAAAAGTAGTACACAATTTTCAATAGTATTGCAAAAAGTATGCTACGAGTATATGCCAAAATTTAGATATCTAAGTTAAAGAAAAAAAGTTCGAGACGCAGCAAGTACGTTATGGTAGTGAATTTTTATTAAATGCGTCAAATTTGAATAACTCAATTTTATATCAACTTAGACAGTTGAATTTTGGTATGTGGCAAGGTCTTTCTCAGGACAACATATCGACAAAATTTCATTAACGAACTCATCCAAGCCATTAATAAAAAAAAGGCACTTGCCAAGTTTCATCGAAATCGGTTAGTTATTTTTTGAGTTAGCGGTTGGATATATATATATATATATATATATATATATATATTATATATATATATATATATATATATATATATATATATATATATATATATATAGGAGTCCTAGTTCGCGCTCATTTGAAAACATTTTTGCAAAGTCTTACCATCGATACCTCTCTATTGGTGAATTTTTTTAAATAATAATTCACTAAAAAAAGTGATATGCATTTAAAGAAAAATTTTTGGGTGTCATTGATGACCTGGGAAACGCACAGAACTAAAATATTTTGTGTGGATAACAAAATCTATTGTATATTACAGATAAAGATTAAGTTTTTTTTGGTGCAGAAAGGTCAAGAAATGCCAGAGAAATAACTTTGAACATTTAATAGTTCCTCTTCTTAAAACGTCAAAATAGCGATTTGAAACGTCAAAAATTGGCAACTTTTAGGCAAAGAACCTGAAACGAAAACAGGCTACGTAGAGAAAATTTTGAAAGCAGTGTGTTTTTGCAAAACCTTAAGTTTCAGCTTTAACTGTCATTGTCCTTTATTTTACTAAAACATTTGCAGAAAAATCATTTCAAATAGATATTTTCTCTGATGCTTTAGCAGTAGTTTTAGTTATAGAGTCCATGGTTTAATAGCGAACTTTCGTAGAAAAAAAGATTTCTTTAAATGAGCGCGAACTAGGCCCCCTAGAACCCATATCGGCGGTTAGTTTCCGTTTTATCTGCTTACATGGGTATATTTATCTTTATATTTTACATTAAAACAGTTCTATGAAAATGATTTACAGTAACGCGCTTGCTGCGTCCAGACCTTAATGAATTTTACTAAAATATTTCCAGAAAATTCATTTCAAATAGACTCTTTCTCTGATGCTTTGGCAATTAGAGTTTATGGTTTAATAGTCTATAATTGTTAGAGAACTATAGTAGAAAAATGCTCAATATATCCATTAATATACAAAATTCTATACCTATGTTATTTACATAATTTTACAATCACAGCGTGGTGCATAAGTCGTTGGTGATACAAATTTTACTCTTACTTTTTTAATCGACACCTCTTTTTCATCGAAATATAATACATCTTTGTGAGAAAGCAAATTCGGGATGCATCAAGTTCGTTTTGTTAGCGAATTTTCATTAAATGCTTTAAATTTTAATAACTCAATTTTCATCTAACTTTTTTATTTTTATTTTAACAACACACCACGAGGGGCTTACAGCCTAAATACTATCGTACCGTGGGTATTGACAAGAAGGAGTGAGGCAACTTGTTAATTCTGGACTTGAAGGTTCGGAGGAGAAGGAAAAATATGTGCCGGCAACAAATTCCATAACTTGGAGGTCCTCGGGACAAAAGAGGGGGCATAACAAGATGTTTTATGTCTGGTGACCTGGACAGTAAGAGGATGCATTTGCTCTGTTCCCCTGGTAGATCTGTTGAGGGCACAAGGTGGAGGAACTATGGAAGAAAGCTCCGCTGAGCAATGCCCGTGCAGATATCTATATGAGACGTATAGCTCTCTTCTGAATGGAGTCCAGGATAGCGAGTGTAGAAGCGGAAGCGGCACCCCATATATGGGAGCAGTATTCGAGGTTTGACCTTATTTGTGAAGTATATAAGGTATAGAGATTAGATGGTGAAAAGTATTTGCGAGCCTGGAAGAGAAAACCTAATTTATTAGCTGCGGCTTCTGCAATTGATGTGACATGTTGGTGCCAATTGAGATTTCGATCCAGAGAAATGCCAACAAGTGAAAAGGACTCATTTGAATAACTTGGTTGTTCATCGTGATGGGTCTAGGGCTGGTGTATCTCCTATTAGATAGAAAGCAAGACTGAGATTGGGTGAAGTTGAATTGTACAAGATTTCTACTTCCCCAGTCTAATATTTTTCGGAGATCCACAGACAGAACCCTCCATGAGTCTACGATCCTCATCTAACTGGGCTTAAGAGACAGGCTTAGAATATGGTATATTCGAGTGGAGGTTGCTGTCGCCCGCGTAACTGTGAACTGGGTTGGATGTGCTAGAGAGGAGGTCATTGATGTGGATAAGAAACAGAGTAGGGGCTAAAGCTGAACCTTAAGGGACTCCTGCATTAATTGTATACAGTTTAGAGGAATGGCTATCCACGACAACAGAAATTCTCCGGTTGGAATGGAAATTTGTTGTCCAGGTGCAGAGTTTTGGTGGTAGGCCATAGGCCGTAGGTTGATTAAGCAGCGCTGCATGCCAGACCTGGTCGAATGCTTTGGATACGACAATCTGAGATTCATTGTGTAGTTCCATAGACTTGTTCCAAGAATGGGTGACAAAGAAAAGGAGGTCGGCAGTTGATTTGCGCTGGCGGAATCCATACTGCCTGTCGTGCATTAGACTCTGTTTTTCAAGAAATTTCAGTAGTTCGGTGTTTATATACTTTTCGATCACTTTAGAGACGACTGAAAGGAGAGAAATAGGCCTATAGTTGCTAGGAAGCGCTTTGGATCTTTTCTCTGGGACGGGCTGTACTCGAGCAGTTTTCCAGTTACTAGCGAATATGTCTCTATTGTAAGATGTCTGAAACAGACGAGTCAGGACAGGAGCAAATTCTGGTGCGCATTTTTTGAGAACAATTGCTGCGATCTCGTCAAGGCCAGAGGTTTAAGATTCGTGGGCTATGATACAAGTTTTTCGGGAACATTTTAAGTTTATCTTAGGAGACTTTCTGTACATTTTCAAACAATAAACTTATTTTGATAAAATATGGTACATTGTTTCTACTATAATAGAAGTTATACTGGTAACCAAATTTGATACCTGATTTCGTTAAAAAAAAGACATAAATCCTATCAGTATGTGTGGAAAATAGAAGCAAACCTCTCATCACATCCCCAGTCAATGCTTGTCTTTGACTACAGCCGTGCTTATAGCTTTTGGAAATACATTTGCAAAACCAAAAGAAATACAAACTCAAACTTGGTTTAAATTTGTTGGATAATCAGAGGACCGAATAATTTCTGTGGGACAAATAAGCGTAAGTTTCTATGCAAACGCTATGAATCTAAACTGTAGTAATAATAATGATAATAATAAGTTTATATCTACTGTGAACTATAAATATTGTATAATTAAACTTTATAAAAGCTAGCACACGGAACTTTGTATACGTGCTCCAAGAAAAACAAAGTTACGACCAGAACTTTCTAGTTACTTAAACGCATACGTGAATGTAAATTTCAATATTGGCTGTTGCATGTTGAGAGCTGTTTTATTATTGTCTTTTATTATTTATTTACATTTCTCATTTGATACTGTAGTTGGTGAAAGTCGTCGGCGCGACAAAATATTGTCTTAACACTTTTTTCATCTCTGGCGAATTGTAAATGATGATGATTTATTTAATTTTTATTGGATTGTTAATTGAGACGGTGTGCTGATGTTTAAACGCCAATTAACACTTAACTTGGAGGTACAGTTAATATCCGTAACTCCCTGGTTTTTTAAAGACACGTCTGAATACGTAATTAAGCTAATAAATTACTCAAGAAAGTAATATAAATTTTTATTACAGCAATGGGTTTCTTTTCCGTTTGTGTAAGGCCTCATTGTGACAACTATATTTCCTTATTTATTTATTTTTTATGTTGCCATATAATTTGAATAAATAGCGTGTTTCTTAATTTTGTTTTAATTTATGACTGATTCTAATCTTTTTTTTTCTTCTTTTTTAGGTAAGCGGTTTGAACTACAAAGTACAATTAATTAGAAATGGGATATTTCAGAGGTAAGAAAATTACATTAAATTGTTGAAGAATTAAAATCGTCGATAATCCAAAGAAAAACTGTCCAGACAACATTTTTTAAAGATTTTGATTTTTTTTTAAATTTATTTCAACAACACACCACGAGGACTCACCGCCTAAATAATATCGTACCGTGGGTGTCGACAAGGAGAAAATAGGCAACTTGTTAATTCTGGACTTGAAGTTTTGGGGGTTTGGAGGAAAAGGAAAAACATGTGCCGGCAAGGAATTCCACAACTTGGAAGTCCTCGGGACAAAAGAATGGGCATAACAAGATGTTCTATGCCTGGTGACCTGGACAGTAAAAGGATGCATTCGCTCTGTTCCCCTGGTAGATCTGTTGGGGGCAGCAGGTTGAGGAACTATTGAAGAAAGCTCTTCTGAGCAGTGCCCGTGCAGATATGTGTAAAAGAGAGATTGAGGTCACCAACGGCAAGTTCTGGTGCGCATTTTTTCAGAACAATTGCTGGGATTTCGTCAAGGCCGAAGGCTTTACTGGTATTAAGAGAAGAGATAATCTTGCATACCTTTCTAGTTTTGAAAATGATATCCGTCATTTTATGCGCAACATTGGAGATTGTTAGTGGTTGAACATTTGGAGGTGGGTTGAGAGTAGAATTGCCGGCGAACAAGGAAGCAAAAAGTTCAGCCTTGCTCAGGGCGGTAGAAACAATTTCTTCCCCTGAAACAAGGGGTGGGTACGTGCTCTTGCAGAAATTATTCCCAATAGATTTAGCAAGAGTTCAGAAGGGTTTGCTGCCGTGGGACGTTGAGAGGACTTTGTTTTTGATGTGGTTATTAAACCAGTTTTTGCCTCAGAAAGAATGCGGACATAGCGGTTTCTTGTGTCGTTAAATGCTTGACGGTTTTCTTGAATGGGATTGTGTAGAAGTGTTTTGTGAGCTGTGACCTTTTCAGGTCTGGCCTTGTCACAGGATTTAGAGAAACAAGGCCTTTGCGTGGCTGAAGAGGTTTTCTGTGTACGTGGAATAAATAATTCCATGCCAGCTTGAATAATTTCGGTGACGTTTTGTGAGATATCAGAGGGGTCAGGATGAGAGAAGCAGACAGACGCCAATGGAAATGAGGAAGAGCAATCCTGCATTTCTTCCCAGTTCGCGGAGTTGTAGTGCCAAACGATACGTGGGTGTGATGATTGTGTGACCTCGGGTTGCATGGCGCAGTAAGCAGAGACCACGTCGTGGTCTGAGCGACCAAGAGGGGTGGTGACTGATGTCTTATAGCATTCAGGTTTTGTAGTAAGAAGGAGATCCATGGGATTTGAGGTGTGTGTTGGGATGCGAGGAAAGTAAGTAGGTTGCTGAACCATATTGGCTAAAGAATTGCTGACTGCAAAGTCCTACGCTGCTCTCCTTTGTGGATTGGTTTTTGAAGATCGTAGCCATTCCTTATTATGGACATTGAAGTCACCAAGAATATTTACCTCGGAGGAAGGATATTCAGATATTTAAATTTTATTTTATATAGATGGATAAATAATGAATAGATTAGCATAGGAAATAAGAAATGTTGATGGCGAAGCTATGTTACGTCATAAAATTCTACAGGTAAGACCCACCAAACCTCTTCTACTTAATCGTTTTGATTTTTATGCTCTTCGTCATTTAACAGCAGGTATCCCGTAGGTATCCATACTGGGCCCTATATGTTTTAATTAATTTATTGCTGACGTGAATAGGATTCCTTAATCAGTAACTTCCTACTATTATGCTGACGAGGTGTGTAGTTGCATTAGCGAATTTTCGTAGAAAAAATTCGCTAATGAGATCGTGACTTCTAAATTTTGAAAACAATGTCTTCCAATGTAAGATTGCTAGTTATTTGTAAGATTGATAGTTATTAAAAATAACAGTTTGGCAATCTCAGAAGCGCGCCGACACTGGTTGTGTGAGTATTCAAACGCAGTTGGCGTATGGCTTAAGTAAACAGACTGAGAGACGATATGTGAGAAGGGCAAGGATGAACATTCAATTAGATTATTATGAGTTGTTGAGTTGTAGGCATGTGATCATAGTAATTATATTAATTCTGAATAAACTAATTTTCTTTGAAATATTTTAATTTCTAACACCAATGAGCGCGATCTATGACCCCTAGAACCCATATCCGGGGTCAGTTTCAATTTTTATGTGTTGTAAATTGTTTTTACAAATGTCAAGTGCAGCTTTAAAGTGACAGACCTAAATAATGTTCTTATTTCTGAGAGCTTGTGACATGAAAATATGAGTATTTTCCTCTCTTATATTTCTCTTTAAAATTAAAAGAATTACTTGTTCACCTTTTACTGCCACATCCATCGTCAATACATCGGCGAAAAAATTTCAAAAATTTGTTTCACTTAAACGTATAAAGAATAGAAAACCTGATTTGGGAACGAACTTTTTTTGTCTGTCGGTCTGTATATTTGTCTATTAGTAGCCACGATAACTTTAGAACGAATTGAGATAATATCGTCTTCAAATTTGGTATACAATTAGCACCCGACAAAAGAACGCTTCGAATCATTTTTGGGTAAGATCGCTTCAGGGGATAGAGGATAAATAAGGGGTGATTTGGTGAAAATTGACATTTTTTCGTGAACACTCGAGTAATATAACGTTTCAGAAGTTTTTGGGTACAGAAATGTGAATATTTTCTTTGTTGTCAAGTCATGGACCCCAAATTCATTTCATGAGAATATCTTTCTGAGGAGACTATATTATCACAGCTATGTGGAAGTGATGATTTTAATTGTAGCAGTATTTTTTTTTCAGTTTTAATTATAGATTATGTATAATTTAGATTTGATGTATTTTTTCAACAAATTTTCTTGTAAAAAATATTTACTCAGTTTTCGCAATTTTTTTTATTGTTTCCGTAGAAATCACTTTTGTAAAGATTTTGTGAAATGTTAATATTAAATAATAAACGTTTAATAAGTTAAGTAAGTATTGTAAAAAATTGAATTGGAATTGAAAAAAATTGTTTAGCAAATTTTCGTAAAAAATATAATTTTGAGGTGTAACACACGATAAATCACAGATAGAGGGCCGTCAGGATATTATTTATTTTTTAAGTAAATAAACACATATGAATCGACACTCACCGCTTTAGTTGACAGAAGAGACGGACGTGCTTGTAGTTTCTAAACCTGTGCAATAAAAGATAAACCACTGTAAGTGTCCAGCCCAACATTGTCTAATCTAAATCCCCTATTTAAATCAGGACATCTTCAATATCCTAAATATCTCTTACATATAGTACTCAAACAACTGTCTTTATATGTCTATAATTGCAACAACTCATTAATAAAGTATATCATGTCAACATTATTACAAAAGGGCCCTGCTTTGCCCCCGCCTTTTTTTCTCCTCAGGCCTCGTCCACGGCCTTGCCGCCCCGATAGCACTGCAACCTTTGGTTGATTGTGCATACCCTTAGTTTTACTCCACCCATTCCAAAATCACTGTGCCTTGAACTAGTCTGCACAGCGATTGGTAGGGTGAAGTTTTATATTGCTCTGTTTACGGTCTAGACTGACCGTAGATCAGTTGTCTTTTGCGGTCCAGAGCTTTACACTCACACAAGATGTGCTGGGCTGATTCCTCCCTCTCGCCGCAGAGTCTGCATACGAGGTCCCATTCAAACCGCCTCATTTTATGCCGGTGTTTCTTGACGGCCATGTGTCCCGTCAAGAGACCTGTTGTGTTTCTGAGCTGTCCTCTGCTAAGATTTAGCAGCTCCACAGCTCTCTTTGAACTGGGTCCGTCAATTATTGACTTCCCATGTCTGAGCCCTGGACAGTCCGCCCAGTACACCTTGTGTTGGTTTCTGACCCAGGACTTAATGGCAGTGCTCTTTGTCACGCTCAGAGCCGGTTCTGGTCCCATAAATTGTTCTGCTGACCCTCTCTTCGCGAGACTGTCAGCTTCTTAATTGCCTTTGACCCCTGAGTGACCCAGCACCAAGATGAGGGTCACCTCATTCTACCCAGCCAGGTCGCTCGTCTCGGCACTCACTCACCAGCCAGGAATTTACCGGTGGGCTACTTAGTGCCTTAAGGGCTCTCTGGCTGTCTGTGGCTATGAGGACCCGCTTGTTAGTGTAGCCCCTCCTCTTGTTCTCCCACACACAGTGCAGGATGGCGTACATTTCGGCCTAAAAGACCATTGCATGGACTCCGAGGGAAATACTATGACTTACCCTCGGTCCTTGCCAATGAACACCTGCCCCCGTCCCACGCTTCCCGTCGGATCCGTCCGTGAACCAGGCGAGCGCGTCCCGTGGTGTGTTCGGCGTGTCCTCCCGCCATGCCTCCCGATCGGAGATTTTCACTGTAAAATTGTTTTCCCTTCACGATCTCCTGAATTTTGCAGTGGCCCCTGAAGCCTGGGTTGATCATTAGTCTACCATTGCAGGCTAGTCTGTATAGTCCTAGCCTGGCCTTGCCTCCGCTTTTACCTTAGGTCTAAGGTAGCGCGGCCTGGGTGTAGCAGACCAGGCACGCACTCCAATATGCACTGCATTAAATATAATTCATCCTTACCTTAAAATGCACTACGAACAAGCCCTTCCTAATTGACTCTCTTTCAACTAGTAAATGGGTCCAACATCTCTAGTTTCAGATGCATTCAACGTTTCAGTTTCTTTATGTTATCTATGCATAAATATTAGGTGGTTGATGGAACCCCAAAACACTCGAGTGCCCCTTCGTTCGCAGTGTCGTTAAGTATCATACAAAATGTCAGATGGTACAGTTTCTACTAAAGATTATGTTTAAAACTTACGTTACAGGGGTAACATTACTTAAGCGAATTTTTGTAAAGAAAAAATTGCGAATTTTTGTGAAAGAAGATAAAAATTTTCATGCAAATATTTTCTTTTTGAACTTGGTCTTCTTTATTATTTGATAAATGTTAATTTAAGTGTAGGGTATAGCTAGTGCTTCATTTTAACTAGACTTAAAGCTTCCAGTGGAAATTTTTCAATTATTTCACGTAAACAGCTTTATGGCCACCTTTATTGCCGTGTTTAATAAAAAAAACGAGCTTGTTCGCCTATTTAGAAATCCGATTCTCGCAACTACGGCGTCCCAGTTACTCTCCAATAAATCCAGCCGTTTCCAAAGAGAGCGTTCCGAGATTCAATATCCCGGAGTGTAAACTAACAGGCAATGCTTATAAATCTCTACACTGGATCGGAGAGCATTGTGTGCAGCGAGTTTATACGGCGCTGGATCTAGTGTTTTCACACTTCACACGTCGCTCTTGGGTCTGTGTAAACAAGGTGGCCATGCTCCAGATTAGATATCGACAACGACAACGATATCAACACCACTTTATTTATGTAATAACGCTCGTATGTTGTCTCCTGTGTACTCGTAAATTCCATTAGCTTATGTTTCTTGTAAATAAGTCGGAACAATAAGGGTGCTTACTATACGGCAGTCTCAGTTTTAGACAGATAGCATTTTTTTAACAAGAATTTCAGGGTTAAAAGTAACCTAAATGAAGAAACTGAAGTATGTGGATTCAACGCACTATTTTATTTCATTTTTTTTTTCTCAGAGCTCGTCCGCGGCCCTGCTGCCCCGATATCACTGCAACCTTTGGTTAATTGTGCAATTTTTAGTCTTACTCCACCCATTCCAAAATCACTGTGCCTTGAACTAGTCTGCACAGCGATTGGTAGGGTGAAGTTTTATATTGCTCTGTCTCCGGTCTAGACTGACCGTAGATCAGTTGTCTTTTGCGGTCCAGAGCTTTACACTCGCACAAGATGTGCTAGGCTGATTTCTCCCCCTCGCTGCAGAGTCTGCATGCGATGCCCCCTTCGAACCGCCCCATTTTATGCAGGTATTTCTTGACGGCCATGTGTCCCGTCAAGAGACCTGTTGTGTTTCTGAGCTGTCCTCTGCTAAGATTTAGCAGCTCCACAGCTCTCTTTGAACTGGATCCGTCAATTATTGACTTCCCATGTCTGAGCCCTGGACAGTCCGCCCAGTACACCTTGTGTTGGTTTCTGACCCAGGACCTAATGGCTCCCCTGCAGGGTTCTTTGTCACGCCCAGAGTCGGTTTTGGTCCCATAAATGGTTCTGCTGACCCTATCTTCGCGAGACTGTCAGCTTCTTCATTTCCTTTGACCGCCGAGTGACCCGGCACCCAGATAATGGTCACCTCATTCTGACCAGCCAGGTCGCTCGCCTCGTCTCGGCACTCACTCAGCAGCCATGAATTTACCCGTGGGCTACTTAGTGCCTTAAGGGCTGCCTGGCTGTCTGTGACTATGAGGATCCGCTTGTTTTTTGTTTTTTTCCCTCAGGGATCGTCCGCGGCCTTGCCGCCCCGATAGCACCGCAGATCCGCTTGTTGGTGTAGCCGCTCCTCTTGTTCTCCCGCACACAGCGCAAGATGGCGTACATCTTGGCCTGAAACACCGTTGCATGGACTCCGAGGGAAATACTATGACTTACCCTTGGTCCTTCCGAGTAAACACCTGTCCCCGTCCCATGCTCACCGCCGGATCTGTCCGTAAACCAGCCGGGCGCGTCCCGTGGTATGCCCGGCGTCTCCTCCCGCCATGCCTCGCGGTCGGGGATTTCCACTGTAAAGTTGTTTTCCCTGCACATTCGCGGGCTCGCGAAGTCTGACCTCATTTCAGGCATGGGCTCCTTCACGATATGTGGCAAAACTCAAATGGAAGTGGACGGGAGATGTGACTCGCGTGCAAGATGACAGGTGGACGAAACGATTATTTTATATATATATATATATATATATATATATATATATATATATATATATATATATATATATATATATATATATATATATATATATATATATGACCATGAAAATGGGTTCCAGAGGCTCTAATTCGCGCTCATTTTAAGAAATTTTGCGTAAGTCTCACCATCGATACCTCCCTAGTAGTGAATTTTCTTAATGAAAATTCACTAATAAGGACTTTTAATTTTAAAAAAGGTGCGAACAGTTTTCTGTGGCCTAACCCAACTGCACACACGGCAAGCAGATCTGAACATTTACAGGAATTCACCATGGATAGATCAAAAAGTGGTAATATCAACTAAACGCAATCACAAAATGATTGTTGTGTAATCAAATAAAATTAATCAAAACGTGCTCCTCACGATTATAGCTACAAGTGAAAAGCAAGTCGGTGGTATATTCGTGTAATGTCTGTGTAACATGTAAGTTCACGGAACGGCTCTAATGCTGTTATTAACTTCACCTTAGCGTGGCTGATAGGCAATCTGAAGCCATCGCTTCTGTTAGTCTTTAATCAAATAATGTGCCAGATACCATCAGTAGTCATATATCTACTCTCAGTTCTTGCAGGATAATGGTATGTTACATTGCTTGATAAAGAATTAAGTGCGGCGCAAACGTAGGAACACTTCGCTACATCATTACGTAAGTGAAACCAGCAAATCCCATTGTAACAGGCGTTCTAAAACTTGCGAAATCCTAGGAGGTACTAATGCAAAAAAAAGTCAAGACGCAGCACTGCGTTACGGTAGTGAATTTTCATAAAAATGTTTTTAATAGCATATGTGTGTTTTTTTAAAGAAAGCAGGCATCAAATTTGGTTACCAGTATAACCTATATAGAAAAAACAAGTGTCAATCTTATAAGTTAATAGCAAATTGAGGTATTCAAATTTGAAGTATTTAATAAAAATTCGATACTATAACGCACTTGCTGCGTCCCGAATTTCTTTCCTTACAAACATGCTTTATATTTCGATGCAAAATGCAAAAATGCAATAACATAAGGCGTGTAACAAAAACTGCTTGAAAGCTGTCTATTTGAAGCCATATCCCCATTAAACCCTGCCTACCCCGCACAGAACCCCTATCCCCCCAGGTGCCGTAACTTCCATGGGGGGTATGAACAAGAAGCTTTTCTTGTGGTTTATGCAACGAGGGTGGTTGTATGTAGACGAGGGGGGGTTGCATACGACGAAGCAGGGGAACCCCCCCGGATTCGTCTTGTGTCAGGTGTTGGAGGGTGGCTGCTTCGTCGTGGGGATTTTCCTTCCCCCTCGCGTGCATACAACCACCCTCGCTGCATAAACCACAAGAAAAATGTCTTGTTACTACCCGCCAAGAAAGTTACGGCACCTGGGGGGGATAGGGGTGCTGTGCGGGGTAGGCAGGGTTTAAGGGGGATATGGCTTCAAGATGTGAAAAAGACAGCTTTCATGCCCGTTTTATTCGAATTTTCTGCTCATATTTCCTTTTTGCTACCTACCCCGCCCAGCACCCCTACTCACTCCTGGTGCCGTAACTTCCTTGGGGGGGGGTATAGTGGGTGAATAAGAATTTTTTTCTAGGAGTTTGTTGGTCCAGGGAGGGGGGGGGTCTAGGCAGGTTTCTGAAAACGATTTTTTTGAAAAGCGTTTGGGAGCTAAACTGCAAATTTCAGCGAAAATTCGCTACCAAAACGCACTTACTGCGTTCAGATTTTTTTTCTTACAAACGCATCATATTTCGATAAAAAAATGCAAAAATGCATTAACGAATTTATTCTACAAAAATTAGCTAAAAAAATTATACACCTCTACTCACTCTTGGTCCCGTAACTTCCTTGAGGGTGTGAACAAGAAATTTTTCTTGGGGTTTGTGGATCCAGGTGGGGGGGTGGCTAGGCGGGTTTCTGAAAACAGTTTTTTGAAAAGCGTTAGGGAGCTAAACTGCAAATTTACCGAAAATTCGCTACCAAAACGCACTTTTTCTTACAAACGCATCATATTTCGATAAAAAATGCATTAACAAATTTGTTCCAGGAAAATTAGCTAAAAAAAATTATAGACCGTTTAAACCATAAACTTTACTAAACCTACAAATAAATATCCAAAAAGGCACCAACTTAACTAAACTGATAGCCAAAGCATCAAAGAAAGGGTCTATTTGGAATGAATATTTTGTAAATATTTTACAAAAATGAAGGCAATGACGGTTGAATCTGAAACTTAAGGGTTTGCAGAACCCTCTTCTTGCAACATTTTCTTTTCACAATCGGTATTTGTTTCACGTTCTTTGCCTAAACATTGCCAATTTTGACGTTTAAAATTGCGAGTTTGACGTTTTGAGGAAAACTCCAAAATTTGTCTCTTTAACTGCCCATAACTTCTTTGTGTTTAAAGCTAGAGACCTAAATTTTGGTACAGAGTTGACTCTTTATAATACAAACACGCGTATGGTTGCCCTTACTTTATTATTTCCGGAGATATGAATTTTTTTAGAAGGAAAACACAATTTTTCGGGAAAGCCTGGTCCGATTTTCCTGGCAGGTACTCCTGGAAGGTACTCATCAAATTTGATCAAGATTGGTTCATTATTTTTTGAGTTATCGGTCGATATATATATATATATATATATATATATATATATATATATATATATATATATATATATATATATATATATATATAAACACAGATCTCATCATTAGCGAATTAAAAAAAAAATTCGCTAAAAGGAGGAAATTTGCATCACCAACGACTTATGCGGCAGCCTGTGATTGTAGAAATAATTTTTCAAGATGTAGCTCAAGACACGATATCATTAATGTATACAATTTTTTTCCTATCTTGTATAATAACGGATATATTGAGCTTTATTGATTTTTTACGAACATTCGACAAAAATTAAATACCATTAAACGATAAATTCTATAGCTAAAACTACTGCCAAAATGAAATGAATTTTCTGGAAAAATTTTGGTAGAATGAAGAACAAGGACGGCTGAAGCTAAGATTTCAGGGTTTGTAAAACATTCTTCTTCAGACATTTTCTTTACATAATACGTATTTGTTTCAGGTTCTTTGTAGAATGTTGCCAATTTTGACGTTTCAAATCGCGACTTTGACGTTTTGGGGAAATCCCCAATTTTTTTCTTCTTTAAATGCCTATAACTTTCTGTCTTTTAGCTTACGGAGCTAAATCTTGGTAAGTAATTTACGTATAATGATATAAACTTGCGTACCAAATTTGGTTGTCCTTACTTTGTTATTTCCGGAGCTATAATTTTTTTTTTTTCGAAAGAAAACATAAAATTTTCCGGGAAGACCTGGGCCGATTTTCCTCCCTGACGAACTGATCTAAGCCACATACAAATGGAAAGTATTCAGCAAATTTAATCAAAATCGGACCATTATTTTTTGTGTTAATAGTTTGGATGAAAATATCGGCTATAAAAAAAGAATTTTAGTTTGCAAGGTATTGTGAAAGGATGAAAATCAATGAAGAGTGAAGGCAAAGACTGGTTCATTAGATGGAACAAGTAGAAGGCAAACAAATTTGGTATGTCAGAATTAGAAATATGTTACATTTGGATGGAGTTTTCAAGCAGTTGTTGGTAGAATTTTAGTAAATTATGTTAATATACAGCACAAGCTTCAGGCTTATTGTGTAGACATGTACGATTTATGATAATAAGTAAATAAATCATACAAATATATATATATATATATATATATATATATATATATATATATATATATATATATATATATATATATATATATATATATATATATATATATATATATATAGAAGCTGACCCCGCATAAGGGTTCTAGGGGTCTTAGTTCGCGCTCACCTAAAAAAAATTTGCAAAGTCTCACCATCGATACCTCCTCACTATTAGTGATTTTTTGTAATAAAAATTCACTAAAAAGCATACCCACTCTAAACCACTGTACCTAATTGCCTCATTGCAGTCTGTGTAATTTAACTGTAAATACTTCTCTGTAAGTCATTAGACAAGTAATTCAGCAATTCCAGGACACGCAGCAATGGTTACTATGCTGAATTGCTAGATTTGTATGCGACTAGTTTAGGTTTTTGTGTGGACATCATCTTGTCGGTGTGTCTAGTCTGGCTGCTGTTGCTCTTGGTTTGCTTGCAATTATCCTACGCTTGTTCGTGGAGAATATTGTCCAAATTAAACTCCCGCTTCTGCTATAAGCATGCAAATTATAACGACGGTAAGATTACGCCGAATGTGATTGCGTGTAGCGGTATCAATGGTTGCTATGTGGGAACATAAATGAGAACCCTTAGGATCTGAATTTAAATTTCGTCAGTTTCAGTAGATGCAACAATATTACAGGTACACTTTTTGAGTCCTTCTTAACGTAGCCTCGGTACTTATCCTTTAGTCTTTTAGTAAATTTTCGTAGAAAAAATGCACTAATGAGCTCACGCCATTTTAATTTTGAAAAAATTTCTTTAAATGAGCGCAAACTAGGATCCTTAGAACCCATATCCGGGGCAGTTTGAATTTTTATATGTTTATACCTCCATGGCAAGCACATTTGATTTCTTCATGACACTTGCCTCCTGTTTGACATTTTTCAAATATCGTTTTTAAATGTTTTCCAATTTATTTCTGCTTCATCCTCTTTTAGTAAATTTTCGTAGAAAAAATTCACTAATGGGGAGATCTCGACAATTGAATTTTTAAAAAAAAATTTGCAAATGAGCGCGAACTAGGCCCCCTAAAACCCATATCCGGGGTCAGTTTCATTTTTTATATGTTTATATATATATATATATATATATATATATATATATATATATATATATATATATATATATATATATATATATATATCACACCGATAACTCAAACAATAATGGGCCGATTTTGATAAAATTTGGCATATACCTTCCTTTTGTAAATGGCTTGGACAATGTCGTTAGTCAGGAAAATCGGACAAGGTTTTCCGGGAAAATTTTCATTCGAAAAAAAATTATATCTTCGGAATTAAGAAAGTAAGGGCAACGAAATGATACACGGGTTTATATCATTATAGGTAAGCTACCTACCAAAATTTAGCTCTGCAGGTTAAAGGGCAGAAAAGTTACAGGCATTTAAAGAAAAATAAATTTGGGTTTTCCTCAAAACGTCAAAGTCGCGATTTAAAACGTCAGAATTGGTAATATTTAGTCAATGAACCTGAAACTAATATGATCTATGGAAGGAAAATGTCCCAAGAATAATGTTTTACAAATCCTGAGCTCTTAGTTTCAATCGTCATTGTCCTTCATTTTACTAAAACGTTCCCAGAAAATTCATTTCAAATACGTATTTGTTTCAGGTTCTTTGTAGAATGTTGCCAATTTTGACGTTTCAAATCGCGACTTTGACGTTTTGAGGAAATCCCCTTTTTCTTTTCTTTAAATGCCTATAACTTTTTTGTCTTTTAGCTTACAGAGCTAAATCTTGGTAAGAAAATTCATTTCAAATAGACCCTTTGTCTGATTTTTTAGCAGTAGTGTTGGCTATAGAGTTTATCGTTTAATGGTATATCATTTTTGTCGAATTTTCGTAAAAAAAAATCATTAAAGTTCAATATATCCGTTATTATGCAAGTCACAAAAAAAAGTTGTATACATTAATTATAGGGTGTCTTGAGCTACATCTTAAAAACTATTTCCACAATTACAGGCTGGCCCATCAGTCGTTGGTGATTTTTTTTTTTTTTTTTTTTTTTTTTTTTTTTTTTTTTTTAATCGAATACGCCCTATGTTATTGCATTTTTGCATTTTCCATCGAAATATAATACATCTTTGTAGGAAAAGAAATTCGGGACGCAGCAAGTGCGTTATGGTAGCGAATTTTCATTAAATGCTTCAAATTTGAATAACTCAATTTGCTATTAACCTATAAGGTTGACCAGAAAACAAGTTTTTTCGGGAACAATTTAAGTTTTCTTTCGGAAATTTTTGTACATTTGCAAACAATCAAGTTATTTTGATGAAACACGGCACATTGTTTCTAATATATAGATTATACTGGTATCCGAATTTGATGCCTGATTTCTTTGAAAAAAACATACTTGCTATTAAAAACATTTTTATGAAAATTCACTACCATAGAAAGAAACGAGATTTTAATTTACAATTTGTGGCTGATGAGAAATAGTCTCAATGCCAACAACAATACCACACACACACAGAGAGAGACCACAGAACCTTAAGTGAAAATTGAGGATTTTCTTGGCATTTCTCTACAAACCAATTGCAAAAAATATTCTCCTTTCTAAGTCAACATCTCGCAGTCGTTGACTAATATCTGATTTTTTGGGCTATACTTTAAAAAAATTAGGGTTCTCTGAGTAGTTGATTTAGGCACTTCAACATTATTTTCCAGTTGACAAAGGCAGGTCAACTAGAAGGATTGTCGATGACAGTTTGCAAAACAATATTTTCAATATTTTCATTGGGCACTCCATTATCGATTGTGTTTTTTAAAGAAACCACAGGATATTAAATTATTTCTAAGCATTCTGAAGGTAGATAAACCTGGTTGCCGTCTTTCGGGATATCGCTAAAAGTACATTTCTTGAGCTCGTTCAACGTTCCTATAGCACAAAATGAAACAACCATACATGTTCACTTTTTGCCAATTTAAAAACCTTTCCATATTAAAGTTAATTGGTAAGAGGCAACGAAGAAGGCGATCAACTAGCGAAGGAAGATGGCCAGGAAGGTGAAATTTATCAACTAGTTAGAGCCGAAGACTATATAGTGATAGAAAAACAAAACTGCGTACAAAGTTTTTTAATGGCTCAATTTACCAATCAAGAAATGGCTCATTTTATATCCGGTGTAGCAAATTTAAATGCATCGAACGCAAGATGTTTGCATCCAGAACGTTTTCCTAATAGAAGAATTACCATGTCCAGAAACATTTACAAGATTTCATCTCAGGCTGGAGGAAACAAAAAACAGAATAGGCTGTAGACAATGTACAGTTAGATAATGTTAGTGTGACAAACACGCGCGCGCGCGCACATCTCTATAGTAGGCGTTTGGAAAATCTGATGGATGAATCTGTCAGTTTTCACTTTTATTGTTTCTTGTATTTGTTGCGTGTAGTTTATTTAAGTTATAACAAAGTCAAACGATTTATTACATGATGAATAGTGAAAATTTTTCCTCGAGTATTAACAGACCTGATTTGGATACTAGGAGAATGCAAGAATTGTTTACTTGCCATAAGAGTATATCACGAAATATATCGAGGGCGACGGGAACCAAATAAAATGACTCTTAAAAGATTGATGGACCGTTTTGACCGGACAAGTTCAGTAATGAATGAGAAAAAGGAATTAAGAAAAACTGCTGTGACTGAAGAAAACCAATTCAAAGTATTACTGAGCGTTGCTGAGGAGCCGCACATAAGTATACGAAAAATGGCATTGCAACAAAACATTAGCCACGGTACGAGTTCAAAGAATCCTGTCACTATATAAAAGGCTTCCTTTTCGCGTTCAGATGCACCAGGAACTATTTGACAGCGATTTCCAAAGAAGATTAAGATTTTGTGAATGGGCTAAAGACAAAATTAATCAAGAAAATAATTTCTTCAACTTCGTTTTGTTTGGGGATAAAGCAACATTTAATAGGAATGGGGTGTAAATAGCCACAATCTACAATTTTTTTTTTAAATTCACCAATGCGGAGATCCTGACTTTTGAATTTTGAAAAAAAATCTTCAAAAGAGTGCTAATTAGCCCCCATAGAACACATATCCGGGGTTAATTTCGATTTTTATATGTTTATATATATATATATATATATATATATATATATATATATATATATATATATATATATATATATATATATATATATATATACATACATATATATATGTATATATATATATATATATATATATATATATATATATATATATATATATATATATATATATATATATATATATATATATATATATGTATATATGTATGTATGCCGATTTTGATTAAATTTGGCGAATACCTTCCTTTTGCAAGTGGATTGGATAAGTTCGTTATCCAGGATAATCGGCCCAGGTTTTCCCGAAAAATGTTTTTTTTTTTCGAAAAAAATTTATATCTCCGGAAATAAGAAAGTAAGGGCAGCCAAATTTGGTACACGGGTTTATACAATTAAAGGTAAGTTAAATTTAGCTTTGCAGGTCAAAAGACAAAAAAGTTATAGGCACTTCAAGGAAAATAAATTGGGGTTTTCCTCAAAACGTCAAAGTTACGATTTAAAACGTTAAAATTGGCAACATTTGCAAAGAACTTGAATCTAATACGGGCTATGGAATGAAAATGTCTCAAGAAGAATGTTTTAAACCCTGAAAAGTCTTAGTTTCAACCGTCATTGTCGTTCATTTTACTAAAATATTTCCAGAAAATTCATTCCAACTAGACCCTTTCTCTGATGCTTGGCAGTAGCCTTAGCTATAGAGTTTATCGTTTAATGGTATATAATTTTTGTTGAATTTTCGTAAAAAATCAATAAAGTTCAATATATCCGTTATTATACAAGATATGAAAAAAAATGTATACATTAATTATAGGGTGTCTTGACGCCTTATGTTATTGCATTTTCGCATTTTCCATCGAAATATAAAGCATGCTTGTAGGAAAAAAAATTGGGGACGCAGCAAGTGCGTGATGGTAGCGAATTTTGATCATATGCCTCATATTTGAATAGCTCAATTTGCTATTAACCTATAAGGTTGACCAAGAAACGAGTTTTTTCGGACTCACTTTAAGTTTATTTTCGGATTTTTTTTTTACATTTTCAAACAAAAAGTTATTTTGATGAAATATGGCAGATTGTTTTTAGTGAATTTTCTTTAAAAAAAATTCACTAATGAGGAAATCTCGACTTTTGAATTTTTAAAAAATTTCTTCAAATGAGCGCTATTTAGGACCCCTGGAACCCAAATCCGAGGCCAGTTTCAGACTTTATATGTTTATATATATATATATATATATATATATATATATATATATATATATATATATATATATATATATATATATAATGTTTATATATTTATGTGTCACACCTATAACTAAAAAAATAATGGACCGATTTTGATAAAATTAGGTGAGTACCTTCCTTTCGCGGGTGGCTTTGATAAGTTCGTCAGCCAGGAAAATGCGCCGAGGTTTTCCCGGAAAATGTTGTGTTTTATTTCGAAAAAAATCGATTTTTTTTTATATTTTCGGAATTAACAAAGTAAGGGCAACGAAATTTGGTACACGAGTTTATATCATTATAGGTAAGCTACCTAATTTAGCTCTGTAGCTTAAAGGACAAAAAAGTTACATGCATTTAAAGAAAAATAAATTTGGGTTTTCCTCAAAACGTCAAAGTAGCGATTTTAAACGTCAAAATTGTTAATATTTAGGCAATGAACCTGAAATTAATATGATCTATGGAAGGAATATGTCTCAAGAATAATGTTTTACAAAGTCTTAGTTTCAATCGTCATTGTCCTTCATTTTACAAAAATGTTTCCAGAAAATTCATTTCAAATAGACCCTTTCTCTGATGCTTTAGCAGTAGTGTTGGCTATAAAGTTTATCGTTTAATGGTATATCATTTTTGTCGAATTTTCTTAAAAAATCATTAAAGCGCAATATATCCTTTATTATGCAAGTTACGAAAAAAAGTTGTATACATTAATTGTAGGGTGTCTTAAGCTACATCTTAAAAAATATTTCCACAATTACAGGGTGGCCCATAAGTCGTTGGTGATTCAAATTTTCTTTTTTCTTTTTTAGTGAATTTTTTTAATCGAACAGGCCCTATGTTATTGCATTTTTGTATTTTCCATCGAAATATAATACATCTTTGTAAGAAAAGAAATTCGGGACGCAACAAGTGCGTTATGGTAGCGAATTTTCATTAAATGCTTCAAATTTTGAATCAAGTTGCTATTAACCTATATGGTTGACCAGAAAACCAGTTTTTTCGGGAACAATTTAAGTTTACTTTCGAAAATTCTTGTACATTTTCAAACAATAAAGTTATTTTGATGAAACATGGCACATTGTTTCTAGTATATAGATTATACTGGTAACCAAATTTGGTGCCTGCTTTCTTAAAAAAACATATTTGCTTTTAAAAACATTTTTATGAACAACACTACCATAACGCACTTGCTGCGTCCAGACTTTTTTAAATTGTTAACAGGACTGTGAACTCTACATCCATAATTTTTGACATTCCAAATTATAATTCTACTAACATTAAAAATAAACGAATGTAATAAATTATATATTATTGCAATGGACGGATGTAATAGACAGCGAAATCGGCGGACTGCTTTGCTTCTGTTTGGTAGTTGGCAACTGATATGCCATTATACGAGTACAAAGCTGTGTCAACTTCACCTTGAATAATAAACATTCTGAATTTCCTTTTCTTCATGCATGATTCATTTATATTTATGTTTAAATACGGCAAGCAACCTGCAACAACCGCGGCCGCTGTTATTGCCAACAGTGAAATCGTTTATCTGTTAAATTGCTTTGATGCAATTCTGTCACTAAAAACTGTCAACCGTGATACAATCAAGCGGAAAAAGGCGTCGATTATAATACCACTCGCCTCTTTTTCTAACTATGTTTCATTGGTTTGTGATTAATATTAAATTAATTTATGCCGGTTTTTGTGCCCGGAGATATTGAAATGTGTAATGTCAATATGGCGTTTTATATTGCTGTGACCTGATTATCTTGCCAGGAGGAAATAAAAAGTGTTAGTAGTGGTAGTAAAGTATTATAGATTATACAGTAATAGAGATATATATTATAATTATTTCCTTAGTGTAAGCTTAAGTGGCAAATGGGCCAATAAAGTCAGGAATACATATCATATTGACGGTAGGATACCTATGGTGATAATTGAAACAAAGTCCCTGAATATCGCGATAATATAACTGTACTTTCCAACATCACAAAGCAAGGAGGAAGAAGTGTATACAGTGGTGCAGAGTAAACGAAATAGGTCGCATATTTCATATTTCCTGTTCTTTAAAAAAAATCGCTTGCAGGTGTCATTTTTGTGAATTTTCTTTGAAAAAATCACAAATGAGTGCTAATTAGGCCCCTAGAACATATATCCGGGGTCAGTTTTTAATTTTTATATGTTATATATATATATATATATATATATATATATATATATATATATATATATATACAGTGTGGAACAGCCAAATGGAATAAATTCGATAACGGATAAATGAGGGCGTGTTGGGAAAAACGCTTGGACACGTCGATTTGTATTTTTAACTGCGCATCTTTTTCAAGAAAAAAAAATTATATAGGGTGCGTCATGTGACAGTGGCCAATACCAACTTTCTTATTTTAAATACAAGCCCCTGTATATTATTAATTTTTTGGATTCTTCAGAAAATTCTAGACATAATTCATGTACAATGTTCTATACCTATCTTCAACTGTTTCGGAAATATTAAGTATTTTCAGATTTATTACAAAAATTAACATTAAAAATAGAAAATTATTTTATTTCACAAATTCGCTACATTGCATTCAATACTTATTTCCCATTCAGCTCTTGATAATGAGAAAGTAAACAAAAACCATTCCTGCGTTTCTTTTTACTGATATGAAATGAAACAAAAACAAAAACAGTTTTCTTTCTGTTCGTATAAAACTCGTAGCCTTAGCAACTTGTTGTCTGCCTGCATGACAGTAGTGATTAGTGTCAGTGCTATTGTCGTTTGAATTTCGTTAACTGTACGTAATAATATCAGAAAAATGGTTCATTTAACAGAAATGCACAAAATAACCATTCTACAAATGATTGGTTATGGAGATAACACACGGACACAGATGGAAGTGTCTCGCTTATTTCACGAAAAATTTCCAAATTTGCCGCCTGTATCCCAAGGAACAATTAGCAAAATAGAAAAGCAGTTTCGCGAGCTTGGTCATGTGAGACAGATAAAAAAAGTAGCTGCCAATGCAGTAAGTGATGATACGAAATTGGATATTACGCTTGAGTTTCAAGAAAACTCACATACTTCTGGTCGACAAGCAGCCCAACTATTCAACGTTAGCCACACAGCAATTTTTCGAACATTAAAGGAAAGTAAAATGCATCCCTATAAAATGATACCAACTCAGGAGCTCATGGAGGACGATTTCGATAGGAGAACGTATTTTTGTGAACAAATGATGGCAATGTTAGATAACAATGTGATCCAATTAGAAGATGTTTTGTTTTCTGATGAGAGCACATTTACACTTCACGGTCATGTTAATCGTCAAAATTGCCGCTATTGGTCTAATGAGAATCCTCATTGGATGAGAGAGGAACATACGCAATATCCTGAAAAAGTTAATGTTTGGGCAGGAATTGTTGGAAATCATATCGTAGGTCCCTTTTTCATTGATGGCAACTTGAATGGGGATAAATATTTAGAACTGCTCCAAAATAATGTCGTGCCAACTTTGACAAACTTATATCCAGATCCAGCAAACCCACAAGTTCCTGCCAATAAAATATGGTTTCAGCAAGATGGAGCACCGCCCCATTACCAAATCAATGTCCGGCAGTACCTGAACCAAATTTTTCCAAATCGGTGGATAGGGAGGCGCGGATCGATAGAATGGCCAGCACGATTTCCTGATCTGTCGCTATTAGACTACTTTTTGTGGGGATATGTCAAAAGTATTGTATACAAAACTAAGCCCCTCAACTTAGATGACTTAAAAAGACGAATCACGCTTGCGATTAGATCAGTCACGCCTGAGATGTTGAGTAATGTTAGAAGACATTTCTATACCAGATTAGCATGTTGCCAAGATGTTCGTGGCGAGCATTTTGAACATTTACTACATTGACATTAATTTTTTTTTGTTTTTTTTAAATTATTAAGAAATAATCAGTATTTCTTATTAGAATTTGTGAAATAAAATAATTTTCTATTTTTAATGTTAATTTTTGTAATAAATCTGAAAATACTTAATATTTCCGAAACAGTTGAAGATAGGTATAGGACATTGTACATGAATTATGTCTAGAATTTTCTGAAGAATCCAAAAAATTAATAATATACAGGGGCTTGTATTTAAAATAAGAAAGTTGGTATTGGCCACTGTCACATGACGCACCCTAAATAATTTTTTTTTCTTGAAAAAGATGCGCAGTTAAAAATACAAATCGACGTGTCCAAGCGTTTTTCCCAACACGTCCTCATTTATCCGTTATCGAATTTATTCCATTTGGCTGTTCCACACTGTATATATATATATATATATATATATATATATATATATATATATATATATATATATATATATATATATATATATATATATATATATTACACCGATAACTCAAAAAATAGTGGGCCAATTTTGATAAATTTGGCGAATACTTTCCATTTGCATGTGGCTTACATAAGTTCGTTAGCCACGAAATTCGGCCCAGGTTTTCCCGGAAAATTTGGTGTTTACTTTCGGAAAAAATAATATCTCCGGAAATAACATAGTGAGGGCAACCACACTTAGTACGTGCGTTTATATCATTATAGGTAAATTACCTACCAAAATTTAGCTCTGTAAGTTAAAAGGCAAAAAAGTTATAGGCATTTAAAAAAAAAGTTTGGAGTTTTCCTCAAAACGTCAAAGTCGCGATTTAAAACGTCAAAATTGACAAAATTTAAGCAAAGAACTTGAAACTAATACGGGCTATGGAAAGAAAATGTCTCAAGAAGAATGTTTCACACACCCTGAAGTCTTAGCTTTATTTAACCGTCATTGTCCGTCATTGTACTAAAAATATTTCCAGAAAATTCATTTCAAATAGATCCTTTCTCTGATGCTTTGGCGGTACTCTTAGCTTTAGAGTTTATCGTTTAATGGTATATAATTTTTGTCCGTAAAAAATCAATAATCCTCAAAATATCCGTTATTAAAGAAGATACGAAAAAAATGGTACATTAATTATAGGGTGTCTTGAGCTACATCTTAAAAACATATTTATACAATCACAGGGTGGCCCATAAGTCGTTGATGATACAAGTTTTTTTTTTATCGAACACACCTTATATTATTGCATTTTTACATTTTCCATCGAAATATAATGCATGTTTGTAAGAAATGAAATTCGGTGCGCAGCAAGTGCGTTATGGTAGCGAATTTTCATTGAATGCCCAAAATTAGAATAGCTCAATCTGCTATTAACCTATAAGGTTGACCAAGAAATCATTTTTTTCGGAAATTTTTGTACATTTTCAACCAAAAAGTTATATTGATGAAACATGACACATTGTTTCTACTATATAGGTTATACCGGTAACCAAATTTCATGCCTGCTTTCTTAAAAAAACACACATATTTGCTATTAAAAAATATTTTTATGAAAATTCACTACCATAAGGCACTTGCTGCGTCCAGACTTTCTTATTTCGCAGGGGAAATCTTTTGCAGACATCTTCAAGCCTGAACTAGAGAAAATTAAAGAAAAACCAATATGGTAAATCTCAGCGAGGGACAAATAATATAAAAAAAGTCTGTAGGCAGCAAGTGCGTTATGGTAGTAAATTTTCTTTAAAATGTTTTTAATAGCAAATACGTTTTTTTTTTTAAGAAAGCAGCCATCAAATTTGCTTACCAGTATAACCTGTATAGCCGAAGCATAATGCACCATATTTCATCAAAATAACTTTATTTTTTGAAAATGTACAACAATTTTCCGAAAATAAACTCAAAATGTTCGCGAAAAAACTGGTTTCCGGCCAACGAACCTTATAGGTTGATAAACAATTGAGCTAACAAATTTCAAGCATTTAGTGAGAATTCGCTACCATAACGCATTTATTGCGTCCAGAATTTCTTTTACAAACATGCATTATATTTCGATAGGAAATTCGAAAATGCAATAATATAAGACGTGTTCGATTTAAAAAAAAAAAGAAATATGTTTCACCAACGACTTATGGGCCAACCTGCGATTGTAGAAATAATTTTTTATGAAACTCAAGACACACTATAATTAACGTGTACAATTTTTTTTCGTATCTTGTATAATAACGGATATATTGAGCTTCATTGATTTTTTACGGAAATTCGCTACAAATTATATATATATATATATATATATATATATATATATATATATATATATATATATATATATATATATATATATATATATATATATATATATATATAGCTAAAACTACTGCCAGAGCATCAGAGAAAGGGTCTATTTGAAATGAACTTTCTAGGAGTGTTTTTGTAAACTGGAGGACAATGACGATTGAAACTGAAACTTCAGGCTTTGTAAAACATTCTTTTCGTCTAATTTTTTCTGCATAACCCGTATTAGTTTCAGATTCTTTGTCTAATTGTTGCCAATTTTGACGTTTCAAATCGCGACTATGGCGTTTTGAGAAAAACCACAAATTGTTTTCTTTAAACCACTATAATTTTTTTGTCTTAACTTACAGATCAAAATTTTGGTACATAATTAACTTTTAATGATATAAATTCACGTACCAAATTTGGTTGCTCTTACTTTGTTATTTCCGAAGATATAACAATTTTCCGAAAGAAAACGCAAAATTTTCCGGGAAAAACTGGGTAGATTTTCCTGGCTAACTAACTTATCCAAGCGACTTACAAGATAGCCGTAGATTATTGTGGCAATCCCGCTACGAAGCTGCCAACTAGGTCCGGGTAATACGCCACAATATTTTAAGTGAAAATCTACGCTATTGATTTGCGAGCGAAAAAGCTAGAACAGCTGTGATAAAAGCACTAAAATACACAGATATCGAAGCGTTAGTTAAAGAACTTGTAACCCCAAAACGGTACCGAACTCTAAGCTTGTTTGAAGTCAGCTATGCAGTTACATGGAGACTCTGGTCTAGATATCTGCCCACTCAAATTGAGGGCAACCAGCTGTCTAATAAACTGACAAGACATGTTGCCGAATAGAACTTTTTCGGACCGCAAAATCCTATATTTTAACGTGGCCAAATGAATAATTAACACCTGGTCGGAAGCTAAAATGCGTGAGTATTGGCAAGAACTACAACGATTAAAAGCTTTCAGTCCAGGGCCAAAAAATTACCAAGGCTCAACACGACGCCTGCGGACTCGGGTTGGACTCTCCAACATTGTCGTTTTCGTCACCACATGCGAGGTTTGGCCTAGTTTTGTTACAGAATGCGTATTGTGCATGGAGGAAGATGAGGCGGCGACACATATCCTGTGTAACTGGTCAAGATTCTCGTTTTTTGGTAAGCCACAGCTGGAACCAGCAGACCTGGACTGATACTCACTATCGGTTATTATGAGACTTATTATAATGAATCGGATGGGTGAAATATAAATCATGGGTGAGCCACAATACACCAGGACCCTGCAGTGGAAGGACTGACCCTTATCCCATTCACAATTAGAAAAGATAGAATAGCGTTGTTGAAGTTACCTCCGTACTGAGCGGATTTAAATCTCATTGATGTGAAATAGCAAGTATTAACAACCTCATTTTGTCGTCCGAAATACGCACCTTGGCTTTTAATTTTAAATAATGTTTTGAAGTAATTAAAAGAATAACAGAATTCCTGTCTAATTTATGTGAAGGGTTGTAAATAAAGAGAAACGTGACGTTTTGAATGCTGAATGTTAAGTTGATTCCTCTAATCGATAAACCGATTAACTTAAATACGTGCCACACATCTGACCTTTGCACGTGCCTTATTTTGCAATCAATAAAACAACGAATTATTTCTCTACAGATCTGTACTTCCGTTTTAGTATTTAACCGTTCAAAGCGGTGACACATTTTTCTAAGGTAATGTACACAAATGGGTAAACAATTAAATGTCAATTGCATAAACTTTACGAATCGCGCTCGCTTGATTAAGTTCAATCGAGTTGTTAAACGTGTATTTTCAACCTTTACCCACTTGTTCTGTTTTAGCATCTCATTATGGTAACGAGAAACAAAAGGCCACCGGTTTCAGAACATGAAATGTCGAATTTATGGGTTTCAATGTAGTCTGAATACAGATTGTTTTATTTTGGGAATCTGCACTTATTTTTGAAATTTAATTCTTTTTTGTAGGATTTTCCAGCACATCTAACCTTTTTAGCGAATTTTCGTAGAAAAAAATTATCCATGGAGGAGATGCCGACTTGAATTTTGAAAAAAAAAATTCGAGACGCAGTAAGTGCGTTATGGTAGTGAATTTGTGTGTATGTGATATGTGCCAAAAACGTGAAAAGTAGCAAAACAATTAAAATAACCCAAAAATTATGAATATCAATTTTTTTCTTACAAACATGCATTAGAATTCGATGGAAAATGCCAAAATGCAATAACATAAGGGGTGTTCTATTAAAAAAACATAGTTAGTGTGTATCACCAACGACATGAGTCGCTTGTGGTTGTCAAAATAGGTTCATAAGATGCTGCTGGAGACACCCTATAATTATTAACGTAATAATTTTTTCTCATATCTTGTATAATAACGGATATATTGAGCTTTACCGTAGAAATGCGCCACCCTGTATATGTGTAAATAGACAAAATATAAAATTGATCCCATATATGGGTTTTAGGGCTTCTAGTTCGCTCTCATTTGAAGAAATCTTTCTAAAATTCGCGGTCTCCTCAATAACGGATTTTTTTCTACGAACATTTGCTAAAATATAGACTATTAAACCATAAACTATATAGCTGGAACTACTGCCAAAGCATCAGAACGGGGGTCTATTTGAAATGGATTTTCCGAAATTATTTTAGTAAATTGAGCGACAATGATGGTTGAAGCTGAAACTTCAGAGTTTGTAAAACACACTTATTACGACATTTCTTCTGCATAATCCGTGTTTGTTTCAGATTATTTGTCTGAAAATTGCAAATTTTGACGTTTCAAATCGCGAGTTTGGCTTTTTAAGATGAAAAATTATAAAATTTTCAAAATATTTTTCCTGCCACTTCTTGATCTTTTTGCGTCAAGAAAACTTAACCGTTGCATGTAATATTCAGTTGGTTTTGTTAATCACACAAAATATTTTGTTCTGCTTTCCTCTGATCACCTGTGGCACCCAATTTTTTTTTCTTTAAATGTCTATAACTTTGTAGTGAATTTTCTTTAAAAAAATCACTAATGAGGAGATCCAGACTTTTGAATTTTGAAAATCTGCCCAGGTTTTCCCGGAAAATTTTGTGTTTTCTTTCGAAAAAAAATTATATCTCCGGAATTAACAAAGTAAGGGCAACCAAATTTGGTGCACGAGTTTACATCCTTATAGGTAAGTTACCTACCAAAATTTAGCTCTGTAGGTCAAAAGACAAAAAAGTTATAGGCATTTAAAGAAAAATAAATTGGGGTTTTTCTCAAAACGCCAAAGTTGCGATTTAAAATGTCAAAATTGGCAACATTTAGGCAAAGAACTTGAAGCTAATACGGGCTATGGAAATAAAATGTCTCAAGAAGAATGTTTTACAAACCATGAAGTCTTAGTTTCAACCGTCATTGTCCTTTATTTTAATAAAAGATTTCCAGAAAATTCATTTCAAATAAACCCTTTCTCTGATGCTTGGCAGTAGCCTTAGCTATAGAGTTTATCGTTTAATGGTATATAATTTTTGTAGAATTATCGTAAAAAATCAATAAAGCTCAATATATCTGTTACTATACAACATATGAAAAAAAAATTATATATTAATTATAGGGTGTCTTGAGCTACATCTTAAAAAATATTTCTACAATCACAGGATGGCCCATAAGTCGTTGGTGATACAAATTTTCTTTTGTTTTTAATCAAACACGCCTTATGTTATTGCATTTTTGCATTTTTCAATCAAAATATAATGCATGTTTGTAAGAAAAGAAATTCTGGACGTAGTAAGTGCGTTATGGTAGCGAATTTTGATCAAATGCGTCATATTTAAATAGCTCAATTTGCTATTAACCTATAAGGTTGACCAAGAAACGAGTTTTTTCGGGAACACTTTGTTTACTTTCGGAATTTTTTGTACATTTTCAAACAATAAAGTTATTTTGATGAAACATGGCACATTGTTTTTACTATATATGTTATACTGGTAACCAAATTTGATGCCTGCTTTCCTTTAAAAAAACACATATTTGCTATTAAAAATATTTTAATGAAAATTCACTACCATAACGCACTTGCTGCGTCCAGAGTTTTTTTTCTTTTAACTTAAAGATCTCAATTTTAGCACCTAGCGTAAGTTTGACAGTAAAAACGTATATGCAAAATTTGGTTGTCATATCTCTGTTATTTTAAGAGATACAAAAATTTTCCGAAAGAAAGTTTGACGAAAAGTTCGCTAAAACAAACAAAACAAGTGACAAACAGGGATGTGATTTATCTTATCGAAACAGTACTAAATCAAGTGGATATAAAATTTATGTGGTAAAACTGCAGTTTACCTCACGGAGGGTTTTTATAATTTTTAGAGTTATTTTTTAGAGACATGCTTAGGAGCCCTCCTGAATGCACAAACAACAAGAAAAATGCCTTGCAAACAACTCCTAAGAAAGTTACGGGACTAGGAGTGAGTAGGGGTGCAAGGCGGGGAAAATAAAAAGAACATATGAGCGGAAAATGCGAAAAAAAAGCTAAAAAAGCTATTTCAGGTAGTGGTTTATATATAGTGTATTAATTCTTAGTTATTTAAATGCAACTTCTGAAATTCACTATAAAATAAAATTGATGAAGGGACAAAAATAAGTATGTTACAGATCTAGTTAGTTTATTAATTAAACTAGCAATAATTTTAAAGCTAACATCTAGATTGTAGCATTGTGTTTGAGTAAGTTCACGTTCTGCCCTTCAGAAGTAGCTAAAATCCGTCGGTCCCGTGTATTGTGATTCTAGATTTACCCCTGAGTACGTAGATAGCCTAAACGCGTAGAGGAATAATAAATTTTATTGTCTGGAAGAAAAGCATTTTACTGAATTAAAAAAAAAATCACTTATGAGATCTAATTTTGAAAAAATTTCTTCAAATGAACGCTAATTAGCCCCCCTAGAACACATATCCGGGGTCGTGCAGCTAAACAAACAAATTTTGGAGTTTTCCTCAAAACGTCAAACTCGCAATTCTAAACGTCAAAATTGGCAGTGTTTAGGCAAAAAAGTGAAACAAATACGGTACACGGGTTTATATCGCTAGAGGTAAATTACCTACCAAAATTCAGCTCTGTAGGTCAAGAGACAAAAAAGTTACAGGCCTTTAAAGAAAAATGAATTGGGGTTTTCCTCAAAACGTCAAAGTCGCGATTTAAAACGAACTTGAATCTAATACGGGCTATGGGGAAGAAAATGTCTCAAGAAGAATGTTTTACAAACCCTAAAGTCTTAGTTTCAATCATCATTGTCCTTCATTTGACTAAAATGTTTCCAGAAAATTCATTTCAAATAGACCCTTTCTCTGATACTTGGCAGTAGTCCTAGCTATAGTCGAACACGCCTTATGTTATTGCATTTGTGCATTTTCCATCGAAATATAATGCATGTTTGTAGGAAAAGAAATTCTGGATGCAGCAAGTGCGTTATGGTAGCGAATTTTGATTAAATGCTTCATATTTGAAAAGCTCAATTTGCTATTAACCTATAAGGTTGACGAAGAAATCAGTTTTTTCGGGAACACTTTAAGTTCGGAAATTTGTTTACATTTTCAAACAATAAAGTTATTTTGATGAAACATGGCACATTGTTTTTACTATATAGGTTATACTGGTAACAAAATTTGATGCCTGCTCTCTTAAAAAAAAACATAGTTGCTATTAAAAACCTTTTCATGAAATTTCACTACCATAACGCAGTTGCTGCGTCCAGAATTTTAATTAACTGTTTAATTAGGTCCCGTTTAACACGCGATGTTAGGTGTGTTAAAGATCTCCACCCACAATTAAGCAAGAATTTGAGGTTTGGTGAGGTGAATCTATGCATGCTGGCGTCGGTGATTAGCCATAGTAGTGGAGATGGACGTTAAAAAAACAAAGTACTATACAGTTTAAGTTATCGAAAACGTTTATTTTTTATTATATGAGAACATTTAGTTCCCAAGAAATTTTACATAACACACCCCTCTGCGCTTTCAAACAATTGTGTACATATATCTGTACAATAGTGCCCACATTCATGCAACTAATCCCTTCTTAAAGGCATTATCTGAACCTGCGTGAGAATTTTTTTATTCGGTAAAAGAAAATTGCATTGGAAAAAGAACAGGTTTTCTGTACAACTTCCCCGACTTTCTCACAAGTTTTAATGTGCGAAATATTTGCAAAACCTGAACCTGTTCCTCTCCTGTTTATTTTAAGGGAACACATTCAGACAGAATAGAGGGAACATTTTTGGTACCGGTTTTCTGTGAGTAGACGAAAATGTATGTTTAAGCAGGAACTGTTGTTGTAAATACACGACAAGGTTTATGTGACTAAGCTTCAGTGTATTCATGTCGCTTTTATTCACGTTGATTTACTGAAAAGTGATTGTACTTATAATGATAATTTAATTAATAGTTTATTAAAAAATATACTTACAAATCCAACACCTACGAGGTAAGCACACTTGGAGAACCCAAATCACCACAACACGTTTAAAAAAAAACTGACGATCGTTTCACTAACCAAGTTAGCCCCATCAGAGGATGAATAATTCTAAATAGCTTATATCCACAACTCTTTTTTTTTAACTTGTTTTGGCTTCGAGCAAAGCTCTTTTAGCCACGGTCACTCCAGGTCAACAATTAGTGCTTCAGCTCACTACTATAATACGATGTTTTACATATTAAAAAAAAGTGATTCTCCATGCTATCGTCTACCAAGCTCAGCAAACAAACCCTCAAATTTCCTTTACTTCATATAAACCAATAATTTACGAAGATAGCCTATGCCCATTATACTTTACATTTTGTTTTTGTGGGTAAGGTGTATGTGTTTAAGTCTTCTTAACTACGATTATAATTAAGGGAAACAGACATGGGATCACAAACTTCACGCCTAGGGGTCCACCAAGGCGACTTTATTAGAGACAAACTAGACTGAACCACGGTAAACATGGGTTAGACACAGGGACAGACAAAGGGAAACTATAACTATATGACTATTACCAATCATTTCAATTGCTTCAACAAAATTACTTAAAAAAACAAAACAAAATTTTATCTCTTTTTAAGTTGAGCTAAATTACCTCATGTAATTTATTACATTTAATGAAGTTCAAAATTATGTCCAACATTTCTTTTTCAACATAGAACGCTACATGCAACAAATATGATATATTCAATGGTAGTGAAACAATGATCAAGACATTTTTTAACTAGATTGTTACGTGCGTGGATGTGTTTTTCACAATTAAAAAAGATATGATTAATATCACACACACTTGTTCCATTACAACTACACAGTATATCCACAACTTTATTTGTAGGTCGATTAAGAACAAAACGTGATTGAATCGTGCGGCACCTTTAGTTTCAAGCCCTTTATTTTCACTTTGCATTTGACCAGCTATACACTCCTAATCTGTCTGGCAGAATAAATAAATTATTGTCAATAACTCGGTCGGTCTATACAGATACTAGGCTGTACGTTTAGTTCTCGACTTAAAAATCCCCCTTCGTTTTCTTTGTATCTTAAGTCAATATAAATACTTGTTTTTATGTAGAATTTTTGTTAATTTTTTTTAAATTACATTATTGTCTACGGCATCTCAGGCCATTAGCACATTTATTTTCCATCATTCACTATTTTTACTAATTTTCCAGACAAAATCAACTTCTCGTTGGCTCACCCAGGAATCGAAGCAGGGACCTCTCGCTTAGCAGGCTGGCACCTAGCAACCTGCTCCACGAGGGCGTCTAGTTAATTATTTATCCTTTGTTAAAGTTAACATTGTGGGGCAAACAGTCGTTTTGTTAAAAAAAAAAGATGGGCGGTTGTTATTGGGCTGTTCACCAGATGTGCTTGTCGACGTTCTTCACGGGCTGTAATATTCACATAGTGAAATTAGAGTCTCTAAAGTGATGGAAAAGTATATAAACACCGAATTACTAAAATTTCTTGAAAAACACACTCTAATCCACGACAGACAGTATGGATTCCGTCAGCACAGATCAACTGCCGACCTCCTTTCCTTTGTCACCCATTCTTGGAACAAGTCTATGGAACTACACGGTGAATCCCAGATTGTCGCTCTAGACATATCCAAATCATTCGACCAGGTCTGGCACGCAGCGCTGCTTAATAAACTTCCGGCCTATGGTCTACCACCAAAACTTTGTACCTGGACAGCAAATTTCCTCTCCAACAGGAGCATTTCTGTTGTTGTGGATGGCCATTCCTCTAAACTGTATCCAATTAATGCAGGAGTTCCTCAAGGTTCAGCTCTAGCCCCTACTCTGTTTCTTCTCCACATCAATGCCCTCCTCTCTAGCACATCCAACCCAGTTCACAGTTACGCGGACGACAGCACCCTCCACTCAAATATACAATATTCTAAGCCTGTCTCTTTAGCGCAATTAGATGAGGATCGCAGACTCATGGAGGGTTCTGTCTCCGTGGATCTCCAAAAAATATTAGACTGGGGAAGTATAAATCTTGTACAATTCAACCCCACCAAATCTCAGTCTTGCTTTCTTTCTCATAAGAGATACACCAACCCTAGGCCCATCACAATAAACAACCAAGTTATTCAAAGTAATGAGTCCTTTTCTCTTGTTGGCATTTCTGTGGATCGAAATCTCAATTGGCACCAACATGTCACATCAATTGCAGAAGCGGCTGCTAAGAGATTAGGTTTGCTCTTTCGGGCTCGTAAATACTTGTCACCAGCTAATCTCTATTCCCTTTATACTTCAGAAATAAGGCCAAACCTCGAATACTGCTCCCACATCTGGGGTGCCGCTGTCGCTTCAACACTCGCTATCCTGGACTCCATTCAGAAGAGAGCTATACGTCTCCGGTGACCGTACTCTCACCCAAAGATTGCCATCCCTTGCCCACCAACGTGCCGTTGGTGTCCTCTCCCTCTTTTATAGATATCTGCACGGGCACTGCTCAGAGAAGCTTTCTTCCATAGTTCATCCACCTGCTGCCCCCAACAGATCTACCAGGGGAACAGAGCGAATGCACCCTTTTACTGTCCAGGTCACCAGACATAGAACATCTTGTTATACCCGCTCTTTTGTCCCGAGGACTTCCAAGTTATGGAATTTCTTGCCGGCACATGTTTTTCCTTCTCCTCCGAACCTCCAATCCTTCAAGTCCAGAATTAACAAGTTGCCTCTTTCCTCCCTGTCGACACCCACGGTACGATAGTATTTAGGCTGTAAGCCGTCGTGGTAGGCTGTTGAAATATTATTAAAAAAACGGACTAATAGTACCCTATCTTAGTTGTGCTCAATGTTAAATAAGATGCTTTATTAAAGATAGATCGTGCACGTAGATGAAGAGAACCTTCAATTTTTCGTTAAAAATTGTACCTGCTGGTATTTAAAAGGCCACATTTTATGTTTTCCTTTCGTTAAGATAACCCTAACAAAAAACAGTTTCGTATTGATTACGTCCAAGTATGAGGTTTTCGGTAGAAAGATGTCGAGTCACGTAGAGCGATTAAGCCAGTGTACATAATGGTCAGCGTCAGCAGAGGAAATTGTGTGTGCCTGGGACTGGAGTATGATAGACTAACAACAGCGTTTTATTCTATGTAGATAATTCTATCTTCGATTTCATAATAGCAACACTCGTATTACGATATAAAGGTGCGTCTACATTCACAGCTTGAGCAGGAGACAATAAGTGAGGTTTCGATTCGTTAAAGAATTCGTTAAAGATGCGATGTTAATGTTTGTTTGTGCAAGGTATGCTACAAGTCCGACAAAAGAAGACACATGTTACCCTGTTCAATTTGATTTTGAATGATATTATTTAAAATTGCAGTATACAGTTCGATTAAAGGCATGGTACAACATTATCGACCATTACTGAGATTCTAAGTTGTAAAAACAAAACTTAATTACGTAAGAGCTTCTGTAGGTTACCTACCTAAAATATCATCACAGCCTAAGGGTGATGTCGCCTTCTCTGGCCATGGTAGCTGTTTGGTAATAGTTCAGTGCGGTAGTTTTCTTTGATTTCCAGATAAAAAAGGTGACAGCAGCACACTGTATTTCTGATAGTGGCGCTTGTAGTAAGATTTTCACATAATAACAAAAATCTCAAGGGTTTAAGACTGGATATTTGAGACATGCCCAACAGTGGCGATTTCTCCTAGTGAGCTAGGTGTGCGCCGCACACCCTAAAATATAATCAATTTGTGCACAGTTAAATATGTTTTATTTGTTTTTCCCTTAGTCTTAATATACTACATATTTTATGACAATCGATTTAATTTACTTATTTGATTTCATGAATAATCGGTTAATAGTGACTTGGAATGAAGTAGGTACCGCGTCTTCTAACATATTCAGCGAATATGAGTAGATCAATAGCAACTGGGAATGAATTCGGGTTAGGTGTGCGTTAATATTTCTGAACAACTTCAGTCCATGGAGGTGTATTGATATACGATGCAGTCCCCCACCCACGTGTTTAAAATAGTGAGGAAAATACCATTGATTTTACGGCTGCCGGGATCTGTAAAAATATCGCTCAAGACAAATGAAAGGAAGTGCGACAGCATTATTTACGAGCATTACGACTGCGCTTGCAGAGACCACAGTATTCTAGAATCACTGTCGTTTTGTCACTGTTTAATTGACAAAATACATTTTCAAATCTATGTTTGCTAAAGAAAATTTTTCAGGGTAATTTAAAATTGACATTCTGTATGCAAAAAAAGTTGTATTCCTCGCCGTCACCACTAACAGCAACTCGTTAGCGCACACCCGAACTTTTTGGTCAGGAGACGCCACTGATGCCCAAAGTAATCAGAAACCCGGTTGCAGGCAGAAGACACCTGCCTACCTACATTGAAAACACAAGATCAAAGCTGTGCTTCTCACACAAAAACGTCATGCCAGTTGACAGATAAGATGACTGGTGACAGCTGACAGTTGATAGATGAGAAGGTCCGTAGCTAATGTTCCTAGTTTGTCTGCTTAATAGTTTGATAGCTTATTAACTCTATTTTCAAATAAGCAAATGCCTGTGATTGCATTTAACAAAGATTTGATTAATGATGTTTCCAATATGCGACTGTCGTTTTGATTATTGTAAGATGAACTTAAATTTTTAATAATTTGTTTTCTTTTTTTGATCTTCCTGCCTCGTCAGCATTTAAGAACTACCATTCATTAGTCTCTTGAAAAACGTAACCCAATCTGTCGTCAAATAATTCATAAACATTTAGCAGTTTTTAGCACAAAAATGTTGATATCGTATGTATAACATTAGGTCATATTATGATTCACTTTTATTTCTTCTCTGGCGTAAATTTTAAAACTAAAGTTTGGGTTGGTAGTTTATGTAATTTCAAAGCAGATGCAGAGTAATTATATCTCAAACTAAGTGTTTTGTAGCCCCCCCCCCCTACATTTAGTTATTATGGGGGAGGCCAGGCTAGGACTATAGATACTAGCCTGCAATGGTAGACTGAAAATCAACCCAGGCTTCAGGGGCCACTGCAAAATTCAGGAGATCGTGAAGGAGCACATGATTGAAATGCGGTCAGACATCGAGAGCCCGCGAATCTGCAGAGAAAACAACTTTACAGTGGAAATCCTCGACGATGAGGCATGGCGGGAGGAGACGCCGGCTACACCACGGGACGCGGTCGTCTGGTTCACGGACGGATCCGTCGGGGAGCGTGGGGCGGGGGCAGGTGTTTATTCGGAAGGACCGAGGGCAAGTCATGGTATTTCCCTCGGAGTCCATGCAGCGGTCTTTCAGGCCGAAATGTACGCCATCCTGCACTGTGTGTGGAAGAACAAGAGGAGGGGCTACACCAACAAGCGGATCCTCATAGCCACAGCCAGCCAGGCAGCCCTTAAGGCCCTAATTGGCCCACAGGTTAATTCCTGGCTGTTGAGTGAGTGCCGAGACGAGACGAGCGACCTGGCTGGGCACAATGAGGTCACCCTCATCTGGGTGCCGGGTCACTCGGGAGTCAAAGGCAATGAAGAAGCTGACAGTCTCGCTAAGAGAGGGTCAGCAGAACTATTTATGGGATCAGAACCGGTTCTGGGCGTGACAAAGAGCACTGCCAGGGGAGCCATTAAGTCTTGGGTCAGAAACCAACACAAGGTCTACTGGGCAGACTGTCCAGGGCTCAGACATGGAAAGTCAATAATTGACGTACCCAGTTCAAAGAGAGCTGTGGAGCAGCTAAATTTTAGCAGAGGACAGCTCAGAAACATAACAGGTCTCTTGACGGGGCACATAGCCGTCAAGAAAACCTACATAAAATGGCGCGGATCGAGGGGGACCTCGCATGCAGACTGTAGGACGAGGGGGGGGGGGGCGGGGGGGGGGGGATGAGCCCAGCACGTCTTGTGCAGGTGTAAAGCTCTGGACCGCAGAAGACAACTGATCTACGGTCAGTCGAGACCAGAGACAGAGCGTTATAAAACTTCACCCTACCAATCGCTGTGCGGACTAGTTCAAGGCACAGTGATTTTGGAGTGGGTGAAGTAAAAAGACTAAGGGCATGCACAATAAATCAAAGGTTGCAGTGATATCGGGGCGGCCAGGCCGCGGGCGAGCCTTGAGGGAGAGGAAGAAAAGTGTTTTGTAGACTTTGACAGTTACATAACTATTACTTATTTCACTGTAAGCAATTTTGGTCCTACTTTTCAACGAGAAAAACTAAATTAGTGTTGAATCTCTTCATAATTCAAAATTTGAAGCGGTTCAAATAACCGTTTTAGAACCTTGGCCAGTCTCTATATTCTCGGTGACATTTAACCACAAATAAGAAAGATCTCGATTCTCAACCTGGTATTGAGCAACTTAAGTATTTTTTTAATGGCATTTTGGTGGCATCTGGGGCCACTGGTGCAGTTTTTATTATATTTATAAGGAAGTTTTTCCTAAACGTATGTAAGGCGACAACGATAACGTCTTGGTTGACTTAGCGAGTCGTGGAACGGTTTCCATGGGCTAGATCGTCGGTTACCAGGTAACCAAGAGTTTAACGTGTTACAACAATCCTTTCTCACAAGTTTCAAAAATTCCCTATTATGAATTTTCGACGTTGACTAGACCAGGGCACTCTTGGTCCTCCCGGGTATCGAACCCAGGGACCTCTCGCTTTATCATCTGTCATCTTCAAGAAGCAAATCAGTAAACCACTCTTTCAATAATTACAGTTGTGTGTGTTTTTTGTTTCTTTAACGTCGGCCTATTTCCGCGACTACGGCCAATCACCGACGCCAGGGAGCAGTTTCACCTCACTATCCTGGAAATTTTGCCGAATCCCTGCCTTTCTGTAACGAGGGTAGAAATCTTTAACGTGCCCAACATCGCATGGACACGGGACTTACGGCTTTACGCCCCCTCCGAAGGGCGGAACGTGCAGACATTCGACTTACTCAAATACAAGGCCATGCGGTTGATGTTAATTTTACAGTTTGTACTGAAAACGTGAAAGGAGAACTCTGGGATCGATCCCAGTACCCTTCGGTTCAGAGGCACACGTTCTTACCTCTGAACCACCGAGGTTCTAATTACAGTTAAATATTGATAATTTAAATACGGTATATTTATTTACAGCCAGTCCTGTCATATAGCCACCACAGGAAAAAATCTCGTAAACCTGAAAAAAACTGTTTAAAGATTGCGGGTAGGTAAGTACACGTGGAGAACCCAAATCATCACAACCCATCTTTTTAAAGATCAGACGATCGTTTCACTACCAAAGCTAGCGTCATCAGGGGATGAAAAATTCTCTTTGTTATAAGGTTGTGACAAATCTTGAAACTAGTTTTCACCTCGTTACTTATTTTTAGTAACGGGTTTTTATTTAGTTTTCTATACGTTCCTGTCTCTATTGCATTACTCCCTCTCTCATGATAATCCTTTTTGTCCACGATCACAATAATGACGCTAACTTTGTTAGTGAAACGATCGTCAGGTCTTTAAAAAGATGTGTTGTGGTGATTTGCGTTCTCCAAAGTGTACTTATCAGTGCTCATCACAGGTTCCAATCTTCACTTAGTTGTCTGTAGGTGTTCCATTTATATTGTTGCAATACCATTAAATTGATTGCATATGTAGTACGTAGGAGACCATAATCTTTTCTGTCGATCATTATGACAAATGTTTTAATGTAAAGTCGATATTCGATAACAATTTCAACATTTGGATATGAGATTGGTGCACGGGCACCGTCAAAAGCCAGGAAGTGGGCTTGTTATGTAGGCGATACTGACTCATTCACTATTTAATAACTTATAAAAATATATACATGAGAGTCGCTGTAGAATTTCGTTATCAAATTTTTATGCAACATAATCCGACGTGCTTTCGTTTTCTTATTATATATTTCTCTCTCTCTCTCTCTCTGTCTATATATATATATATATATATATATATATATATATATATATATATATATATATATATATATATATATATATATATATATATATATATATTCGAAAAGATTCATGCGTTCATGAGTGTGAGATATACACTCTGTTCTTGGGTTGAACCACGTCGGGAATTTCTTAAAACTCGACGTTTCGACTCATGTTTTGGAGCCGTTTTTAAGAGATTGGGGAAAGTAACCAAGCTCTACGGCATCCATCTGCCTGCTCCTAAGAACGGTGGATTAGGGTAGGTTAGGTTGTTGTAGCTTGATTACGGGGCCACAATCTGCCTACAAATCTCGCTGAAGATCGTCTCTTAGGTATGAGTCTCTTAGATCTAAGATTTTGAATTTTTTGTTGGTAAACCCACTAGTTTCAAAAGGCGGCTACTTTTTATATATTTTTTTAAATATTGCTCCTTATATTCGATCAAATATAAAGATGATAATTATACTTAAAGACATATTTTCTGATGTTTAGCTAAACCCACTCATTTCAAAATGGCGGCTACGTTTTATTTAAAAAAGATATATCTAATATATCATTCGATCAAACCTGTACAGAAAAAATACTTTTAAGCGTACTTAAAGACGTCAAATTTATAGCCTCGTTTCATTTTTTACCTCAAACGTCTGGACGCAGCAAGTGCGTTATGGAAGTGAATTTTCATTTTAAAAAAATCTTAGCAAAGATGTATCTCTAATGCAAGCAGGCATCAATCTGGTTACCGGTATGGCCTATATAGTAAAAACAATGTACCATATTTTATCGAAATTACTTATTGTTTGAAAATGTACAAAAATTTTCCGAAAATAAACAAAACGTTTCCGAGAAAACTAGTTTCCTAGCTAACAATAGCAAATTGAGATATTGAAATTTGAAGCATTTAATGAAAATTCGCTACCAAAACGCGCTTACTGCGTCTCGATTTTTTTCTTACAAACGTGCATCATATTTTGATAAATAATGCAAAAAATTTTAGGTATCACCAACGACTTATGGGTCAGCCTGTAATTTTCAAAATAGTTTTTTAAGATGCAACTCAAGACACCGTATAATTAACCTATACAATTTTTTCTCGTATCTTGTATAATAACAATTATATTGAGTTTTACCGTAGAAATGCCTCACCCTTATATATGTAAACAGATGAAAACTTAAACTAACCCCGGATATGGATTTTAGGGGGCCTAGTTTGCGCTCATTTGAAGAAATCTTTTTAAAATTCAACAGTCGCGGTCTCCTCAATAACGAATTTTTTCTACGAAAATTAGCTAAAAATTATAGACTGTTCAGCCATAAACTTAACTAAAACTACTGCGAAAGCATCAGAGAATGTGTCTATTTGAATTGATAATTTTCTGGAAACATTTTAGTAAAATGAAGGAAAATCACGGTTGAAGCCGAAACTCAAGGGTTTGCAGAACACTCTTCCTGCGACTTTTTCTTTACATAACACGTATTTGCTTCAGGTTCTTTGCCTAAATGTTGCCAATTTTGACGTTTCAAATCGCGACTTTGACGTTTTGAGAGAAACCCCCTCTTTTTTGTTTCTTCAAATGCCGATAATTTTTTTGTCTTAACTTACAAACCCAGATTTTCGTACATGGTTCACTCTTTATTATCAAAGAACGTGTACCAAATTTGGTTGCCTTTACTTTGTCATTTCCGGAGATATAAAAAATTTCCGAAAGAAAACACAAAATTGTCTGGGAAAACCTAAGCCGATTTTCCTGGCTAACTAATCCAATCCACTTGCAAAAGGAAGGTACGTACCAAATTTGATCAAAATCGCCTCATTATTTCTTGAGTTATCGGTGTGATATATATATATATATATATATATATATATATATATATATATATATATATATATATATATATATATATATATGCACAATCAACCAAGGGTTGCGGTGCTATCGGGGCGGCAAGGCCGCGGACGAGGTTGAGGGAAATATATATATATATATATATATATATATATATATATATATATATATATATATATATATATATATATATATGAACATATAAAAATTGAAACTGACCCTGAATATGGGTTGTAGGAGGCCTAGTTCACGCTGATTTGAAGAAATTTTTTCAAAATTCAAAATTCGGGATCTCCTCATTAGTGAATTTTTTTAAGAAGATTCACTAACAAGAAAAGTTCATTGAGCTTAATTTGTCTATGGAAAATCCAGGTAGACAGTAAGAGGTAGGGAATTTTTTACGAATCAAAGTAGAGAAATTTAGGGAATTTTGAGGGAGTAAGTAGGGAGCATCGAATCAGGGTTAGTAACATCATTGAGGCTCACTATGTCTGAGCTAAAGGTTGACTCATCAGTTGTGCAACGCATCGTACTTAAATTTCTCGCCCGTGAAGACGTACAACGACCGAAAGATTGACTGCATAGTTCGGGAATGAAACTCTGTCGAAGTATCTTGTGTTTGCCTGGCACACCCTCGTATTTGTGATAATGTTCATGCATCTGAGGTCCATAATAGAGGTAAATGGCACTAAATCCTGCGAATTGCAGAAATGGCCGAATTACTGAAGTGTCGAAGTACCACACGTCCGGATTTACGAAGTTGTACTGAGTTTATTAAATCAGGTCTAGGCTTATAAAAGTAAAAGACGAATTGGCTATGAGTACTTTATGATGTTCGTTGCACTTCAGCTTTCCCTGCTGTAAATGTTTTGTGCGTATCTACTTCCAGATCCTGGGAACCTATAACCCAACGTCGAGCTTCATAACTTGCTTCTGCAAACAAAGCAAATCAAAGGTCCTGTATTTTGTTTATAGAATGTGTACAATTACGGACCCGAATTTGTTCAGATTACAGTAAATAACAAACAGACGATCCTCCTGTACGGTCCCGACAAACAAAGGAAATTAAAAGCTGTGAGTCAGAAAATAAACCTACTCACGAATTGTATTTGTTAACGGTGGATCATGTGTACATATGTGTGTGTGTTTGAAGCTCGTAGCTAGCGGTTTGATTGAAAGTTCCGACAACAATCTTTCAATCAAAGTCACCAGGAAAATTATAACATTCAATTAGAAATGCAAATTGCATTGCGGTGGTATGTGTATGTGTTCTAATCATGCGTGAAATCGACTTGACCGATTGGAAAGCCAAAGCCGTTTATTATTGTGTTCAGTTATTTCACGTACATGCATGTTTCGTAGGATATAATTTATAGCTTTCAAGATGATATCGTTGTTATCTGTAAAAAAGAACGTTATCATATTACACCATTGAAGAAAAAAACATGGAACCTAGTCTTATGCTGCTGAAGTGATAAAAACACTTGATGTTCGTCATAAGAAACTAACAGTATACAAAATTTGAAGACCATATCTCTATTCGTTCTGAAGTTATCATGGCTACAAACAGACAGACATACAGACCGACAGAGAAAAAAAAATCGGTCCCAAATCATGGTTTTCTCACTTTTCACGACGTATAAGCGAAAAAAAAAATATTTTAATTTTTGTAGCCGATGCCATACTTCCACACGTATTGACGATGTGTGGAACAAAATCCTCAAGCTCCAAGGGCAGCAAACCCTTCTAGACTCTTGCTAAATCTTTTGGGAATAATTTCTGCAAGAGTACGTTCCCACCTCTTGTTTCAGGGGATGAAATTGTTTCTACCGCCCTGGGCAAGGCTGAACTTTTGCCTCGTTGTTCGCTGGCAATTCTACTCTTAACCCACTCCAAATGTTCACCCACCAACAGTCCCCAATGTCGCGCATAAAATGACGGATATCATTTTCAAAACCAAAAATGTACGAAAAATGCTCTCTTCTCTTAATACCAGGAAAGCGTCTGGCCTTGACGAGATCCCAGCAATTGTTCTCAAAAAAAATGAGCACCAGAACTTGCCCCTGTCCTGACTCGTCTGTTTCAGACATCTTACAATACAGGCATATTCCCTGGTAACTGGAAAACTGCTCGAGTACAACCCGTCCCCAAGAAAGGATCCAAAGCGCTTCCTAGCAACTACAGACCTATTTCTCTCCTTCAAGTCGTCTCTAAAGTGATGGAAAAGTATATAAACATCGAATTACTAAAATTTCTTGAAAACACAGTCTAATCCACGATAGGCAGTATGGATTCCGTCAGCGCAGATCAACTGCCGACCTCCTTTCCTTTGTCACCCATTCTTGGAACAAGTCTATGGAACTACACGGTGAATCCCAGATTGTAGCTCTAGACATATCCAAAGCATTCGACCAGGTCTGGCACGCAGCGCTGCTTAATAAACTTCCGGCCTATGGCCTACCACCAAAACTCTGTACCTGGACAGCAAATTTCCTCTTCAACCGGAGCATTTCTGTTGTCGTGAATGGCCATTCCTCTAAACTATATCCTGTTAATGCAGGAGTTCCTCAAGGTTCAGCTTTAGCCCCCACTTTGTTTCTTCTCCACATCAATGACCTCCTCGCTAGCACATCCAACCCAGTTCACAGTTACGCGGACGACAGCACCCTCCACTCAAATATACAATATTTTAAGCCTGTCTCTTTGGCCCAGCTAGATGACGATCGCAGACACATGGAGGGTTCTGTCTCCGTGGATCTCCAAGAAATATTAGACTGGGGAAGTAGAAATCTTGTACAATTCAACAATGCAACCCCAGCCAAACCTCGAATACTGCTCCCACATCTGGGATGCTGCTGCCGCTTCTACACTCGCTATCCTGGAATTCCATTCAGAAGAGAGCTATACGTCTCATTGGTGACCTTACCCTCACCCAAAGGCTGCCATCTCTTGCCAACCGACGTGCCGTTGGTGACCTCTTTCTGTTTTAGAGATATCTGCACGGGCACTGCTCAGAGGAGCTTTCTTCCATAGTTCCTCCACCTGCTGTCCCCAACAGATCTACCAGGGGAACAGTGCGAACGCACCCTTTTACTGTTCAGGTCACCAGGCATAGAACATCTTGTTATGCCCGCTCTTTTGTCCCGAGGACTTCCAAGTTGTGGAATTCCTTGCCGGCGCATGTTTTTCCTTCTTCGAACCTCCAAACCTTCAAGTCCAGAATTAACAAGTTGCCTCTTTCCTCCTTGTCGACACCCACGGTATGATAGTATTTAGGCTCTAAGCCCTCGTGGTGTGTTGTTAAAATAAACACACAAAAAAACAAATTTGATATCTGCTTTCTTAAAAAAAAAATATATTTGGTATTAAAAACAGTTTTATGAAAATTCACTACCATAACGCACTTGCTGTGTCCAAACTCCAAAATTTTTAACTCCAAAAATAATTCATAACATTTTCTTGGTAGTAGCACATGTACCTATGACTGCCTGTATAATATGAAGGACATCTGGAATATATCAGTTCGTGTAAGAGTTTTGAAAGTAATAAATAGTGAGGGTTGCCGGTCTACCATAACATCTAATGATATGATTTACCTCTCATGGTCATCTGACAGGTGTTGGGAATTACATATATTGTATTGTCTTCACATTGTTGCCAAGGTAAGCATATTTCCTTAAATCTTAAGTTTCGGATAGTCAAGAAATACTTGGGAGCAGCGTTCCACTAAGAGTGAATGTCGCGTTGGTGCGACTGTAAAAGGAAAATTGAATCTGTAGTGATGTGGCAGCACTGGTACATAGCAGTACCTCACTTAGCATACCTTTTTTCAGTTTTATGATTTTTGAAATAACCTCTGTGGTCGACAGGAGTATATAATTATAATATTTTTTTTTGAATTAAAATAAATACCTCTTAATTATCTTGACCCCTCACAATAGTAGAAGGATATATTGATATATTATATATGCTTTCCAGGCTGATTTTGCCAAGATTCCAACTAAATTGGAATTAAAGAACAATTATTCCTGAGTTATAGAAGAGAGCGCGAATTGGGGCCCCTGCAACCCATAGTCAATGTCCGTTTGAATGTTTATATATATATATATATATATATATATATATATATATATATATATATATATATATATATATATATATATAGGATTATAATAATGATTGACGTTTAATGTCAGTTTTGATCTTATATAAAATTAATAATTTTGGCAAAAATATGGTATGTGGAGATAGAGTGATAGTTAAGATGATGTATTGAAGTGGTTTAGATTTATCATAAATAAAGGCAATGGGTGAAGCATAAGATTGAAGAAATAAAAGTGAAGAATTTTTTTTTACCTGGTTTTTCAAAATTTGAAGTTTGCTTAATTTGATATATAATTGGCACATTGCTATAGATATAACTTTTAAAATTATGCAAATGTACACCACAAGTCTCAGACTTATTGTATAGGCATACTGTATAATTTTTATCAATGAATAAATAATAAATAAAATAATAATAATATAAAACCGATAACTCAAAAAATACGTCACTGATTTGGAGCAAATTTGGGAATTACCCTTATTTTGTTAATGGCTTGGATGAGTTTGTTCATTAGATCTTAACGACCAATTTTTCTTAGGAAAAAAAATATTTTTAAATCGCAATATCACTGAAATTTTTTAAGTGGTTGAAAATTTACAACTTAAAAGAGCATAGATAGATGTGGTTGTATACCAATTTTCAAGTCTTTTGATCAAAGAAAAATTTAGTTATTTGAAATTAATAAGAAAATAATCCTCGACATCACTTTAAATTCTGTAATGCAATGTATACAATGTTGGACAGACAGATGACGTTACTATGCTATTTAAATAAATCGTAGATAAATGCAAAATTCGAATTACCCATTTCTCTTGATTTTGAATTTATCCCTCCAATCCGAATTTACTCTATCTGACAACGTTGTTGGAAAATATTCGTGCTGAAACACCATTGTAACGCGACGACCATGTCGACCCTAAAGCCATCTACTGCCTCAAATGTACAGCTACCCCATTTTGTGTGACTTTTCCTGTCGAAAATCGAAGTTCAAACTTGTTATATTATGATCTTACCGCTTACCTACCCATCCGCCTTGAATTATTGTGATTAATTGTTTAAGAATAAGTAGTGATTGTGTTATTCGTTTGAATAAAAAAGGAACCGTGGTTCGTATTGCATAAGTAATTCATTTTACATAAATAAACACAACAAGACGGATGTAGCGCTCTTCAATTTGCCGAAAGATCGCTTGCATCTAAGTAACATTATTAATTTATTACAACTACTACCGAAGTACCTAGAATTATCAGAATTCTAATGAACAATACAACTTAATTGCAGAGCTAAGTAATGGATTAAGCTAGTTGATAGAAAAAGGACATATTGCTGGATGACCAATCTATCAAATCCCATTATGTATGCAGTATGCAGCCAACATTTTTCTTGGACCAATTAAAAAAACTTGTCAATAGTAACATATAACAATTGAAACTGACCCCGGATATGGGTTCTAGGGGTCCTAGATCGCGCTCATTTGAAGAAATTTTTTCAAAATTCAAAAGTCGAGATCTCCTCATTAGTGAATTTTTTCTAAGAAAATTCACTAAAACAATGTAATAATAAATAATTGAACAGCACCCTTCTGTGCTTAAAATTTTATCATTATTGCTTATAATAAGAGTGTAAAAATATTTTTACAGTCAGTGCAGTGGAAACTTCTTTTTCGAGTTTCAAATTTAGCGTCACAAGTTTTCAAATTTACTGGCTCTATTTCTGTCATGTTAAGGACCTAGGGCGCTATAGACGTGTCAAATGTTAACCATAGTCAAAAGCTGGTTGGTCTTGTGTACAGGTAGCTTATGGGCTTTTCCTATCTTCTCCCCAATCTTTGATTCTGTGGTAATGTTATTTATTGTCAATAATTGTCAATATCAAACTGGAAAGTTAGCCTCAAATTTAGGTTTTAGACATGATACAATTATTTATTGTCAATAATTGTCAATATCAAACTGGAAAGTTAGCCTCAAATTTAGGTTTTAGACATGATACAATTATTAGATAGATATGATAACGCGGTTGCCTATTTTTACGAAACTGTTATTTTTATTAGATTTTAAAAACGCATTTTACTGATTTTTGTGTGCATACAGATATAAGTATTTTTTATGATCAGAATATTACGGTGGCATGATGATGAAATCAAGCTTATGACTGTTAAGGCGCTCTAAATAACTTATCTACCTTTCAAGTTTGCGTTGCCACAATGTGATAAATACGATCCCCCTTAATCATTCTCATCTTGTGCTTATATATGTAATATAAAAATAGAAAAGAAATGCAAATACAAGAGAACTTTTTAAATTTAGTGCTGCATTCTATATTACCTGAAAAAGATATTATAGGCGACGAAATTGATTATAATTTCGGTAAATTTGCAGTGTACTGCATGGAGGGTTTTAATTTTTTTCAGAAACATGCTTAGAACTCCCCTTGGGTGCACAACCCACAAAATAAGTTTGTTACGAACAGCCCCCAAGAAAGTTAAAGGACCAAGAATTAATAGAGGTGCTGGGCGGGGAGGAAATATGAGGGGAAAATGCTAAAAAAACCCTTAATCGGACTTTGAAAAGATGTGTTTTTCACAACCTTTAAACCCTGTCTACCACGCACAACAACCATATTCGCCCCAGGTCCCGGCTTTATGTTCTGAAGGTGCTTGTATGCATGCACAAGGGGAAGGAGAACCCCACGTGTTTGTGGCTAAGGGGGAGAAACCCTCTTCGTCCTGGGGGTTTTTCCCCTTTTGCATGCATACCATGATCAACCTAATCGCAAGCGTTATTCGTTTTTTTAAGTCATTTAAATCGAAATGTTTAGTTTTGTACACAATGCTCTTCACATATCCCCATAAAAAGAAATCTAATAAGGTAAGGTCAGGTGATAGCGTTGGCCATTCTATCGATCCTCGCCTCCCTATCCACCGATTGGGAAATATTGCATCGAGGTACTGCTGGACATTGAGTTGGTAATGTGGTGGTGCTCCACCTGCTGAAACCATATCGTATTCACTGGAACTTGAGGGTTTCCTGGATCAGGATCTAAATTTGCCAAAGTTGGAATGACATCATTTTGAAGTAGTGCCAAATAATTATCGCCATTCAAATTACCCTCAATGAAAAAGGGACCAATGATATGGTTTCCAACAATGCCTGCCCAAACATTAACCTTCTGAGGGTATTGCGTGTGTTCTTCTCTCATCCCGTAAGGATTTGTCGTTGCCCAGTAGCGACAATTTTGCCGATTAGCATGACCGTTAAGTGAAAAAGTGCACTCATCAGAAAACATAACGTCTTCTAATTGGATAATATTGTTATCCAACATGTCCATCATTCGCTTACAAAAATAAGTTCTCCTACCGTAAACGTCTTCCATGAGCTCCTCAGTAGGTATCATTTTATAGCGATTTTATTTTCATATGTTAACTATCGATGCATGGCTAACATTAAATGTAGTGGATGCCTGTCTAGCCGATGTATGTGGGTTTTCCACAAATTCAAGCATCACATCTAATTTGATTTCATCACTCAGTGCATTGGCTGCTTTTTTTTTATCTGTCTTACATGACCAAACTCGCGAAACTGCTTCTCTATTTTACTAATTGTTCCTTGGGATATAGGCGGTAAATCAGGAAATTTCTCATGAAATAGGCGAGTTACTTCATGTTGTGTTCGGGTTTTATCTCCGTTACCAATCATTTGTATAACTGTTATTTTATGCATTTCCGTTAATCTAACCATTTTTCAAAATTGAAGTTAACGAAATTCAAACTAAAATTATAATACTAACAATTTAAATGACAACTTATAATTACAAAACAATTTGCTTAGGAGTTTTAAACAAACAACATTGCCTCGGAAACACTTTAATGTATTTTTAATGGATACAATGTAAAAAGCACATTTCTATGGTTTTTGCTTACTTTCTTATCTTGAAGACCTAAACGGAAAATAAGTTTTGAGTTTACTAATTACAATATTGTAATACGTTTTAAGTATTTTATAGCGAATTTCGGTAACCACATGATTTTATTTTATTCTATCTTAATTGTTGCAATAAACTTGAAAACGATAACATTTTTGAATAGAGACTGAACAGACCTTTCAAACGACATATCACAAGCCTATACTTCCCCTTAAAAAAATTGGGGGTTGTACGTGTCATTCGAAGGGGGTTAAAGGTAGGGATCGCATTATCACGTTGAAAAATGTCAATTTATAATTTAAATTTGACGTGTTTCGGGATTTTTTATAATAATGTACAGTAACCGAAATAATGAATTTATTCCATTTGGCTTTTACACCCTGTATATGTCTATGTAAGTAGTAGTAGTGTAAGTAGTGTAAGTAGTATTTCATGTTAGTTGATATCTTGTGTTTTCGTGTATGCAAATAAAGTGTTTTGTGAAACCAAGTGTGTATATTATCTCATAGCCAAATAGCTATCAGAGCATCAGCCAGAACGTGCAAGAAGAAGTAAACCGTCTCTAAACAAATTCTGGTGGTCATGGACCAGAAGAAGAAGCTGATCACAAAATTAATTGACATGGTTTACGTGTTAGGAGAGCCCAAATTTCAAAAAAATCTAATAAAAACGTGGGTGAAGGGAGAGAACCACGTCTCATAGGAAATATTGTCAAACGATTTAAACCAGAATAGTGCTGCAAATTGCATCGTAATTTCCACATAGCTGTGATAATGTATTCGCAGAAAGACATTCTCATGAAATGAATTTACGGTCTTTGACTTGACCACAAAGAAAATATTTAAATATTTGTATTCCTGTACCCATAAACTTCTGAAACAATATTAGCGTTTGACATGCAGATGACTTTGAATGGTCACTCCCCCTGAAGCGATGTCAACCAAAAACAATTCAAAGCGTTCCTTTGTCGGGTGCTAACAGTATACCAAATTTGAAGATGATATCGATTCGCTCGAAAGTTATTGCGCCTACTAACAGACAGACACAAACGCCGATAGACCCACCGACAGACAACAAAAATCGTTCCAGGTAATAGGTTAATAAGAATTATAAATTATCCCTAATTAAGACGATAGGTGGTATTATCTTTAAAGCGATGCGATATGATAATTTTTCACTTTTACAGTGTTATTAATCACACGTCGTTTATAACGGCAACACTGCAACTTATGCATTAGCATCAGGAAGGTAAACGATGTACATATGCACATTCGTCATAATAATGAAAAACAATAAAGAAACAAAAGAGTAACGCTTATAATTGGGCGGGTAGTAGAGGATACAATCCTGCTTTGAGATTAACATTATTTGACGTTATCCACTAGTTAAAAAGCAGTGTATTAATTAATATGGTAGGTTCTTCCATAAGCAATTATTTCCGAAGTGCTCGCACATAATTGCATCCTGTTTCACAACACGGTCTGCCATCACGGTGTGATCCATGATTCACAACACAATGGAGGGAGACAGATGGTCGAGGAGAGCAGCTATTGCAAAAGAAGTGAAGCGATTCTATTGTTTTAGAGAAGCATCGCCGTGTTGGGCAAGTTTAAGGTTAGTAAGAACAGAGATTGAAACTGATTCATCGGGAAACCTTGCAACCGCTGCGGCTGCTAAGACGTGGTTTGTCCGTTTCGGTTGAAAGATCTGACGAATACAGTTAAGAATTTCACTTTGTGTCTTAAATGTTTTGTGGTTGTGGTTTTCGATGTCGAATTATTGGAACCAGTCAGTAAAGTTTAGTAGTTCTGTTAGAATTTGGTGTCAGAATAGTGACGACTCTTTAAGGAGTTTAGAATATTAGCTTTCAAGCACCTTAAAGCAAAATAATGTTATATGTACAGGCTGGCCCAAAGTAGACGCTTTCTTATGGAAACTCATGTTTCTACCAGAGATAGAAAAAAAAATGACCCTCGTCTCCCGGGCTCAAATGTTATGAGAAGCTTATAACGAAATAAAAATTCCGTTTTTATTGAACACTAAAATAATATAAAATAAGTATAATATGATATGACACAAATTATCTCAAGGCTTGGGTTCAGGCACTCGCAGTTGGTAGGTTTTAAGTGGTACAAATAAAATCAGGTGTCATGAATAAAATTAGTTTATTGATAAAATTATTGACTCTATATAATGCAGTGGATTAAATTTAATAAATGAGATGAAAGAAAAATATGTGATTTAATTACTTGTGACACTGTAAAAATGAATTGTGGAGCACACTCTACAAAAGAAAAAGAAAGCCACAGATAAACAGTGTACTTAACTTTCAGCCTCCTGTTGAGGGGGGGTCCTCCTTGGAGATAGGGCTGAAGGAGACTCCTTGATGATGTTGTTGAGGGGGCTCCTTACTAACGATGATGTTATTGAGGGCTCGTCCCTAGCGATGTGCCACTTAGGGGGCTCTTCATTTACTATGGTGTTGAAGGTTCCTCCCTAACGGTGGTGTTGAAGGGGGCTCCTCACTTACAGTGTTTTTGGAAGGTCCTCTATTTACGATGTTTATTTGGGGGCTCCTTACCAGCGATGTTGTTGGAGGGAGCTCTTTACTATGTGGTTGAAGAGACCTCTACCTAGGGTGATGAGGTCCGCCTCCTAACCAACGGTGATGACGGCCGCCTCTTAACCAACGGTGGGGTTGAAGACCGCTTCCCTACCAACGGGATGCTATAAAATTCCATCGGTATGAGTAATGGTTCAGGGCTTAATGATTTACATAGGGCGGCTGGTAGCAGGTTAAGTTTACTTACAAAATTTATCTGTGTTAATGATTGGAAACAAATTAACGTATATGAAACAAAATCTTAAATGACTTCGCTACAATGCATTTAAAACAGTACAATAGCAGTTAATTACCGAACTAACGCTACCACAAGCCACCCTTTAACAGTATAAAACTTATAATAAAGAAAGCAATCATTGAAAGTAATTTCAACACACATACATTAGCAAGCAATCCACCATTATTACCAAGCAAAGAAAAATGTATGAGTAACTGGAACTAAGTCGCTATTTAAATATAAAACTCACCCATTCGGACATGCTGCTTTCCGAGTAGAATTTAACTGTGATACTTCATTTCTTAAGGTCGATTTAGAAGAGAGACTGGCATGTGTCGCACGTGTATTTAAAGATTCGCTTATCGCAGACACGTCATAAAATTAGCTCCAACGCAGGCGTGTTTCCATGAGTCGGGTGCGGTAGAGGAACCGACCGCCGAGTTTGACGTCACTGAAGGGATTTAGACTCTGACGTCACAAAAGGGGTTGATTCAGAAGCTTAAAAGTGAAAGGCGTTAACGCGTCTGACATGTCACGCTTATTAAATATACGCGACATGTTACAAACGCACTGGCACAAACAAAATATTGCCATTTCATAAAGTTTTGCCGATAAAGGGCGTTTCTCGAATTTAGTCGATTCCTTTGATGTCCTAAAACTTTTTTGTTTTGAAAGATAATTGCTTTCTGAGAAAAACTTTCTCACGGCAATTTTTGATTTGGAATAAGCTGGTGTGGTTTGTTTTGATACAAACTGTTTCACCGGAAATGTCTGCAACTTTTGATTTTTAAATTGGGCCTCCGGTATTTTTTGCTTTGTTTGATAAAAAATGACATTTTGAATACAATGACACCACATACGTCAACTTTTGATATTTTTGTTTAAAAAAAATTAGATTTTAAATTTTAACCTAGACTGTCATGACAATGTTAGAACCATTATTTTTTAAACAAGAAGCCATAGAAAAATAGATTTGATCATTTAGTTTGTTTTTGTAAATGTTTTTACTCACTTCAAATCGTATTTTTATTTATAGCTCAATTTTTTCAGATGGAACGAGGGTGGCTCATTAACATATATTTTTTATTGAGATTTCGATCCACAGAAATGCCAACAAGTGAAAAGGACCCATTACTTTGAATAACTTGGTTGTTCATTGTGATGGGTCTAGGGCTGGTGTGTCTCTTATGCGATAGAAAGCAAGACTCAGATTTGCTGTGGTTGATTGTATAAGATTTATACTTCCCCAGTCTAATATTTTTTGGAGATCCACAGAGACAGAACCCTCCATGAATCTGCGATCCTCATCCAGTTGCGCTAAAGAGACAGGCTTAGAATATTGTATATTTGAGTGGAGGATGCTGTCGTCCGCGTAACTGTGAACTGGGTTGGATGTGCTGGAGAGGAGGTCATTGATGTGGAGAAGAAACAAAGTAGGGGCTAAAGCTGAACCTTGAGGAACTCGTGCATTAACTGGATACAGTTTAGAGGAACAGCCATCCACGACAACAGAAATGCTCCGGTTGGAGAGGATATTTGCTGTCCAGGTACAGAGTTTTGGTGGTAGGCCATAGGCCGTAAGTTTATTAGGCAGCGCTGCGTTCCAGACCTGGTCGAATGCTTTGGATATGTCTAGAGCGACAGTATGGGATTCACAGTGTAGTTCCATATACTTGTTCAAGGAATGGGAGACAAAGGAAAGGAGGTCGGCAGTTGATCTGCGCTGACGGAATCCATACTGCCTGTCGTGGATTAGACTGTGTTTTTCAAGACATTTTAGTAGTTCGGTGTTCATATACTTTTCATAGTGTTGCATTGCGCAGGAAGCAGTGACCATGCCGTGGTCTGAGCGGTGACTGATGTCTTATAGCATTCAGGTTTTGTAGTAAGAAGGAGATCCAAGGGATTTGAGCTGTGTGTTGGGATGCGAGGAAAGTAAGTACGTTGCTGAACCATATTGGCTAAAGAATTGCTGACTGCAAAGGCCTCCGCTGCTCTCCCTTGTGGATCGGTTTTTAAAGATCCTAGCCATTCCTTATTATGAACATTGAAGTCACCAAGAATAGTGAGCTCGGAGGAAGGATATTCAGAAATCAGATGGTTGTTTTTTTCAGAAAGGTAGTCAAAGAGCTGGACAAAGTGGTCAGAAGGTGACCGGTAAATGCAACAGATGAATTTAGCTGCAGCCCTGAGAGCGAGGTTCATCCAAAGTATGTCTTTTCTTCCAGCTTCTAAATTGGTGCAGGGTAGATTGCTACGGACGTATGCGCACACACCTCCATGCAATCCAAAGGAAGTAAGTAAGGAAGTAAGGAGATCATACCCAGGGAAATTAGGGTGATTAGTGGCTGTTTTGGCACTGATTTTGGGTTTCGGTGAGGAAGAGGAGTTGATGCCTGTTAGCCCGGACAAAATGCTGGACGGAGTTCAGGTTAGAATTTAGGCCACATATATTCGAGAAGGATATGTCAAATCTTGATGCCGGCGCCCCCTGCACACCCATCTCCCGGAGATCCGAATGGAGGGGTATTTTATCTCCGGAATCTTTTGTACAAGGAGGAGCCATCATCATTTTGGTTTATAAGGGAAACCGACTCATACACCAGAGCCGGAAACGTCTGTTGGGACTTTACCGGCCCCTTGATGTAAGGGGTGGTACTTCCTTGGGCGTGAAAAAAATCCTTTACTATCACGTAAAGGAAAAGTCCACTACCACCTACAATATTTTGGTCTAGTACCATTTTCCGACATTCAGCGCGGACAAAATGTTTTTCTTTAAATGCTTTTTTTTTTTAAATTTTAATCGATACATCTGAATACTATAAATTATGTAGGAACAACTTGCGTATCAAATTCAGTTAAACAGCTTTGTTTAGACGCCCTCGTGGCGCAGGTTGTTAGGTGGCAGCCTGCTAAGCGAGAGGTCCCGGGTTCGATTCCTGGGCGAGCCAAGTTGACTTTGGAAAATTTGTAAAAATTGTGAATGATGGGAAATGAATGTGCTAATGGCCTGAGATGCCGCAGCCAATAATATTAAATTAAAAAAAAACAGCTTTGTTATTTCATCGTAAGACATATGTACATCAGGGGTAGGCCAGTATAATAACTTATAAATTAAAAACTACACACAACCGTATAAACAGAAATAGAAACACCTAACAGCTAATCAGGTATCAACAACAACACAATGCGTACAGGCAAAGAAACACCGTGTGTACATACGTAATAATTTAACAGTACTTACACAATATGTGCTTTGTTCGTTATTTTACAGTAATGTTTAATTAATCTGCGTTCATTTATTCATATTCTACACACACATTGACTTAATTTACATGAAAAGTTCCCTTCGCATTATGCCAGTTACTTAATGTTTGTGTACGTACACACATTGAACGGACTTATCTACTTAATTACCAGCTATATCTAACAGAAAAGAACCAGGTGACCTGTACTGCTGGTAAATAATTCTTTTGTTTTGCAACGATGCCTGTATTATTACCTTCTCAATTATGTTAATATGTCAAAAAGATGAAATATTGCAATAGAAAACTCATTATGGTTACCTTGACTTCAAAAATGGAATCGCTAGGAAAGTGACTTAGATGGTTCAATTCTAGAACTTTTTGATCTTTGAAAAATTTCTTCAAATAAGCCCGAGTTCGTCATCATATCACAGTCGTCGCAGCAGTCATGAGTCTCTGCCTTTAACAGCTCTTTCAATTCTTAAAAAGTTAGGCGCAACAAGTGCGCTATGGTAGCATAATTTCATTAAAATCTCTCAAATCATGAAAGTGGTGAAATTTGCACAAAGTGTATTTATAGAAAAGCTTTGGGATACTCAAGTGAAGTAGTTAATTGATTCGATGAAATTTATAAAAGCATGATTCATTCAAAAAATATGCTAGATATGTATAGGGAATCCTAATACAGTTCAATAGACGTTTCATTTTACCATCAAATAATGCTATAAAATACAGGGTGTTCCATTTGAGAATTGTGAGATTTTCGAGATTTTCTAATACCAAATTCAAGGTGAATTTATGAAAACCTGTATATATCTTCAAACAGTAGATGGAGTAGATACTTTGATGTTTTTCTAATAATGTCAACAAGTTTCAGATTTATATAGTAATTATTATTTGGTAGATACCCGAAAGAAAACCCAAAATTTTCCCGGAAAACCTGGTTCGATTCTCCTGGCCACTTAGAAAAGGAAGCTACATGCCAAATTTCATCAAAATCGGTCAATTATTTTTTTAGTTATCGATGTGATACATACATACATACATATATATATATATATATATATATATATATATATATATATATATATATATATATATATATATATATATATATATATATATATATATATAAACACAATTTTCTTGTGATTATCTAAGCTACATCAGGAAAATATATTCAGCTTTATGGAACGTCCGGTTGCACCGGAAGTAGCGATCAATTTTAGCAATTATTTTAAATAGAATGCTATTAGATTTTTATTGTGAATGGGCTATTCCAGTCCCTCCACCGCGAATAGAATGCTATACTTTTTATTGCATTTTTGGTTAGAGATTAAAAAATAAGTGTGGCTTTGTGTAGCATTCCCTATAGCTATCTTTGATATTTGTGAAAATATTACGATTATTTTCCGATTTATATGATACTTTAAACGTATGCTGTGGACTGAGCTTTAAGTTTCCCTGCCTTAAATTCTAAATAATAGACGACATTCAATTCTTTGAAATAGTTAAAGAATATGTTATAGTTAAAGAATAATTTATTATCATTGTACAGTGTGTATTTCTTTTGGATTGCAAGATACTAACTTTAGAGGGGGATAACTTGCTATTTTCAAATGGAACAGCCTATATTTTATATATTGGTCAGGTAAGTTATTCAATACTACATCGAGTAGTATGGGTTTCCCTATATTTATAGTTAATAGTTTTCGAGTTATAGTGGTTTGTTTTACTTTCGCTTGTAAAAACTGTAATCTGTCAGATACAGAAGGCACAGAGAACGTAGCAACTGATATTTGTTGTGAGATGACAGATAAACGTTACTAAAATTTTTAATAGTTCTTATGTATCGTCTTTTTTAGATTATTTTGTTATGATAATGACTGTGGTTTATTATTATTATTATATTTTCTCGATATAGTTTAGGTAATCACAAGAAAATTTTGTTGAGAGTTTTTTTGGCTAGCTCTTAGGGTAAGAGATATATAGAGGAATTATATACTATTGGGATACCCTATATATATATATATATATATATATATATATATATATATATATATATATATATATATATATATATATATATATATATATATATATATATATATGAGACTTAATTGGTTCTCGGGTTGAACCGCGTCCAGAATTTATGAAAACTCGCCGTTTCGGCTCCTGTTTTGGAGCCATTTTCAAGAGGTAAAGGAAATATGGATAGACACTCTAAGGCCTCAATCTGCCTCTTCCTTAGAGTGGTGGACAAAGCTGGGTAAAGGAAATATGTAAGGACACTCTAAGGCCTCAATCTGCCTACTCCTTAGAGTGGTGGACAAAGGTAGGTAAAGGAAATATGTAAGGACACTCTAAGGCCTCAATCTGCCTACTCCTTAGAGTGGTGGACAAAGGTGGGTAAAGGAAATATGTAAGGACACTCTAAGGCCTCAATCTGCCTACTCCTTAGAGCGGTGGACAAAGGTGGGTTGTGTTGTTGTAGCTCTATTACGGGGCCTCAATCTGCCTACTCCCCAAATCTCGCCGGATATCGTCTGTGAGGTCTCAGTGTGTTCAACCCTAGGTCTCAGAGAGAACTGGCAGTTCGTTGCAAGTCTTGCCTTATATATGTAGTTCCGTCTACCTGCTTCGTTATCAGTGAAAGTAGTGGGGTCACCGTCAATAAAGTGGGGGGGGGGGGGGCTTCGGTCACGGTACTTAGAGGATGGGGAGGATTAAGAGGGTCACCGGCATTTGTTGAGGCAGATAATGGGGCAATAAAATTGTCCGTGGAATTTATTTTCTTTTTGTGTGTTTGTAAAGAAGATATAATAGGTTTCCAAGTAGTCGGAAGGCGGAGGCCATCATCTCTCTTATTTAAACAATCGGGACGTTTTTCAATCTCGGTTGCTTCGCGGATAATTCTCGTTTTGAAGTTGTAAACCGGTGCTATTGTTTTGGCTATATCGAAGTCTATTTTGTGCCCTGTATGAATATGATGCATGGCCAGCGCCGATGAGGGGTCGGATTTTCTAACTGCTAGGGTGTGTTCATATATTCTATTGTGGATGCGTCTATTTGTTTGTCCTACATAAGTTCGGGAACAGTCGGAACAAGGAATTTCGTAAACTCCGTGGGATTTGTTTGGAATAGTATCCTTGGGAGTTTTTATCAGATTTGACAGTTTTTGCTCTGTTGTGAGTACGGATCTGATACTATGGGTTCTAAAAATTCTGCTGATTTTGTCGTTGACACCTTTAATGTATGGTAAAAACGCTGTGTGTTGTTGTGTGGACTGTTTGTCAAATCTGATAAAAACTCCCAGTAATACGCTGATACGCTGTTTTTCCTGATTTATTGTAATAAGATTAAGATTCAGTCAATAACATATGGATTGAAAATAATTTACAGCTGCCTCAGTTCTTGCCAGGTTTCTGCATTATAAACCAAGACGATACCATTACCTAGCTAAGCTTTTCTCTCCTAGATAATAGAAGCTATAAACTGTTTATATACAGGGAAAGTAAGACAGGACCAATGGTGGTGCACTGAGGTACATCATCCAGGTTTCTGCCTCACACACCAAAACCATATCATCACTTAGCTAAGCTTATCCTTGCTAGATAATAGAAGCAATAAACTGTTTATATACAGGAAAAATAAGACAGGACCAATGACGGTTTCCTGAGGTACACCACCCAGGTTTCTGCCTTATAAACCAAAACGATATCATTACCTAGCGAAGCTTTTCCTTCCTAGATAATACAAGCAATAAACTATTTATATACAGAGAAACTAAAACAGGACCAATACGGTGTCCTGAGGAGGTACACCACATATAATGTTCCTCACTATGCTATGTGTACCACAAATGTGAACAGTTTGCTTGATATTTTCAAGACATGATATGATAATGAAGTATGATACACCTCCAAAATCCATTTTTACAATCTTCCCATGAATAAAGACACAGCATCCCTTGTGTAAAGCTTTTCCAAAGACCATATTGACTGTCGATGAGATCTGGAATTTTTCTATGAACAAATCCATGGTTTTTTTTTTGAGAATCTTCTCAAATATTTTCCCTAGCCTACTGTTTAAATGCTAGTGTGTTGTCCTTCGGATGGGGCATAAATATGTCGTATGACCATTACGATGTTGAGCACCAAAAGACTATATCACTATATTTTCATTAAAAACATTTATCACAGTAAAAGTGTGTATTTAAAAATAACAGTATATAATACGACGGCTGGCTACCATAGCCGTATTACTTTATATGTGTATTTTCGCTGCAATTAATATCCGTACTGACGATCTCTAAGTAGAGCGAAACCGGTCTACGGTTCTAATTGTGGTGAGAATGCATCTAGCCTTATAATACGTAAGCTTAAACATTTGATGCCATTAGACGACTAAATGGTTTTTTATACCATGAGTCAACTTGATTAGTTTGTTTAGTTTTCCCTCACAACATCTGCCATGAAAAATGAAAACGTGTCATTTCAGTAAAAGTGGCTATCTTAAGAGCCTGGAGTTTTCTCCTCGGAGACTTCGCTTAAAGACGATTCATTTTCACCAGGCTGTCGGATCTACTTTCCTTAAATTTCCGGAAGAAAAACTTACACGTTCCACTTAAAAGACAAAAGAGGAAGTTGATATTTTTTTTTGTAGAGCAGAAAGAAACTCTTACGACAGCAGAAGTGCCTGAAGTTTTATTTTTATCTCCTCGAATTACGCGAAGAGATCATTATGGGGCGTTTCCTGGAACCACTCGGAGTTAATAACTCTTGATTTTGATTCATTACATCCGAATTATAATTTAATCAAAGCTTCATTAGGGGAACTCTTAATAATTGAATATATTCAAGAGCATCCACTGCTGATTACAATATTCCGTCTGGTGTTATTAAATCCTTGTATTATAATTTATGAAATAATAAAAGTCTGGACGCAGCAAGTGCGTTATGGTAGTGAATTCTTTTTAAAATAGTTTTAATAGCAAATATCTTTCTTTGATGAAAGCAGACATCAAACTTGGTTGCCTATATAGTAGAAACAATGTACCATATTTCATCGAAATAAATTTATTGTTTGAAAATATATAAACATTTTTCAAAAATACTTCTAAAAACAAAACTAAAATACTGTGCAAAACATCACAAGGCAGAAATTCCATAAAACAGTACAAATAATGGTCCTAATAACCGACAAAGTAAGATATAGCCACCCTACGAATAACCGCAGCTTTAACCGAATAGAAGTCGCACAAATTTGCAATGTCATTAAAGTCAGAGCTCATTGTATACACAGGTGATTTCATATACAAGTTAGTCCTTGGTATTGGAGGCTTAAACACTCTCACCACTCTAGATGCAGCCCGTGGAAATGAGAAATTTAATTGCATTAATAAGTCTGGACAATCAACTTTACCATGAAACAAGTTATGCAGGAACATTACAAATGCAACTTTTCTCTGTGAATACAAAGTGGGTACGCCAGCTTGCATCAGCAATTGGCCATGATTGCATCCTCTTTGCGGGTAGGTACCAGATGCCCTATATACAAGATGTTTTAAAAACTTACGATGAACATCTTTCAGAGCACCAATATGAACACTATAAAATGGATCAAAAACCAAGCTACAATATTCAAGCCTCGATCGAATATAGGCAAAATAGAGAATTTTCAAGCTATCCAAATTGGAAAATGATCTGCTATTCCTCATAATGAAACCCATCAACTTCAAATAGGATGCTCAAATTGTTTGAATATGTCCAGTGAAACTTAAAATGTTCATCATATACAATGCCAAGATCATTGTGCGTTTCAGTCCTAGCAAATGGTACACCACCCACTTTGTAGGGAAAAGCTATACGGCTGGTTTTTCTAGTGTGTCATCACTTTGCACTTCGAGACATTTAATTCAAGTCTGTTCTCAACACACCACAGCTGCAAGTTGTCAAGGTCCTCCTGGAGTCTTGAACAGTCACCGATATCGTGGACTGGAGTATAATTTAAAATGATCAGCAAATAATAGATGATTACCACAAATTACAGAGCTAATGTCGTTGATAAATAACAAAAAGAGGAGTGGGCCAAGATTGGAACCCTGTGGAACGCAGAAGCTAGCAGTGAAGGGTTCAGACTTAAATCCATTATAAAAAACATATTGCACACGGTTAGTCAAGTAGGATCCAAAGAATGGTATCAGCCGTCCATCAAGGCCCGCCAAATGCAGCTTGTACAGAAGTGTTGAGTGGTCAACACTTTCGAACGCTTTGGAGAAGTCTGTATAAATGACATCCACCTGACCCCGTCCATCCAAAGCTTCACTTACATACTCTGTGAACAGGGATAAATTCGTCAGTGTTAAGCGCCCCTCCATAAACCCATGCTGGTATTGTGACAAGCGATACTTCACGGCAGGATAAATACGACCATACACAACTGCCTCAAAAATCTTAGCAAAATTACATAGGATAGCTATAGGCCTAGTTTCTGACCCTCGAACGGTCCCCAGATTTAAAAGCAAGACAGATCCGAGTAACCTTCCAAACCTCAGGGAAGCAATGTTTGCGCAGCGACAAGTTAAATAGGGTTCTAAACCAAAGGTTGCAGTGCTATCGGGGCGGCAAGGCCGCGGACGAGCCCTGGGGGGAAAGGGGGGGGGTGAGAAGAGCATGCGCACAGTCCTTAATCAAAAAGGATGGCACCAAATCTGGTCAAGCAGTAAACTTGTTCTTGAGCTTCTTGATGGCTTTAAGAATTTCCTTATCACCAATCACTGTCACACTGACTGCCATATGCGATGGTCCAGAGGTATCCACCGGTTCAGTGATGTATTGAGGACGGTACACACTTTTAAAATAGTTTCCAAAACAGTTAACAATTATTTGAGGCTTATTATAAACCATGCCATTTTTGTCAGATACAGTACTTAGAATGTTACTTGCTCGCCTCCTTTCCTGCATGTGAGACCAAAATCTAGAGGGATCAATCTTAAGAGACTCTTCAGTTCCACGAACATACTCAACATATGCCTCTCGTAGCTTGTTTTTAACTATAGATCTAAGAAGACTATACTCTGCATGATCACTATCACGTTTATGCCTCCTATATCTTGCATAGCACCTCTCCTTATTTTTTATATCATTTATTACTTCATTTGTAAACCAGGGAGAAGATTTTCTAGATGACCTCTTGCACTGACGAACATGTTCAAAGATACTGTAAAGTCTGCTATAAGAGTAACTACAACCCTCATCAGCGGTAGTAAAGGACTCCAGTTGAGACCAATCTTCATCAAGTATTGCAGCATACAGTGCAGGGTAATTGGCCTTTCGAAAATTGTAAGAGACCTGATTGTTACATGGAAAGTATTTAGGACCATTGTAATTCTTCCTGAATTCAGGAAATATGCCTAAAGCAGGGTGATATGCATCCTCGGGCACTAGTGGATCCATCTCATGGAGAACCGAGCAATTACAACTGGCAAATACAAGGTCAAGCAGCCTATTGTTTCTATTGGAAATATTATTCAACTGTGACAGATTAAAAAAAAATGAAAAATCATGGATAGCTTTGGTTTTAGAATCAGTAATTTGTCCATAAATAAACCGAGCTGCATTAAAGTCACCAATAATAACCAAATTTTCCAACAGCGAAATGACAGACTGTTCCAGCACATTAAGGAAAAGTTCAAGCTGCACTGCTGGCACATATGGTGGTATATATATATATATATATATATATATATATATATATATATATATATATATATATATATATATATATATATATATATATATATATATATATATATATATATATATATACGCAACTCCTCCACCAGATCTCTTAGTAGTAACATCCACTGTTGGAGTTGCGGTGCTATCGGGGCGGCAAGGCCGCGGACGAGCCCTGAGGGAACAAAAAAAAACATCCACTCTTCTATCTGCCCTAAATACACTGCATACACATGGAAATAGCTCGGAATCACCTCTGTCAGACTGTAAATTAGTTTCACGAGCAATTATCTTTAATTCAGACAACCGGCACAAGACTAGATAGAGATCTTCTGTTTTAGTACGTAAACCACGAGAATTCTGGTAATAAATTGGTATCTTAACACTGTTGGGCTGATCTAGTTTAAGAAAGCAATAGTTGGAACACCGTTAACATACTTAATCTCGAGGTTTGCTTCACCATCATCCACCCTCCGCCTCAATTCATAAACCACAGACTTGGAGTATGCCCTTGCCTAGGGGTTCTGTCCTGCCTAACTCTGACATTACTATACAAATGATTATCCTTGAGACTTCCAGTTCTGCGCAGAATACTAAGTACCAGATGTTCATCAGAGAAAGTAACCTTTAGAGGTCTAGGAACGGATGCACTGCTGGAATACCTACCCAGGCGAAATGGCCCAATCTGGGAGTGATCACCCTCAGTACACAACTTGTTGAGGATATTCTTCACTTCCAGTCTGTCAACATCACTCTCACTACGGCTAGCAGTAGACCCAGACTCAGATTCGGACAATTCAAAAATAACAATATTTGACTTCCTCTTGTCTCGCTCATGAATCTCCTGTATTATATCCTCCATATAGGAGTCCCTACCAGTTGGAACCTGGACAGTATTAGGTAGTTCTGGTGTCACCTTCAATTTCTCAAGCTGTTTCTCGACATCACTAATTCTAGCAATTAGGTTTGGCAACTGTTTGAGACCATCCTCACGATCAGAACACAGAAACAACAGCTTCCTCTTCTTCAACTCCATGCATCTAATCTCTGAGGGACTAAGGTCTGAACACTGCTCACAGAACAAGAGCTTACAGGTGTCACAACTAAAGGTCTTACCAGTAATACCACATCTTGGGCAGTCACTCATGATTTATGGACAGCTGTAGATAAACAGTGTACAATGAAATATAAATAAACTGATAAAATTAAAAGCTTTTTCCATAAACACAATACCAGGAGATAAGATAACCACGGTGCCAAAAAAATAACTGTTCAATTGCTGTTAAGTCGTCTCATCTGGAGGATTAAACCTCTCAAATTTACACATTTCTTAGTAGCCTTCTTTGTTATAATATTTACCATCTGTACAATGCAATTTTAAAGGCGATTAGGAATAACCCAACAAGGGTCATCTCTTGTTTACAATTGACCATAAGTCTGCTAACCTATCTTAAGTAGATAGCGTAGGAAAATTCGATATTTATTCATGGTAGTTCTTCTTTAGACTCGAAGCAAGCAACATGCTTGTGCTAGCATAATCACTACTCATTTCGTAGAGTTCTCATGGACTCTAAAGCATACCATAATATAAGTAATTTTGTATAAGTTTACAGTTTGTTATTAAACGTTAAGTGTTACTAAAATCAGCGTTTAATTTAACAAAACATAATCAGGTCCTTCGAGCTAATCAAGAAACAAAAACAAATAAAATGTGGTATATCAGTACAAAACGCAATTAAACAATTGCCGAATGCACTCCAAAACAAATAAAAATCAAATGAAACTTCCACTACAATGTTCAAATTCCGTAACCAACACTACCACCAGTGCACACAAATAAATGCTGCAGTTTGTCATAAATCTTAACAAATTTAGATGTAAAAAACTTGTACTTGTACTTGTAATAAGAATCATAAAAGTACAAGCAGACCTTTCTGATGTTTAGACTTTGCAGGCTAATACATGCATTTTATAACAAATAAGTTTATATATATATATATATATATATATATATATATATATATATATATATATATATATATATATATATATATATATATATATATATATATATATGAAAAGTATGTATTTTTTTGGGAGTCGTAGGTATATTACTTATGGAAAGCTGTATCATTCATACTATTAAAGCGCTCTCGGGTACAAAAGCTATGTTCTGATCTTTACAACTCCTCTAGCGAGCTAAATAATTCTAATAAGAAACGAGCTTGTCAGAAGCAGAACTTAAGTTTGAAAGAAACGATTGAATGTCTGTTAATATATTTATTCAATTACTTGTAGCGAGTTTTCGATCTTAAACTTGAATGAATTTATAAAGACTTTCCACTTATTTTTGTTGTTCGATAACGAAATTAAGAAGTTAAGATATTACTTTCGCCCACCTTTATAATCAGAAAGAAAACTGCCCTGCCAAAAGTTATACAAACTCACAAGGTTATATCGAAATTTGTTAGTGAAGTTGGTGAATGTAATATTTCATAACTCGAGAACAGATACGAGCCGAAATGAGCCGAAAATATTTCACAGAGATTAATTGACGTGTATACAAAAAGTGTTTTAGTGATAATGGATGAGCTAGATCACGGACATCTACATTACCGTACTGTAGATGGCCGTGGCTAGATCATCTGCAAGTTGGCGCATTGTAAAGAAAGTGCATACCCTGTATTACTACTCATTTAACGCAAGGTCATTAATAAAGTGGCGAATTAGAAAATCTATATTTTTACATACAATTACCGAATTTGACATAAATGTACTGCTGTGATTTGTGATTACTCGAAGGACCTTGTGGTTTGTAATTACTCGATGAACTGTTATGATTTAAATAATTGAACGCACCAAGTGCACTTGGAGCACCCAAATCACCACAACACATTTTTAAAAAAGACCTGACGATCGTTTCACTAACCAAGTTAGCGTCATCCGAGGATGAAAAATTCTAACTATTTTAAAAAGTAACATCACCTTATATAGTTTTTAAAATAGTTAGAATTTTTCATTCTCTGATGACGCTAACTTGGTTAGTGAAACGATCGTCATGTGTTTTCTAAAATGTATCGCGGTGATTTGGGTTCTCAAAGTGTACTTGCCAGTGCTCATCACAGGTTCCAATCTTCACTTAGTAATTCAACGCGTCGAGAATAAACTTAACTTATTTCTTCTACACATGAATTTACAGAAATGCTGCACTATTACAGAGAGTGTACTAAACTAAAACTGCACTGATCGTCATGGTCACAATAATAATATTAATAATATGATAACTCCTTCACTGTATTTTTTTAAATTAATGCAGGAGTTCCTCAAGGTTCAGCTTTAGCCCCTACTTTATTTCTTCTCCACATCAATTACCTTCTCTCTAGCACATCCAACCCAACTCAAATATACAATATTCTAAGCCTGTCTCTTTAGCCCAATTAGATGAGGATCGCAGACTCATGGAGGGTTCTATCTCCGTAGATCTCCAAAAAATATTAGACTGGGGAAGTAGAAATCTTGTACAATTCAACCCCACCAAATCACAGTCTTGCTTTCTCTCTCATAAGAGATACACCAGCCCTAGACCCATCACAATAAACAACCAAGTTATTCAAAGTAATGAGTCCTTTTCACTTGTTGGCATTTCTGTGGATCGAAATCTCAATTGGCACCAACATGTCACATTGCACAATCAACCAAGGGTTGCGGTGCTATCGGGGCGGCAAGGCCGCGGACGAGCCCCGAGGGAACAAAAAAAAAAACATGTCACATCAATTGCAGAAGCGGCTGCTAAGAAATTAGGTTTCCTCTTCCGGGCTCGCAAATACTTTTCACCAGCTAATCTCTATACCTTATATACTTCACAAATTAGACCAAACCTCGAGTACTGCTCCCACATCTGGGGTGCTGCTGCCGCTTCTACACTCGCTATCCTGAACTCCATTCAGAAGAGAGCTATACGTTTCTTCGGTGACCCTACCCTCACCCATCCCTTGCCATCCGTGCCCACCGACGTGCCGTTGGTGACCTCTCTCTTTTTTTATAGATATATGCACAGGCACTGCTCAGAGGAGCTTTCTTCCATAGTTTCTCCACCTGCTCTCCCCAACAGATCTACCAGGGGAACAGAGCGAATGCATCCTTTTACTGTCCAGGTCACCAGACATAGGACATCTTGTTATGCCCGCTCGTTTGTCCCGAGGACTTCCAAGTTGTGGAATTCCTTGCCGGCACATGTTTTTCCTTCTCCCCCGAACCTCCAAACCTTCAAGTCCAGAATTAACAAGTTGCATCTTTCCTCCTTGTCGACACCCACGGTACGATAGTATTTAGGCTGTAAGCCCTCGTGGTGTGTTGTTGAAATAAACTAGCATATTTATAACCTAGGGTAAATGGAGGTGACAGGTACCTCAAGCAGGTGCACACCCTTCCACACAAGATTCAGAACGAATTCCAGGTAGCTGGTGTCCAAGTCAATATAATACCGCCGGACCAGAAAACCTTGGAGACAACAAGAAACCAAAAAAATTTCGGGACGCAGCAAGTGCGTTATAGTAGCGAATTTTCATAAGAATTGTACAATAATATTATACGGCATATTAGTAAAGTTAATATTTTAAACTTCCACAGACTTTGAAGATCGTTTCGAGAGGTCCTAGTACGCGCACATTTGAAGAAATCTTTCGAAAGTGTTACCATCGATATATCTCTATTATAAAAAAAACTTGCATTCTAACTTCTTTTGAGAAGAATGCACAAAACTCAATTTTCTATGAAGCTAAAGAACTAAATTTTGCCATATCTGTAGATAGTGTAAGTCTCTTTAAAAGAAACTTTTATTACAAATTTCATTAAAGTTATACAAAAGATTTTCAGAAGGAAAATTAATTCATATTTAGAAAAGTAAAGTATCTGTCAAATTATAAACGTAGCAGTTATTTTTCCTTATTAATCGCCAGTATCATTTCGTTTTAGTCAACCTACGGTTTTTTCAATATCAACAATAACAAAATTATACTTTCAGACTCAAATGCGACAAATTTATTCAGGCGTTTGAAACAAAAACAAGATCTTGTTTAAAACGTTTTAAATCTGTGGACTATTGTTTCTCCAAACGCCAAAGGCAAACATAAAAAAAAACATACATTCATCGAGCTGGAGTCGATCGCGTAACCTTCTGCTTAGAAGACAACGACGCTGTCTCTGCGCCATGTAAGAACATGTTGGCTAACGTTTTGTGGACATGAGACTCCAGATCGGCTTCATGCCCGCGATATTAAATTCAAAGTATACGTAACAATTAATTACAGAATTAATAGAATTACCATTGAAACACATCCGACGACTCTTTCGGACTTATATGACGTCTTATGTTTAAGTTTAAAGTTAACAGAAACTATTTTAGATTCATTTCTATAGAGACTTGGCTTAATTTTGTTTACATTTTAACTAATATATATAAATTGACCATGGATATGGGTTCTAGGGGTCCTAGTTCGCGCTCATTTGAAGATTTTTTTTCAAAAAGAGTCGAGATCTCCTTATTGGTGATTTTTTTAAAGGAAATTAACTAAAATTAAGTGGTTTTCATGCTAATTTGTAATTTAAACACTCTAAATTAAATATATATGCGAAAATGACCATCAGCAGAGGCAACAAAGCATAAACCATTTTAAAACAATTAAAATATATTTTGTTGAAAATATTAATTGATTAGTAATTTTATTTGATTAGATGTGCTGTGAAGTATCTCACGCAATTGCTTAACATTTTCCATTAGAGCAGAATATACTTTTGTTGTCAATCTCACCAGACATAAAAATCTAGTGGGCTTAGATCTGGGCTTCTTGGTGGACAAAATTATTGTGTAGCTTCTCCCTCTACGAATTTATTTTCTGTAAAAGTTTTATCCATATGATTTATAACAACAACCAAATAGTGCGGTAGAGAACCATCGTGCATGTACCGCATACTTCTCTATGTTTAGGGTAATATCGTCTGAATGATCTGGTAAAACATTTTTCAAACAATGCGTTTGCATTGGTTGAGACTTTTTGTCCTAATGGTTAAAAACATCAGACACATTAAGAGTTCGTAGAGAGAGCCATGGATAGGATTATGTTGGGGATTACATTCAGCGACAAAATACTAAGTAGCGAAATTCGGAAGAAAACTAAATTAATGGATGTTATGGAGAGAATGGAGAGTCTCAAATGACGGTGGGGTGGTCACATAGCTAGACAAAACACGGACAGGTGGGCACAGAGGGTGCTTTGTTTAAGACCATGAGGGACAAAAAGAAATATGGGAAGACCCCAAAAAAGATGGATTGGCGATTGGAGGGAGATGGCTGGGAAGCAGTAGATGAGAACAGCAAGGTGCAGAGGAGCATGGAAGAAATTAGAAAAGGCCTAAATCCGACACTGGACGAGTTCAGGCTGAAAAAGAAGAAGAATTGGTTGCCTAAAACAGCAGCCAAGAAGATATTTAAAATTTGCAGGCTGTTCCAAAAGTAATAGGTCCTTGATATATGACTTAGACTATTGTTTTAGATGCTTATAACTTTTAAAATTATGCCATTTTACAACACAAGTTATAAACTTTTTCTATACTGTATGATTTTTATCAATGAATAATAATAATAATTATTATTATTATTATTATTATTATTATTATTATTATTATTATTATTATTATTATTATTATATGAGTTAAAGGTCAAATATATGGGAATTGTCACTTTTCATACGCACGGTACGGGGCGGCACATCGGCGGGACATTGTCGTTTTATTATAGAATGGGAGAAGTAATAGTGATAGTTTTCGGGAAAGTTGTGAGCAATATGAAAGTAAAATGGAATGCCGCAATGAAATCGAGGTGCCTGAGGGAGAGAGAGAATGCGGTGCGTGCGTCGAGCTACTGCTGCCGCGTGGCGATCAAAAGAGGCGGGCGTCAAGACGCTGCTGCCGCACGGGTAGCGCCGTTGCCACATATCGCAAAAATGCTTGGTATTTGATGAAATCTGTGTATTGGCGGAATTACTATTAGATGGTTTAATAAAAGTAACAGGGAGTTTTCTTAAACCGAGAGTATAAATGTACCTTAGAACCTCGGTGGTTCAGGGGTAAGTACGTGTGCCTCTGAACCGAAGGGTACTGGGTTCCATCCCAAGGTACTCCTTTCACTTTTTCAGTACATACTGTAACATTAACAGCAGCCGAGGTTCTGGCATTATATTTGAGCAAGTTGAATGTCTGCACGTTCGGCCCTTCGGAGGGGGCGTAAAGCCGTCGGTCCCGTGTCCATGCGATGTTGGGCACGTTAAAGATCCCTACCCTCCTTACAGAAAGGCATGGGTTCGGCAAAATTTCCAGGATAGTGAGGTGAAACTGCTCCCTGGCGTCGGTGATTGGCCATATTCGTAGAAATAGGCCGACATTAAAGAAACAAAACACACACAAATGTACCTAACATTCAACCATCTGGGTTACGATTTCGGGCATATTCATTATTATACTATTGACTAAGTCAATCCAATCATTAAGGTTAACGTATTACATATTATGTTATGCAAAAAGTGTCTAATAATGGTATACAGGGGCGACTACAAAAACATGTTTTGTCTATTTCTAATACCTAGAATGCCAGCTTTTTGTTGACATTACAAAATGTAATGCTAACACATTCATGTACTGTCGGTTTATGTTGTGTATCGATAAAATGTTGGACGAATGTATTCATTTTCTGTAGTGTTTTTTATTCATTAATTCAGCTTATCATAATAAAAATATTTTTTATGAGAACACTTGCAATAAATGTATTGCTTCACCAGTCACTAAAATGAAGTGAATATACAATAATGTATTTGAGAAGGTACAGAATACTTAAAAGAAATAGAGTAGAGAATGGGTGGATCTTAAATATTTTGCGTATTTTACGAAAGCTCTGATAAGGTAAAATAGGTACAATTTTAGTGAAAAAAATTATTAATGAGGAGATCACGTCTTTTGAATTTCTTAAAATGAGCGCGAACTAGGACCACTAGAACCCATATTCAATTCAATTTTTATATGTTATGCAATATGGATGTATATGTATATGTATATGTATATGTATATGTATATGTATATGTATATGTATATGTATATGTATATGTATATGTATATGTATATGTATATGTATATGTATATATATATATATATATATATATATATATATATATATATATATATATATATATATATATATATATATATGTATATATGTATATGTATGTATCACACCGATAACTCAAAAAATAATGAGCCGATCTTGATCAAATTTGGTAAGTACTTCCTTTTGCAAGAGGCTTGGACAAGTTCGTTAGCCAGGTAAATCGGCTCAGGTTTTCCCGGAAAATTTTGTGTTTGCTTTCTAAAAAAATTGATATCTCCGTAAATAACAAAGGGCAACCAAATTTGGTACGGGTATTTGTATTATAAAGAGTGAACTCTTTACCAAAATTTAGGTCTCTAGCTTTAAAGACAACGAAGTTATGGGCAGTTAAAGAAACAAATTTTGGAGTTTTCCTTAAAACGTCAAACTCGCAATTTTAAACGTCAAAATTGGCAATGTTTAGGCAAAGAATGTGAAACAAATACCGATTGTGAAAAGAAAATGTTGCAAGAAGAGTGTTCTGCGAACCCTTAAGTTACAGATACAACCGTCATTGCCCTTCATTTTACTAAAATATTTACAAAATATCCATTTCAAACAGACCCTTTCTTTGATGCTTTGGCTGTCAGTTTAGTTAAGTTGATGCCTTTTTGGGATATTTATTTGTAGGTTTAGTGAAGTTTATGGTTTAACGGTCTATAATTCTTTTTAGCTAATTTTCGTAGAACAAATTTGTTAATGCTTTTTTTATCCAAATATGATGCGTTTATAAGAAAATAATCTGGACGCAGTAAGTGCGTTTTGGTAGCGAATTTTCGGTAAATTTGCAGATTAGCTCCCGAACGCTTTTCAAAAAACTGTTTTCAGAAATCTGCCTAGCCCCCCCCCTGGATCCACAAAACCCAAGAAAAATTTCTTGTTCACACCCCCCAAGGAAGTTACGGGACCAGGGGTGAATAGGGCTGCTGGGCGAGGTAGGTGGTAAAAAGGAAATATCAGCAGAAAATGCGAATAAAACGGGCTTGAAAGTTGTCTTTTTTACATCTTGAAGCCATATCCCCCTTAAACCCTGCCTACCCCGCAGAGCACCCCTATTCCCCCAAAAAATTTCTTGTTTACACACCCCGAGGAAGTTACAGGACCAGGAGCGAGTAGGGATGTATAATTTTTTTAAGCTAATTTTCGTAGAACAAATTCGTTAATGCATTTTTGAATTTTTTATCGAAATATGATGCGTTTGTAAGAAAAAGATCTAGACGCAGTAAGTGCGTTTTGGTAGCGAATTTTCGGTAAATTTGCAGTTTAGCTCCCGAACGCTTTTCAAAACACTGTGTTCAGAAACCTGCCTAGCCCCCCCCCCCCTCTGGATCCACAAACCCCCAAGAAAAAATGTTGTTCACATTCCCCAAGGAAGTTACGGGACCAGGAGTGAGTAGGGATGTATAATTTTTTTTTTAAGCTATTTTTCGTAGAACAAATTCCTTAGTGCATTTTTGCATTTTTTTTTATAGAAATATGATGCGTTTGTAAGAAAAAAATCTGGACGGGTAAGTGCGTTTTGATAGCGAATTTTCAGTAAGTTTGCAGTTTAGTTCCCGAACAGTTTTTCAAAAAACTGTTTTCGGAAACCTGCCTAGCTCACCCCCACAAACCCCAAGAAAATTTTCTTGTTCACACCCCCCAAGGAAGTTACGCGAGCAGGAGTGAGTAGGGGTGCTGAGCGGGGTAGGTAGTAAAAAGGATATGAGCAGAAAATTCTAATAAAGCGGGCTTGAAGCTGTCTATTTCACATCTTTAAGCCATATCGTCCTTAAACCCTGCCTACCCCGCACAGCACCCCTATTCTCTCCCAGTCCCATAACTTCCTTGGGGGGGTGTGAACAAGAAATTTTTCTTGTGGTTTGTGCATCCAGGTGGGGTCCTAGTAATGTTTCTGAAAACAATTTGTTGAAAAGCGTTCGGGAGCTAATCTGCAAATTTACCGAATTTTCATTAAATCCTTCAAATTTCAATAACTCAATTTGCTATTAACGTAAGCTTTGTTGGTTAGAAAACAAACATTCAAGTTTATTTTCGGAAAATGTTTGTATATTTTCAAACCATAAGTAATTTTGTTAAAATATAGTACATTTTTTCTACCGCATAGGCTATACTGGTAATCAGATTGATGCCTGTTCGCATTTGCTATTAAAAACATTTTTATGGTAATTCACTTCCATAACACACTTGCTGCATCCAGACTTTTGAAAAATGTTTATATATTTTCAAACAATAAAGTTATTTCAATGAAATATGGTACATTGTTTCCACTATATAGGCAACCAAGTTTGATGCCTGCTTTCATCAAAGAAAGACATTTGCTATTAAAAATATTTTAAAGAAAATTCGCTACCATAACGCACTTGCTGCGTCCAGAGATGTTTTTCTTTTATCGGGGTTTTTTCACTTGATGGGATTATTTGGACACTAGTTTATGTTATTCAAGTACCTTACTCATGAAGCATCGCAATTACTGACTGTAACAGTCCAGTAAACTTGGCAACAGTGAGGAGTGGCGTGGCTGGTTGGCGGCGTATCTGATCGATACCGGCGGCCGGCTGAGTGTGTTGTGTTATCGAGCGGGCTGAGAGCGGCCGTGGGGCAGGTTAGTCGAGGGTCAAGGGCAGCAGCAGCTGCGGCCACCGCCTCTGCCACCAACATACACCTCCACCATCCCCCTCCATTGCCATCACATTGATAATAAGCCGCCGCCCAAACACTCTCACACCTCACCTGTACCGGTATCTGCTGTCTACTTGGGTATTTGTCCATGAAAGGGAAAAAAGAGTAACAGCTATTACACTTTTGATTTTGCTTTTGAAGAAATACGACCCGTTACATTTATTCGATGTGTATTATTGCAAGTGGCATTTTCGTCATGTGTTCCATAAGACCAACTTTTTTCTAATTTAGCCATTTGTCGATTGTTAAAATTTATTGTTTTTATTATTATTAGTGTGTCAAGGTTCGTTTTAGACATGCTCAGTCTATCTTACGAAAAGTGAATGTAGTTACTTCGATATCAGCTGTCCACTTTTGTCTATGCTCAAAGTTTATAACTCTTCTCTGAACAGCATGAAAAGGTAAATGTTGTTTTCTAACAGACCTTAAAAAATGCATTAAATATAAATGTAGATACGAAATACAAATTTGAACTCAATTGGTTTAGTAGATCTTGAGTTATAACTAAATAAAAAATCAATAATCTACTATATGACCTGAAATCACCTCTAAATGGATGCCTATAATATTAGACAAGGTCAGGCAGATAAATCAGGGTTCCACCGCCACTGCTAACAAAATTTCCAAATTTAATTTTAAACGGACAGGCTACAAAAGTATGTCACAGTAAACAATAGGCGGGGTTTCCATGTACGACAACCCTAATCTGAATCTGTAGATATCAGAAAAATGTGAATAATTGAAAAATTTATTTAAAGTGATTCAGTTTGGTTAAAAGAAATCTATAACTACGTTTTATTATGTATAAATATTAAGCGTCCTATTTTCACGGCATTTGAAAGCCATCTCCATTTCTCTAGTTTAATCTGACAACGCCACTATTTGTCCTTTGTAACTGACAGGAGTCATGAGAGAAACGTGTACGTTCTGCGCACAACCTCGAAATCGACTCCGCTAATACCTTAGAATTTCAGAATATAAAACAACTACCTATATTGCATACAGACTTTGAGAATACTTCTCTGGCTTCACAGTGAAGCCAGAGAAGTATTCTCCAAGTCTGTATGCAGTATGGACAAGTTTCACCAAGTAAGGGCAACAACAATCAATGAAGTACCTATATTCTAAGATTAATAGAAATAGTAGGTAAATAATAACCCAATTTTTAATTTTAACATAACTGAAACAAATGCCTTTGGCCGTCCACTGTGACTCTACTATATTATGATTCTAACATCCAGTCAAACAAATAAGAAAGTGGTAATGTACATGAGATTCAGGTTCTCAATCAATGCATATAGGTATTATATTACTAAAGTGAAATTAACTGAATTATAAAATAAATTATTTTAAGAAGAAATACATCTATCGCAAACTAATGTAACTATAATATCTAGGGTACCTAGGTACTTATGGTTTTTTACTCTTAGCTTTTACTCTTTATGGAACACTTGAAGTAAAGGAAACTACATAATATCATGAAGCAGTTTAAATTACATTATACAATCAGATGTAGATTATTAAAATTTTAAATTCAAAATTTTGTATTGTTTATATTTATTTCATTATCAAAAGGTATGGATACAGTAATACTAAATAAGTGTTCAAAAGAGTTTAGGTGCAGCAAGTGCGTTGCGGTAGCGAATTTTTGTAAAAATATTTCAGATAGTGATAACTCAATTTTCCATTAAACTAGAATCTTTAGTTTCGATATATAGTAAAACCCATATAAAGGCAGTACTAGATTTGAAAAATAACTACAAATTTCTTTTAAAAAAACCTTTTTTGTTATTTTGTTTGTTTGTTGTAATAAGGAAAAATACCTGCCACGTTTATAATTTGGCAGGTACATTCCTTTTGGAAATAAAAATTGAATTTTCGGTAAATTTGCAGTTTAGCACATGGGGTTTGTTCCGTCAGGGCTCGTCCGCGACCTTGCCGCCCCGATAGCACCGCAACCCTTTAGCACATGGGGTACTTTTAGAAAAAAAAATCCAGAAACATGCTTAGAACCATTTCTGAATGCACATACCACAAGATAATTTTCTTGCAAATAGCCCTTAAGAAAGTTACAGGGTGAGGAGTGAATAGAGAGGTGCTGGGCGGAGAAGAAGATTAAAAGGAAATGTGAGCGGAAAGTTCGAAAAAACCAGCTTAGTTGGACCTCTATAAGCTACCTTTTACCAATTTTGCAGCTGTACTTCCTTAAAATCCTGTTTACTTCGCCCAGAACCCTTATGCACAGCAGGTCCCGCAACTTTCTTTGTTTAGGCAAAGAACATGAAACAAATACGGATTGTAAAAAGAAAATGTTGCAAGAACAGTGTTCTGCAAACCCTTAAGTTTCAGCATCAACCGTCATTGCCCTTCATTTTACTAAAATGTTTACAGAAAATTCATTTCAAATAAACCCTTTCTCTGATGCTTTGACTGTCGCTTTAGTTAAGTTGTTGCTTTCGCTGTAGGTTTAGTTAAGTTTATGGTTTAATGGTCTATAATCTTTAGCTAATTTTCGTAGAACAAATTCGTTAATGCATTTTTGCATTTTTTACCGCAATATGATGTATGTCTGTAAGAAGCAAATCTGGACGCAGTAAGTGCGTTTTGGTAGCGAATTTTCATTAAATTCTTCAAATTTCAATAACTGAATTTGCTATTAACGTAAAGTTTGTTGGCTAGGAAACCAACATTTAAGTTTATTTTTGGAAAATTTTTGTACATTTTCAAACCAAAAGTAATTTTGATAGTATATAGTGCATTGTTTCTACTACATAAGCTATACCGGTAATCAGATTGATGCCTGCTCGCATTTGCTGTTAAAAAACATTTTTATGAAAATTCACTTCCATAATGCACTTGCTGCGGCCTGAACTTTTTTCCTTTAACGTAGAGATCCAAATTTTGGTACATGGTTTGCTTATTATGGTATAAACCCTCGTACCAAATCGCTGTAGCTTTGTTATTTCCGGAGATATAAAAATTGTACGAAAGTAAACATATTTAGTTTTTCCAGTTGCAATATATTTATCTTGAAACTTTTACTTAAAAAGTCAATTCCACGATACTTATGTAATTCTCTTCTTCAAAACAAATTTCTATGTATGTGGCAACAGAGCATGTTTCGAACCAGCGAATCGACACGCCCGTTACGCAACGAAACGGGAATGTACGCACGTTACTTCTATCTTCTCGGTGTCTCCGAAATTCCAGGGCCCTAGCACAACCTTGCAGCCTGCTATATCCCAGACTATCCAGCTTTTCTCCTAGGCTCGTCTTCCTACCCCGCATGCCCGCCTTTCTGGCTCTTTCCTTTTCCCTTTTGTTTCTGTTGTGGTTTCCAAATTCTAAACCCAGCGAGTCTCTTATTACCTCGCACGTTTCAGTATGAGATCCTTCACCTCGATCTTGACCCATCAAACACACATCTTTGTAGGTCTATGAGACTACGTAAACAAGACAACACACACACACGTGGCTGTGTGGATATGTATTTGTGTTTGCGTCACGGTTGTTGTCTATTTTTGTTGTGGCGAATTTTTGCGATGTTATTTAAACTGATTAAATTTGTTGTTGGTTTTAACGGAAGCTGCTATTTGCTAGTAGGTATCGTATTATTTATTCTGTGGTATTATCATCTGTTTTGACTATTTTATCGCAATACTAACGGCACAACTAACCTGTGATAAAGCGAATGATTGTTTATGCAAAAAACGTAAATATTTTCTCTATACTTTCAGAGATCTTATTCTGGTTAAAGTATTTTCTTGTAAATATGTAACGTAAAACTAGTGAATCCGGTAATTACTATTAAATAATTTTGACTGTCTAAATGTGTTTGTTGTCAAGGCTAATAATACTGATACGTTGATAACAAACAAGACATTTAAAAATAGAAAAGTCTGGACGCAGCAAGGGCGTTATGGTAGTACATTTTCATAATAATGTTTTTAAAAGGAAATATATATTTTTTTAAGAAAGCTTGCATCTAATTTGGTTACCAGTATAACCTATATAGGAGAAACAATGTACCATATTTCATCAAAATAACTTTATTGTTTGAAAATGTACAAAAATCTTCCGAAAATTAAATTAAAATGTGCTCAAAAAACTGATTTCTTGGTCAACCTTATAGGTTAATAGTAAATTAAGCTATCGAATGAAACATTTTATAAAAATCACTACCATAACGCACTTGCTGAGTCCCGAATTTATTTTCTTACAAACATGCATTATCTTTCGATGAAAAATCCAAAAATTGCAATATAACGCGTGTTCGATTAGGAAAAAAAATGCCAGACCAGCGACTTATGGGCCACCTGTGATTGTAAAAATATTTTTATAAGGTGCACTTCCAGACATCGTTTAATTGACATCTAAAAATTTTTCTCATATCTTGTATAATAATGGATATATTGAGCTTTACCCTAGAAATGCGTCACCCTATATATATATATATATATATATATATATATATATATATATATATATATATATATATATATATATATATATATATATATATATAATGTCAGAAAAGAAAATACTTATTTACATGTCACTTTGAAAGTAGATCTCACATTTATCAAAATAATTTGTCACTTGAATATGACATGTACTGTTGCCGTGGACTATTATGCACTAATTTTCAAACAATAAGTTATTTTGATAAAATATGGTACATTGTTTCTGCTATATAGGCTATACAGGTAACCAGATCGATGCCTGCTTCAATTAGAGAGACATGTTTACTATTATTATTATTATTATTATTATTATTATTATTATTATTTATTCATTGATAAAAATTATACAGTATGCCTATACAATAAGTCTGAGACTTGTGGTGTACATTGGCATAATTTTAAAAGTTATATCTAAAGCAATGTGACAATTATATATCAAATTCAGCAAACTTCAAATTTTGACAAACCAGGTAAAAAAAATTTCTTCGCTTTTATTTCTTCAATCTAATGCTTCACCCATTGCCTTCATTTATGCTAGATCTAAACCACTTCAATACACCATCTTAACTATCACTCTATATTAAAAACATTTTTATGAAAATTCACTGCGTCCAGACTTTTGACAAATGGTTTAGGTATCCAGATTGAACAGAAGAGGCCAGTACACACAACCCTGATGCACTCCTCCACATATTTCTATTTCTGGTGTTGTTGTTTTCAACTTTTACTTTCGCTAGTTGATTCCAATACAAATTACGGATAATTCTTATATCCCTACTATCTATATTCTTACTCAGTAGAATTTGTCTGCAGCAGTCATGCTGTATACCCTGTCGAATGCCTTCTCAAAATCAACAAAACAAAAATACACTTCCTGATTTATATCAATACAAGACGTTTATTCCAAACAAATCTTCTCGGGCGCCCGTCCCTTTTCTAAATCCCATTTGAGTGTCACCAATGTCCTCATCTAATTTCTTAAAAACTCTGTTTTATATTATGTTTTAAAAAAAACTTTACCGTGTGACTTATCAGCGCTGTATATGATGTATCTCAGCTTGGTATAATAGACCATCATTATTCTTTTATATTGCTTCATCTTGAATAATAAAAAGCTAATAATAAGAACAATCAATCTTCTCTTATTCCAGATAAATTTACAGTCCAAGAAAACCAAGACCCTTCTCTTAGTATCCGAATCCTGACACACTATGATTAATATATGTATGTCTAGAATGTGCCCGTCTGCACGGGAGAGTGATAGAGATAGAGAATAAACTAGAGGGGATACTCCAGGGACCGATATCCCAGTATCCACGTATTCCTGTATCCCGATGTCAGGCTACCAGACAGGGAAACTACCCTATAAATGGATCCTGACTCGGTTACAGACACTCACGATGGTTAACGTCTCCCACACTTTCAGACTGTGATATAAATTTAGTTTGGAGCATTTTAAAGGGGTAAATATCCTCCTTGAACTTGGATGGGTTCTTTGTGTTTGGAGGTTCAGTTTGCGTAATATTAAGTAAGTGGTTTGTGTGTTTAGTTACTACCCCAATTTTATTTGTAAAACGTCTCAGTTACAAGATAAAGGGTACAACACATGTACGGTTCAGAAAGGGCTAGATGTAATGGCGCGAAATACTAAATGTTTGAATTAAACTAAAGTGCGTGCATTAGCATTCTTAGTTTAGAAAGACTAGCATAGTGGTTCCAATTACTCGATTATATACTCGAGAAGGACCAGAGGAGTTGTTCTTTGTGGGTACATATTTATAATGAATGCACGTGGTAAAAATAACAATTTAATATGACAGTTACAAATTTACATACAAAAAATGAAAAGGTGAGTTGTGATCCAATAATGATCAATACAATAAAAGGTGACTGACGATTGGAGATGGGTAGGTTGTCGTAACCAGCCCGTGGATGATGTCGCTGGTAGTTGAGAGCGTCGTCCAAAGGGGCCAAGGTGTTTCACGTATCCAGGTGACAGATGTGAATTGCAGTGTGTTGATGCCGCGGTTAATTCTTAGCAACCACACCAATTGACGACATTACTGTCGGGATCACTATCTGCCGTCCACTGTCTCTTTACTTGCATCTCGAGGTCTCTGTACTTGATAATGGCCACATCAGTCAGTGTCACTTGGTTGCAGGACTTGTCCACTATTATTATATCTGACCTGTTGTGAGCAATACGTTGATTTGTGAGCACGGTTCGATCCCAGTACAACCTGTATCCTGAGTTCTCTAGAACAGGCTCAGGAGTGTAGTAAGGCATCTTACTAAAATTTAATGGTCCCAGTTTCAGAGCCAGTTTTGATTAGGTATTTTCGCAACTGCGTCATGCCTCTTTTTATGCCCTGTTGCAGCAAACGCTTGATCCTCCGGTGACGTGCTGGATAGTATTTGATGACTGACACCCAAATCTGCATTTGTCATCTTGGACCGAATTATCTCCAACTATATACTTCAAGCAGTTTCTCGTTGGACTCACCTGATCTTGTATGGCCAACAAAAAACCCTTTGTCTATGAAAAAATATGTCCCAACACCAATCAGTAGTTCGACGCCGATACTCTAACATGTGCCTGGAAGGCATCATTCAGATGTCGCCCATGGAGAGGCTTCGGCATCCAACATTGTAGCTTGTCCTAATCAGTCCGATGGTGACTTTATCTTTCACATTTTCTTAGTTGTAACGGTGTTGAACCATCTGCCTCGCATATGGCACGATGTAATTCAGAACTAAGCGCCTGCTGATGGAAATATGTCCGCAGATTCAATATCTGCTGGTCCAACTGCTTACCAATATCCAACACTTATCTTCCACCTTGGGGTCTAGGTAGAGATACTCGTCCGATGACACTACGGGGGCGATGCTTATTGGATTTTATTAGGAGTGTCCGCAACATCCGTTGTAGATTTCCGTTGTCTTATTATTATTATCAATAATCTTACGCACTTACTCAGCATTTGCTTGCGATGTTAACCTGTCGCGAGCGTAGACGTAGATGGGATTAGGCTCAGCAGTTATATATTCAGGAATCTAGGAACAGTGTGACATGTATTTAAAATTGCAGCCTTTTGCAAATCAATGTACCTGTTTTTATGGAGACCCAGTGTGTTGAGGCTGTTTTGTGGATTCCTGGGAATACGACCTGTAGATGATACGATGAGCGGTACCACCTCCACTTTCTCTGCATGCCCTATCTCGGTGTATTTGTCTAAAACATTATTATTATTATTTTTATTTTTAGCGATTTTTTTTTTAAATTCGCTAATGAGGACATCTGTGTTTATATATATATATATATATATATATATATATATATATATATATATATATATATATATATATATATATATATATATATATATATATCCGACCGATAACTCAAAAAATAATGGACCGATCTTAATCAAATTTGGTGGGTACCTTCCTTTTGCAAGTGGCTTAGATCAGTTTGTTATCCAGGAAAATCGGACCAGGTTTTCCCGGAAAATTTTGTGTTTTCTTTCTAAAAAAATTCTTATCTCCGTAAATAACAAAGTAAGGGCAACCAAATTTGGTACGCGTGTTTGTATTAAGAGTGAACTCTATACCAAAATTTACGTCTCTAGCTTTAAAGACAACGAAGTTATGTGCAGTTAAAGAAACAAATTTTGGAGTTTTCCTTAAAACGTCAAACTCACAATTTTAAAGGTCAAAATTGGCAATGTTTAGGCAAAGAATATGAAACAAATAGCGTTTGTGAAAAGAACATGTTGCAAGAAGAGCGTTCTGCAAACCCTTAAGTTTCAGATTCAACCGTCATTGCCCTTGACTTTACTAAAATATTTACAGAATATCCATTTCAAATAGACCCTTTCTCTGATGCTTTGGCTGTCAGTTTAGTTGAGTTGGTGGCTTTTTGGATTATTATGTGTAGGTTTAGTGAAGTTTATGGTTTAACGATCTATAATTTTTTTAGCTAATTTTCGTAGAACAAATTTGTTAATGCATTTTTGCATTTTTCATCGAAATATGACGCGTTTATAAGAAAAAAATCTGGACGCAGTAAGTGCGTTTTGGTAGCGAATTTTCGGTAAATTTTCAGATTAGTTCCCGTACGCTTTTCAAAAAACTGTTTTCAGAAACCTGCCTAGGCCCCACCCCTGGATCCACAAAACCCAAGAAAATTTTCTTGTTCACACCTCCCATGAAAGTTACGGGACCAGGAGTGAATAGGGGTGCTGGGCGGGGTAGGTAGTAAAAACGAAATATGAGCAGAAAATGCGAATAAAACGGGCTTGAAAAAGCTGTCTTTTTCACATCTTGAAGCCATATTAAAAAACCCTGCCTACTCCGCACAGCACCCCTATTCCCCCAAAAAATTTATTGTTTACACCCCCCAAGGAAGTTACGGGATCAGGAGTGAGTAGGAGTGTATAATTTTTTTAGCTAATTTTCGTAGAACAGATTCATTAATGCATTTTTGCATTTTTTATCGAAATATGATGCGTTTGTAAGAAAAAAAACTAGACGCAGTAAGTGCGTTTTGGTAGCGAATTTTCGGTAAATTTGCAGTTTAGTTCCCGTACGCTTTTCAAAAAACTGTTTTCAGAAACATTACTAGAACCCCACCTGGATGCACAAACCACAAAAAAATTTCTTGTTCACACCCCCCAAGGAAGTTATAAGACTGGGAGTGAATAGGGGTGCTGTGCGGGGTAGGCAGGGTTTAAGGGGATATTCAAGATGTAAAAAAGACAGCTTTCAAGCCCGCTTTATTCAAATTTTCTGCTCATATTTCAATTTGTTGAAAAGCGTTCGGGAGCTAATCTGCAAATTTACCGAATTTTCATTATATCCTTCAAGTTTCAATAACACAATTTGCTGTTAACGTAAGCTTTGTTGATTAAAAAACCAGCATTTAAGTTTATTTTCGGAAAATTTTTGTATATTTTCAAACCATAAGTAATTTTGATAAAATATAGTACATTGTTTCTACCACATAGGCTATACCGGTAATCAGATTGATGCCTGCTCGCATTTGCTATTAAAAACATTTTTATGGAAATTCACTTCCGTAACACATTTGCTGCATCTAGACTTTTGAAAAATGTTTATATATTTTAAAACAATAAATTTATTTCGATGAAATATGGTACATTGTTTCTACTATATAGGCAACCAAGTTTGATGCCTGCTTTCATCAGACATTTGCTATTAAAAATATTTAAAAGAAAATTCGCTACCATAACGCACTTGCTGCGTCCAGAGATTTGTATATACCCAAGTAGAATTTACGGGATTCGCACATCATTGGGTGGTTATATGGTTATTAATTTGTTTCACAATAAAAATCATTACGCGTTAGCTGAATTCTCATCACTTGATATTTTTAATTATGGGTTTAGGATGATGGTCTATAGAACACTTTGTGGTTAGTTGGGTTTCCTATAAATTGATGTTAGTGTTTAATGTTTTTCTCTTTATTCACGGTTAACTTTATTCACGGTTAACTACTGAAACAACATTATGAGGTTATTTCGTCGAAAATTAAAATTTCATCACCAAAAAAACAAAATCTAATAACTAATATATGCAGACTTCTTGGTTGGCCACCTATTAATGCGCTATGCTTTCCCCATTAATAACAGCTAAAATATTTAATACAATAATAGAATAATCATCTTGATTAACGGATATGACTGTCTGGCGTCTAAAACCAAATGTGTTTTTCTATGTAAATTGTTGATATCCATTTCAGAGTATAATTCGGGGCTAACTGCCGTCTAACTATTAATTTACGGAGAAATGGATGGTTCGCTGATTCGTATTTCCCCCCGTTGTTAATGATTATAATTATTTAATGATAAACAATTACCCAAGGACACATACGTATCGTCAAAATCAACTTTTCAACTCTTCCCAGTTGAATTCATGTTGAAATCGTAGGTGGTTTTTTCTTGTTGAGGTTATTTATTGTAATGTTGTGTCATATCATGCAATTCTCGGTGATTGATATATATTAATCATAGGTAAATAATGCTAGTAATATTTTGCCAGTAGTCATGACAAGTGTTTTTCGCCACTTATTGTTCATTGGTTATTAAAAAAGTTATCATATAAACTTCCTGTAATTGATGACAAATTATAGATTAATAGCTTTTCGGTTAATTTAGCTAACAGTTGGTCATTATCGTCTTGGAGCGAAAGGTTGGGTGAAATAGTTTTTTTTTTCTTATCTGTGGTGCTTATACAGGCTGTCCCAAGATCTTCCATTAGCCGTTTCTGGAGTACGGCTCACAATTGAATTCTGAAGATTCACTCACGTGGGTTTCTCATAATTTCCAGTTCACTGAAAATATTGACGTTGGTATGGGACTTCCGGTTATACCGGAAGTAGACGCCAACTGTGTTTTTTATTACGGATCTAGATTGCTCGTTAAATTTTATTCTAGGTTTCACTAACATGTTATGTCATTTTTCTCAACCATTTTCGAGATATTTGACTTTTTTCAAAAATTTCTTAAAAAACATTGTCACATTTACACACCTGTATCTCTATTATTTTTCAACCTGAAGAGTTGAATTTTTAAAGTGCAAATTCTAAATTGCCAGAAAATATTTGGAATTTACTAAAGTTAGTACAAGTTAGACAGGGTGTACGAAATGGACCGGTCACTCGTAACAACTTTAAAACCTAATAACTCTCTTATTTTAAATAGAAAACCCTATATTTTATAACGTTATTTCATGTACTTTTTATTGTTCTTTCGATTGGTATCAGCATTCCATATACCTAAGTCCCACCGATTTGAAGATATTTAAACATTATTTGCGATAAGAAATGATTATCAGTCAGTTTATCAGGTTGCCTATGAGATGAAAATTTTAAGCGTCATCTTCCGACATAAGTAAAAATAAGCGACGACTTTTGAATGTAATTTTATTTACGAGGGGCAGTAAAAAATGCCAAAACATTTATTTGTGTCTCTTCATTGTCCAATAGCGGTTTATTTTTATTACCTTCTGAACGAAACGTTCCATTCTCAGAACAATTTTTCAATAGTCTTCTGATAATGTCAGGAGTTGGTCTATGTCTATCTGGGAATCTCTTTGCAAACACAGATACTGACTGATAATTATTTCTTATCGCAAATATGCCTGGAAGTGAACGTTGCAATTTTCAAACATTGATTGTGAAGTGATAAGACACAAATCTTATTGTTCCGTAATAATGCTTTACTCTTATGAAATTTTTGACGAAACACTCCATTCTTAGATATTTTTTAGTAGTATTCTGATCATGTAACGAGTTGATCTGTGTTTATGTGGAAATCTCTTCGCAACCACATGACATCTTCTGTTAATAATTTGATTATACTCCTCGTAAATTAAAGTTATATTTAAAGGTCATCGCATATTTTACTTATGTCGGAAGATGACGTTTAAAATTTTCATCTCCTAGGCAACCTGATAAACTGACTAATAATTATTTCTTATCGCAAATAATGTTTAAATATCTTCAAATCGGTGGGACTTAGGTATAGGGAATGCTGATACTAATCGAAAGAACAATGAAAAGTACATAAACTAACGTTATAAAATATAGGGTGTTCTATTTAAAATAAGAGAGTTATTAGGTTTTAAAATTGACAGGTCCATTTCGGACACCCTGTCTAACTTGTACTAACTTTAGTAAATTCCAAATATTTTCTGGCAATTTAGAATTTGCACCTTAATATTTCAACTCTTCAGGTTGAAAAATAAAAGATATACAGGTGTGTAAATGTGACAATGTTTTTTAATAAATTTTTGAAAAAAGTCAATTATCTCGAAAATGGTTGAGATAAATGACATAACATGTTAGTGAAACCTACCATAAAATTTGACGAGAATCCGGAATCAAAAATACCATCTTCCATTTGAAATAAGAAAGTTGACGTCTACTTCCGGTATATATGTCCAGTAAGTTAGGACATTGTGAGATGTACGACTGGGTCGCCATCTCGGTGCGGAACCAGGTAGTATGTTGTCACGACAGCTCCAAATAACACAAAATGTTATAAAATAGAGACTGTTTACAACGAACTAACAATTTTGTACATTGTCAGCGCTGGCCTATTTCTTCCCGAATATAGGTACAATGTTTGTAAGGCTAGATGTATTCTCACCATAATTAGAACCGCAAACCGGTTTGGCTGTAATTAGAGCTCGTCAGTACGGTATACTAATTACAACGAGAACACACCTATAAAGTAATACGGCAATGGTAGCCAGAATCTTAGGACATTGTAAGATGTACGACAGAGTCGCCATCTCGGGGCGTAACCAGGTAGTATGTTGTCACGACAGCTCAAATAACACAAAATGTTATATAGTGACTAAATTTAGATAATTGTTACTTGGTGGTGCACAGTCTCTAAAACAAAACCTTCCAAGCAATTAATAAGGAAAAATACCTGCTATATTTATAATTTACAAGTACATTCGCCTTGTAATAATAAAAAAATTCTGGAAAACTTTTGTAACTTTAATAAAATTTGTAACACAACTTTTTTAAGAGACTTGCAGTACTTACATGTAAGTAACAAATTTTAATTTTCCATCTCCATATAAAATAGAAATTTTCTCGAGTAATTGCTTACTGGGACCTCTAAAATCGATCTCCCAGGTTCATTTAAATTTAAAGGATTGGTTTTCATAAGATATCTTACTAATAGTGTACAATTCTTATGAAAATTCACTACTATAATGCACTTGCTACGTCCCGAACTTTTTTAAATATTCCGCTATTTCAAAATAAAAATACTTAAGGCGAGTATGCATTCTAAAACGAAAGCATTATTATTGAATTAACTGTATTTATGAAATCATTTATTTTTTTAAGGATGAGTTTTTGCTGATATTATTTTTTTGTTTGCAGGTAAGCATAGATCTTGGACGACACTTTCTCGTTTGTAAGTTTACACAACGTTTCTTATTACTATATTTAGTGGTATATAGGTACTACCAAAAGCGTTTAGCTGTACTGGTTGTCTAACATTTTTTATTAATATTAGAACCTCTACTACGTGGTGTTTATTATCCCAAATTTGTAGGGCCACGCATAATCCATCTATAGTATCCTATCTTAGTGTTGCTAACCGTTATTTAAATATAATTTTAATACATTAGTTTGCCCGACGTATGATCACCAAAATATTTAAGACCTACGAAGTAAGTTGTAAAGATTGTGATCAACTCGTTTTTAGTGAATTTTTATTTTAAAAAAATTCACTAATAGAGAGGTATCGATGGTGAGACTTTGCAAAAAAAAATTCAAATGAGTGCGAACTAGGACCCCTAGAACCCATATGCGGGGTCAGTTTCAATTTTTGTATCCAACCGATAACGCAAAAAATAATTAACCGATTTCGATGAAACTCAGCAAGTGCCTTTCTTTTATTAATGGCTTGGATAAGTTCGTTAGCGAGGAAAATCCGACAAGGTTTTCCGGAAAATTTTTGAGTGTTCTTGCGAAAAAACAAGCGTAACTAGTGGAGTCCCGCAGGGCTCGGTCCACGGACCCACCCTGTAGAACCTCTACTATGATGAGCTGCTGACACTCCCAACACCGGACAGCTGCGACATAATTGGATATGACGATGACCTGGCCTTGATCATACGTGGCAGCAGCACAGAAGATATAGAAGAGCAAGCAACATGGCTCGTTGAGAGGGTTAGCATCTTAATAAAGAAGAAGGGCCTACAACTAGCCCCCCACAAAACTGAAGCTTTGGTGCTGGCTGGCGAAAGAACTGTCAGATCTTTCACGGTGACAGTCGAAGACCTAAAGATAACCTCCAAGCTGAATCTAAGATACCTCGGCATCCAACTGGGACAAAACATGAGCATGGGTTCTGATATTAAGAGCGTGGCAGAGAGAACTGAGATAATAGCGGCTTCACTGACAAGATTGATGTCTAACATGGGAGAACCAACGTCTAAAAAGAGGAAAATTTTAAGTGGGGTAATCAATTCCATTATACTCTATGGGGCGCCTGCGTGGAAAGAATGGATACAAATGTCCAAATACAAAAAAGTCCTGGAAAGTGTCCAAAGGAAAGTAGCTCTAAGAATTGCTAGCGCCTTTAGAACGGTGTCGACAAAGGCGATACAGGTTATCGCCGGAGTCATACACATACACCTAATGGTAGAAGAACGCACATACGAAAAGGGAAAGAATAAGAAGACGGAAATTACTCCTAAAATTACAAAGTTATTTTAATGAAATTTGATAGATATGTTGCCTTGCAAAAGACCTTACCACGCACCAAAATTCAACTTTCTAAATTTATAAAAAATTGAGTTATTCAAATTTTGAATTTTCGTTAAAAAAAAAAATTTTCTCCGAAAATTGCAATCTTATTTTAATGAAATTTGGTGAATAGAATGCCTTAGGAAAGACTTTAGTACACGCCAAAATGCAACCTTTTTTTGTTCGACAACACACCATGGGAGCTTACAGCCTAAATACTATAGTACCGTGGGCGTCGACAAGGAGGAAAGAGGCAACTTATTAATTCTGGACTTGAAGGTTTGGAGGTTCGAGGGAGAAGGAAAAACACGTGCCGGTAAGGAATTCCACCACTTGGAAGTCCTTGGGACAAAAGAACGAGCATAACAAGATGTTCTATGTCTAGTGACCTGGACAGTTAAAAGGTGCATTCGCTCTGTTCCCCTGGTAGATCTGTTGGGGGCAGCAGGCGGAGGAACTATGGAAGAAAGCTCCTCTGAGCAGTGCCCGTGCAGATATCTATAAAAGAGAGAGAGGTCACCAACGGCACGTCGGTGGCAAGGGATAGCAGCCTTTGGGTGATGGTAGGGTAACCGATAAGACGTATAACTCTCTTCTCAATGGAGTCCAGGATAGCGAGTGTAGAAGCGGCAGCAGCACCCCAAATGTGGGAGCAGTATTCGAGGTTTGGTCTTATTTGTGAAGTATATAAGGTATAGAGATTAGCTGGTGAAAAGTATTTGCGAGGCCGGAAGAGAAAATCTAATTTCTTAGCAGCCGCTTCTGCAATTGATGTGACATGATGGTGCCAATTGAGATTTCGATCCACAGAAATGCCAACAAGTGAATTGAATAACTTGGTTGTTTATTGTGATGGGTCTAGGGCTGCTGTATCTCTTATGAGAAAGAAAGCAAGACTGTGATTTGGTGGAGTTGAATTGTACAAGATTTCTAGTTCCCCAGTCTAATATTTTTTGGAGATCCACGGAGATAGAACCCTCCATGAGTCTGCGATCCTTATCTAATTGGGCTAAAGAGAAAGACTTAGAATATTGTATATTTGAGTGGAGGGTGCTGTCGTCCGCGTAACTGTGAACTGGGTTGGATGTGCTAGAGAGGAGGTCATTGATGTGGAGAAGGAACAAAGTAGCGGCTAAAGCTGAACCTTGAGGGACTCCTGCATTAATTGGATACAGTTTAGAGAAATGGCCATCCGCAACAACAGAAATGCTCCGGTTGGAGAAGAAATTTGCTGTCCAAGTACAGAATTTTGCTGGTAGGCCATAGGCCGGAAGTTTATTAAGCAGCGCTGCGTGCCAGACCTGGTCGAATGCTTTGGATATGTCTAGAGCGACAATCTGGGATTCACCATGTAGTTCCATAGTCTTGTTCCAAGAATGGGCGACAGAGGAAAGGAGGTCGGCAGTTGACCTGCGCTGACGGAATCCATACTGCCTGTCGTGGATTAGACTGTGTTTTTCAAGAAATTTTAGTAATTCGGTGTTTATATACTTTTCCATCACTTTAGAGACGACTGAAAGGAGAGAAATAGGCCTGTAGTTGCTAGGAAGCGCTTTGGATCCTTTCTTGGGGACGGGTTGTACTCGAGCAGTTTTCCAGTTACTAGGGAATATGCCTCTACTGTAAGATGCCTGAAACAGACGAGTCAGGACAGGAGCAAGTTCTAGTGCGCATTTTTTGAAAACAATTGCTGGGATCTCGTGAAGGCCAGAGGCTCTCCTGGTATTAAGAGAAGAGAGCATCTTTCGTACCTTTTTAGTTTTGAAAATGATATCCGTCATTTTATGCGCGACATTGGGGACTGTTGGTGGTTGAACATTTGGAGGTGGGTTGAGAGTAGAATTTCCGGCGAACAACGGCGCAAAAAGTTCAGCCTTGCCCAGGGCGGTAGAAACAATTTCATCCCCTGAGACAAGACGTGGGAACGTACTCTTGTAGAAATTATTGCCAATAGATTTAGCAAGAGTCCAGAAGGGTTTGCCGCCGTTGGAGCTTGAGAGGGCTTTGTTTTTGATGTGGTTATTAAACGAGTTTTTGCCTCAGAAAGAATGCGGACATAGCGGTTTCTTGCGTCGTTAAATGCTTGACGGTTTTCTTGACTGGGATTGTGTAGAAGCTTTTTGTGAGGTTTAACCTTTTCAGTCTGGCCTTGTCACAGGATTTTAGAAAATTGAGTTATTCAAATTTGAAACATTTAATAAAAATTCACTACCATAACGCACTTGCTGCGTCCCGAACTTTTTTTGCATCTCACAAGAAAATTTTTCGGCGGAAGTTAAAAAATATATGATTTTTGTAAGACAGTGTTTTATTTATATTATTGAATAAGAAATCAGAATACAAACAAACATTTTCGCAGTAATTTTGGATTAACTTACAGTTTGTTCATATTTTCGTTCATTTAAATCAGTGTGAGGTGAATATTTTATTCTGCCTCAGTCTTAAATCCGTAGATCAATACTCAAACTTGGTGGAGTATCAAGAAATCATTTTGGGTGAGTGTAGAAGTTATAAGTTTAATGTGCAATAAAATATTGAGTGTATATAATTAAATTATTCAATGTAATTTCCTGTGTATCTGCCTTCTCAGAATTTGACATTATTTCCTTAATAACTTTACTCATCTATGTGACCAATAACCTAGATATTTTTAGACATAGCTAATAATATATATCCTATAATGATGAGTCTTGTAAGATTGAACTTATACCTTAATAAATATACTTAGATATGCTAATGTAATGTAGAGCTTTATATGACGTTATGCAATTTCAGTAAATACATTAATTACTAGGCACATACATAAAACTCGAATAGCACAACGTAATAATTTCATAGGATGATTCCACTGCTTGGTTGTAATACATGTAATCACTTGTTGCTTCAGGGCGGTGTTTATATAAAATACTCCCAATTTAATAATTTGACGGTCTATGTCGAAGATGACAAGCAGATTCTTAAGATTGACGTGTCTACTTGCATGAAAGTTAAATCGAGTTTTCTTTTTGTTCTCGTTAGAAGCGTCAGCGTTGACGTAAGAATATTTTTCAAATAAATTATGGTCACATACAAGTCTTTCCGTGTGTTTTTTGCGATGTCTGTATTTGAAATCTATTTTTAGTGAATTTTCGTATAAATAAAGTCACTAACAAGGAGATCTCGACCTTATATTTTGAAAAAAAACTTCTTCAAATGAGCGCGAAAGGACACATATCCAGGGTCAGTTTCAATCTTTATATGTTTCACACCAATAACTAGGGCCAGTTTCCATTTTTATATGTTTCACACCATTAACTCAAAAGATGATTGGCCGATTTCGATGAAATTTGGTAGGTAAATTTATTTTTTAAGTGGCTTGGATAAGTTCGTTAGCCAGGGAGATCGGACCAGTTTTTCCGACAAAATTTTGGGTTCTCCTTCGGAAAATTTTTGTGTCCGGAAAAAACAAAGCTATGGCAATCAAATTTGGTAGAAAGGTGTATATTACCAAAAGTATAAGTACTATACCAAAATTTAAATCTATAAGATCAAAGAACAAAAAAGTATGGGCATTTATAGTAAACATTTTTGAGTGGCACTGCTGATCACAATGGCACAAAACTAAAATATTTTGTATGGTTAACAAAATCTACTGAATCTTACAGATAAGGATTAAGTTTTGCTTACGCAGAAGGTCTAAGAAGTACCAAAAAAGTCTTTGAAACTTTTATACTTTTTCTTCTTGACGTCAAAGTCATACGTTATGGAGTTTGTGATTAAATAGTCGATTATGTTTAGCGAATTCTCGGAAAAAAACTCGCTATTGAGAATAGCGCAATTTTCTAATTTTGAAAAAAAAATTCAGGGGAGCACGAACCCATATCCGAGTTCAGTTTCAATTTTTATATGTTTATGTATATACGAGGGTTGTTCAATTGAAACCCATCTTTGATTCAGGAAAAAAATTATTGGCAAATATATTTGCAAATAATTACCACTATTATTAAGGCACATATCCTATTGTTTCACCAACCGATATATACCCTGCTTAAAGAATTCTTGTGGCTGCTGCTCGAAGAATTCTTTTACATTTTGTACTTCTTCGTGCGGCTGAAAACGATTACCTTTTAACGCCTTTTTCTGTAACCCAGTTTGTGTAGGATACTATGGACAGGTAGTATACTCGCACCAACATTTTCTGAAATTGCTCTGATTGACATTCGACGATTTTCTCTAATCAGACCTTCTACACATGCCACATTCCTGTCTGTTGATGCAGTACTCAATGCAACTGGTCCCGGCTTATCGTTCGTCTTCTCTCTTCCACTCTTAAATTTTCGACACAATTCCTTGACAGTTGGATACGCAAAACATGCGTTTCCATACACTGCATGCATTCGCGTATGAATTTGCAATGGTTGCAAACCTTCAGCACACAAAAATTGAATGACCGCACGCTGATTATATTTGAACGGATTGTCAACAACAAACGTTATTTTAAAGTCACAAAACTTAAAATTGTTGTCAATTACAAATGATAGGAACTGATCAGTGTGATGTTTACAAACACAACTAACATGGCAATACGTCAGTTGAGTGATTACAACTGTTTCCAAGGCTGACCTGACCGAAGATGGGTTTCAATTGAACAAGCATCGTATATATATATATATATATATATATATATATATATATATATATATATATATATATATATATATATATATATGTGTGTATGTATGTGTGTGAGTATATGTATACATATAATATACTAGGTTATCGGTTTGAACCGCGTCCAGAATTTATTAGAACTCGACGTTTCAGCTCCTGTTTGGGAGCCATTTTCAAGAGGTTAAGTAAACGGAGCAGTATGGGTTTCGAGCACAAGTATCAATTAAGCATGGAATAGAAACTGTGATGACAGAAATTCATAGAGCAGTTGACATCGACAAATACCCGCTTTGCGTGTTTCTGGATGTCAAGAAAGCTGCTTTTGACACTGTAAACCATCAACATTTGCTGACAACACTGGAAGAACTATGTTCTAGAGGGACTACCTTAAATTTATTTTGGGGTTATCTGCGGGAAAGAAAACAAATAACAAGTGTTAAAACCTGTGAAACAAGTCAACGTAGTGTGTTTTGTACCCCAGGGGAGAGTGCTTGGTCCCATTCTTTTTAAAATATGCATAGTCTGTTAGAAATTCCACTTACCGGTAAAGTATCCAGGTTTGCGAACGACACGGCTATATTACCCAGGAGGTTCTTGGAACAAGTGTCAGATATTGAGCTGAAGAACACCTCAGGTGATAAAGGCATGGTACGATGAGAAACAACGCACAATTAATGTAGAGAAAACATGCTTTATCGCGTTTTCCTGCAGTGAGGTCAGAAAACCTCGGTTCAACAAAGATTTGACCTATAGGGCAATTGCTATGAAAGGAGATCTGTAGAGTCAACTAGATACCTTGGAGTTATCATTGATTCTCATTTAAAATGGGAAGCGCACATAATGAATGTTGTGAGTAGACTTCGGTATCTGTCGGCCCGTTTAAGAAAGTTGAGTCAAGTTTTAGGATTCGCTTATTTGAAAATGATATATCAGGCCTTGGCCGAATCACTCATTCGATGTGGCATAGTTGTTTGGGGTGGACATACTTAAAACCTTAGGAAGTTATGCTGAACAATTTTATTAAAATCATTATGCATAGACCTGGCACATCGGCCAGAATTTACTGAGAAATATACAACACGAACACTATGCAAGGTACAGGGAGGTAGTGTTATTAAGTGTCAAAAGTCTATTAGTCAAAAAAGTTATATGTTCATTACACCCAAACTTTACATTGGGACCCAATTATCCTAAGAGATATCGTAAATAAAAGCGCTTTTAGAAAGAGAATTTCTGATTGGATACGTCAAATATCTAGAAGCCATATGAAGATTGATCTGAAGAATTAAAGCGAATGTTCATTGGAGAGAACTGTGCAAGTACCTGTGTGAGAGTGGGGAACGATAGCGTGCATGTGTGTGTTTATGTGGCTCTATGTGTGGGTGCGCGCGTGTGCTTGGGATCGGGTGTGAGTGACTACGTGTCTGTGGGAACGTATATATATTGGTGAAATCCAAGGTTTTGGATCTATAAACCTTGGGTGAAATCAGAGTATTAGTGTTTCGCTGAGAGTCATGGTTGCTGGCCGCTGTTTTTGCCACAAGTGTTTCCGGGAGAATGTCCATGCCTTTTTCTTTTAGTGAATTTTCATAGAAAAAAAATACTAATGGGGAGGCTCCGACATCTGAATTTTGAAATTTTTTTTCAAATGAGCGCGAACTAGGACCACTAGAACCCATATCCGGGGTCAGTTTCGATTTTTATACGTTTATATATATATATATATATATCACACGGATAACTCAAAAAATACTGGGCCGATTTTTATAAAATTGGGAATGTACTTTCCATTTTTAAGTGGCTTGGATAAGTTCGTTATCCAGGAAAATCGGACGAGGTTTTCTGGGCAAAATTTAAGCTTTCTTTCGAAAAAACTTTTTATCTTAAAAAATAAAAAAGCTATGATAACCAAACTTGGTAGGTGGGTTAACGATATAGAAAGTAAACTATATACCAAAACTTAGATTTCTGTGTTACAAGAAAAAAGTTATAATATAATATTTGGTGCCAGATCATTTCTATGAAAATTCACTACTATAACGCACTTGCTGCGTCCAGACTTTTTTCTCTTATTTATATATGTTGTGCCAAATTTGCATTATAGCACTAACGTGTTACTTGTTAATCTCACTTACAAGTTTTAACTTCTATAGAACTTTATTTATTTATTTGTTTGTTGGTAATCCTCAGGATTGATACTCTAAGGATGCGTGAATATTTGCGCGCGTTCCGAAGCATCGATCGGCTGTTTAAATTTAACACAGCGTTGCCACGTCCAATTCTAGAATCAATAATTATATTAAATCAGTTAAAACAAGTAAATCAAATAAATATTTCAGTTTATATATAGAATTAATGTCGTTGAATAATAAAGTGACTGTTTGAGTTGTGAAAAAAATTTGTTAGTAATATATTATTTGAATGTATTTATATTTTGTCTCTTTAACGTCGGTCTATTTCCGCGACTATGACCAATCACCGACGCCGGGGAGCAGTTCCACCTCACTATGTTGGAAATTATTACATTTTCCATTCTGGAAGGAGGTTGGGGATTTTTTACGTGCCCAACATTGCATGGTACACAGGACCGACTGCGTCACGTGCCCTCTGAAGAGCGGAACGTGTAAGCATTGAAATATAACCCTGCACCACACTCCCCAATTTGGAAGCTGGAAGAAAAGACATACTTTGGATCAAACTCTCTCTCAGGGCTGCAACTTCATCTGTTGCATTTACCGGTCACCTTCTGACAACAACTTTGTCCACCTCTTCGACTACCTTTCTGAAAAAAACGACCATCTGATTTCTGAATATCCTTCCTCCGAGGTCACTATTCTTGGTGACTTCAATGTCCATAATAAGGAGTGGCTAGGATCTTCCAAAACCGATTGTCAATGGAGAGCAGCGTAGGCCTTCGCAGTCTGTAATTCTTTAGCCAATATGGTTCAGCAACCTACTTACTTTCTTCGCATCACAACACAGCTCAAATCCCTTGGATCTCCTTCTTACTACAAAACGTGAATGCTATAAGACATCAGTCACCGCCCCCCTTGGTCGCTCAGACCACGGCATGGTCACTGCTTCCTGTGCAATGCAACCCGAGGTCACACAGTCATCACAACCACGTATCATTTGGCACTACAACTCCGCGAACTGGAACGAAATGCGGGATTACTTTTCCATGGGCGTATGTCTGGTTATCTCGTCTTGACCCCTCTGATATCTCACAAAACGTCACCGAAGTCATCCAAGCTGGCATGGAAGTATTTATTCCACGTACACAGAAAACCTCTTCAGCCACTCAAAAGCCCTGGTTCTCTAAAGCCTGTGACAAGGCTAGACTTGAAAAGGTCAAAGCTCACAAAACGCTTTTACACAATCCCAGTCAAGAAAATTGTCAGGCATTTAACGACACAAGAAACAGGCATTCTTTCTGGGGCAAAAAACTCGTTTAATAACCACATCAAAAACAAAGTCCTCTCAAGCTCCAACGGCAGCAAACCCTTCTGGACTCTTGCCAAATATTGGGAATAATTTATGCAAGAGCACGTTCCCACCTCTTGTTTCAGGGGATGAAATGGTTTCTACCGCCCTGGGCAAGGCTGAAATTTTTGCCCAGTTGCTCGCCGGCAATTCTACTCTCAACCCACCTCCAAATGTTCAACCACCAACAGTTCCCAGTGTCGCGCATAAAATGACGAATATCATTTTCAAAACTAAAAAAGTACGAAAGATGCTCTCTTCTCTTAATACCAGGAACGCCGCTGGCCTTGACGAGATCCCAACAATTGTTATCAAAAAATACGCACCAGAACTTGCTCCTGTCCTGACTCGTCTGTTTCAGACATCTTACAATAGAGGCATATTCCCTAGTAACTGGAAAACTGCTCGAGTACAACCCGTCCCCAAGAAATGATCCAAAGCGCTTCCTAGCAACTACAGGCCTATTTCTCTCCTTTCAGTCGTCTCTAAAGTGATGGAAAAATCACCGAATTACTAAAATTTCTTGAAAAACACAGTCTAGTCCACGACAGGCAGTATGGATTCCGTCAGCGCAGATCAACTGCCCACCTCCTTTCCTTTGTCACCCATTCTTGTGACCAAGTCTATGGAACTACACGGCTAATCCCAGATTGTCGCTCTAGACATATCCAAAGCATTGGACAAGGTCTGGCACACAGCGCTGCTTAATAAACTTCTGGCCTATGCCCTGCCACCAAAACTCTGTACCTGGACAGCAAATTTCCTCTCCAACCGGAGCATTTCTGTTGTCGTGGATGGCCATTCCTGTAAACTGTATCCAATTAATGCAGGAGTTCCTCAAGGTTCAGCTTTAGCCCCTACTTTGTTTCTTCTCCACATCAAGCACCTCCTCTCCAGCACATCCAACCCAGTTCACAGTTACGCGGATGACAGCACCCTCCACTCAAATATACAATATTCTAAGCCTGTCTCTTTAGCCCAATTAGATGATGATCGCAGACCTATGGAGGGTTCCGCCTCTGTGGATCTCCAAAAAATATTATACTGGGGAAATAGAAATCTTGTACAATTCAACTCCACCAAATCTTTGTCTTGCTTTCTATCTCATAAGAGATACACCAGCCCTAGACCCATCACAATAAACAACCAAGTTAATCAAAGTAATGAGTCATTTTCACTTGTTGGCATTTCTGTGGATCGAAATCTCAATTGGCACCAACATGTCACATCAATTGCAGAAGCGGCTGCTAAGAAATTTGGTTTCCTCTTCCGGGCTCGGAAATACTTTTCACCAGCTAATCTCTATACCTTACATACTTCACAAATAAGGCCAAACCTCGAATACTGCTCCCACATCGGGGTGCCGCTGCCGCTTCTACACTCGCTGTCCTGGACTCCATTCAGAAGAGAGCTATACCCTCACCCAAAGGCTGCCATCCCTTGCCCACCGACGTGGCGTTGATGACCTCTGTCTCTTTTATAGATATATGCACGGGCACTGCTCAGAGGAGCTTTCTTCCATAGTTCCTCCACCTGCTGCCCCCAACAGATCTACCAGGGGAACAGGGCGAATGCACCTTTTTACTGTCCAGGTCACCAGACATGGAACATCTTGTTATGCCCGCTCTTTTGTCCCGACGACTTCCAAGTTGTGGAATTCCTTGCCGGCCCATCTTTTTCCTTCTTCTCCGAACCTCCAAACCTTCAAGTCCAGAATTAACAAGTTTCCTCTTTCCTCCTTGTCGACACCCACGGTACGATAGTATTTAGGCTGTGAGCCCTCGTGGTGTGTTGTTGAAATAAAGAATAAACAAAAATTAAAAATTACGCCTTTGATATTCTTGACAGTGCGTATAAAATCATTATCAAGTAACTCGATTACCTTTACACATTTTATTAGATTAGATAATATTAGATGAATATAACTATTGGACAGTAAAATATTAACATAACCACTGTAAGTTAGGAAGCAGATGAAGAAAGAAAAATCAAGCGTGTGTACGTTACATATTCGCCGTTTTCCCGTTCTATACAATCACTGTGTCGGTACTAACGCACGCATACAGACAAAGCCACACATACAAACACACTTTGTGTGGACGTTGCGTGTGCCTATGCGATAGCCACGAGGTGACCGTTAGCCGTGGACGCCGGTAAATTTATAAACAGTGGGTAAATAGGACAAGCTTCTCGTATAACTCATGTCTCACTATGTGTTTGTGCGTTTCTTTACTACGGCTCGCATAAAATATGTGAATATAACAGTTCTTTAACCATGCCTTCTGTTACTACTACTGACCAATAAACGATATTGATCGGTGACTGCGACTACTTCACCGCATTTTATAGGAAATTTCACGTAGAATTCAATTTACAGACATGGAAGCCAGCAAGGACCTGTGTCAAGAGAAGGAGTCAGCGAAATCTGGAACATTAAACAACGAAAACAGAAATTGAAGTTATAATTCAAAACAAAGAGAGAAAATACCCTCTGGTGTCTTTAGAATCTTATGGAAAATGTGATGTATTTCAGCGCTTCCAAATACAGAAAAAAATCCAATCCAAGCAACTTGACTGATCTAAAAATTATTTTTAATATACATTTTATAATTAACCTAAATTAATAGATAAATAATTTAGGGGTTAAAAATTATTTTATAAACAAGCATTTATTATTTCCGTGTACTAAAACGAAAAACCAATTAGTCATATTGAATGAACGAAAGTACGCCACATAGCCTATTGTATTTTACTCGTGAACACCATTCATTTGATGCCCATATCAAGGTTGATAAAAATATATATTCCGCCTTCTTGCGACCGTCGCCATTTTTAGTGAATTTTCGTAGAAAAATTTCACTAATGGGGAGATCCCGACCCCATATCCGGGGTCAGTTTCAATTTTTATATGTTATATATATATATATATATATATATATATATATATATATATATATATATATATATATATATATATATATATATATATCACACTGATAACTCAAAAAATAATAGGCCGATTTGGATAAAATTTGGCACGTACCTTTCTTTTGTAAATGGCTTGAATAAGTTCGTTAGTCAGGAAAATCGGATGAGGTTTTCCGGGAAAATTTTGAGTTTTCATTCGAAAAAAATTCATATCTCAAAAAGTAATAAGCCGATTTTAATAAAATTTGGCGTGTACCTTCCTTTTGTAAATGGCTTTGACAAGTTTGTTAGTCAGGAAAATCGGATGAGGTTTTCCGGGAAAAAATTGAGTTTTCATTCGAAAAAAATTCTTTTCTCAAAAAGTAATAAGCCGATTTTAATAAAATTTGGCATGTACCTTCCTTTTGTAAATGGATTTGACAAGTTTGTTAGTCAGGAAAATCGGACAAGGTTTTCCGGGAAAATTTTGACTTTTCATTTGAAAATTTTTTTTATCTCAAAGAATAATGGGCAGATTTTGATATAATTTGGCATGTACCTTCCTTTTGTAAATGGCTTTGACAAGTTCGTTAATCAGAAAAATCGGACGGGTTTTTCCGAAAAAATTTTGAGTTTTCATTTGAAAAAAAATTGTATCTTAAAAAATAAAAAATCTATGATAACCAAATTTGGTAGGTAGGTTTACGATATAAAAAGTAAACTATACACCAAAATTTAGATTTCCATGGTACAAGAAAAAAAGTTATAATAAAATATTTTGTGCCAGATCATTTCTATGAAAATTCACTACCATAACGCACTTGCTGCGTCCCGAGTTTTTAATTTATGGTAGCCTACTGCATTTTACTCATGAAGTCTTTTCATTTGATCGCTATATTAATAGGGTTATTGAAAAAGATGTATTTCGCGGTTAAATATTCCGCTATATTGCACCGGTCGCCATTTTAAATGTATGAAAGTGTTATCTAGCATACTCAGTAGCGGCTCGTGCCTTAATGCATTAGGGGTGCGCTAGAAAAAAAAGTTCGGGACGGAGCAAGTGAATTTTTATTAAATGTTTCAAATTTGAATAACTCAAGTTTCTACAAGCTTACAAAGTTGAATTTTGGTCTATGGTAAGGTCTTACCCAGGGCAACATATACACCAAATTTTATCAAAATAACTTTGTAATTTTTTTCAAAAGAAAACTAAAAATTTGAATAACTCAATTTTCTAAAAATCTAAAAAGTTGAATTTTAGTGTGTAGTAAGGCCTTTTACAGGGCAACATATCCACCAAATTTCATTAAAATAGCTTTGTAACTTTCGGAGAAAATGATTATTTTTTTTTAAACAAAATTCAAAATTTTCTCGGAAAACCTTATACGATTTTCCTGACTAACGAACTCATCCACGGCATTAATAAAAGAAAGGCACTTGCCGAGTTTCATCGAAATCAGTTAGATCAGAATAGATTCTTGGTTACACTTTATCTTTCTAAAAACCAGTATGTTGTTACCAGCATTTTTTATATGTTTGTTTCAATTTTGTTTAAAATCATAACTTTTAACTGTCTTGAAGATGCAACTCTTAATTTCTTGCAAGAAAATTAGATTTTTGTTTCATATTAAAATAATGATGCAGTTTACATTCGCATAAGAAACATATATTCCTTTAATGGATGGGAATATTAAATATGTTTATTGTCAATTTTGTTACTGAAAAAATTTACCAGCTGGCAACATAGCTTAGGTATTTGGAGAAACTCATCAATCCTGCTGTTACTAATGACGCCATGTAGCCTGATCTTTCTGTATCCATCAACAGGCTAAAATTATGCAGCTGTTTGCTAACAGACGTATCCACCCTCGAGATAGATATAATATCTATCTGCATGTGTAGGAAACTGAGAGAGCCAATTTAGAGAGTGCTTTTCAACACCCTTCTCGCGAAACTACACCCGGATACTTTCAGTATTATTTCACTTGTGCTGTCAGTAAAATAAATCGAAAGTGAAAGTCTGCCAAGAGTTTTGAGGGGACGAAAGAGAACTAGTCTCTGAAAATGACAACGTCTAGAGTCGTGCGAGAAGTTTAAAACTCATATTTTACATATATTTTAATATTTATTTATGGAAAAAGAACGTAGAATAATACCATTAGATAAAGTTGTACAATTTTGTAAAACTGAATGTCAATGGTAAAACTTTGGTCTTCACTGTTATGTGTATTAAAATTGCATGATAGCAGTTTCGCTAATTAAGATTATACATTATATATGTCAAAACATGTCCCCCCCCCACACTATTAAAATTGACGTGTTTCAGCGTTTCTTAAAAAAATATTTCTCTGGGCGCAAATCGGTCTGTTTCCTTTTCAATGCGCCACCCTATATAATGATGTTTGATATTCGCAACAGATCTCACCACATGTTTCTAAGTTATATTTAATGTTTCAACAAAGAGTGCAGAAAGATCTGCTTTACTTGAACCAAGTTTATTATGGCATGTCAAGTGTTTTACCACCAACAGTTTAACATCAGCTGTGATTCTCAAAATATGTATCACTTCTTCTCTATATATCTTGTGTCTGAAGCGGTAATAAAAGAAGTATTTATTCTAAGATAGCAGCACTTATATATTTCTTATATTCAACTAGAAAAAATAGGAAGTTTTGCTCTTTTTTTTGTACTTAGTTTGAGGGCCTGTTGTGTTCTTGTTTATTTAGCATCGACCGATTTTCACGACTATGGCGAATTACCAACGTCGTACCTGAACAGACCAAACTGATAATTTTACCGAACCCTCTTCTCTGCTTAGTGAGGCATGGATCTTTTATGTGCCCAACATTTTGTAGTATAGAATGCCAATGATGTTACGCTCCCTGTCAATGTAGCATATAACACTAGTTCCAAAATACGTTCAGGGGTGTTTTCCAGAAACGAAGAAACGAATGGTACATTATTGATAAAGAACAAAGATTGGGGGAGGCGGAGATTTGTTTTAGTGAATTTTCGTTAAGAAAATTCACTAATAAAGAGGTAACGATCGTGAGACTTTCGAAAATGTTTTTCAAATGGGCACGAATTAGGGTTCCTTGAACCAATATCCAAGGTCCGTTTGAATTTTTCCAAGTATATATATATATATATATATATATATATATATATATATATATATATATATATATATATATATATATATATATAAAGTCTAAAGCCGTAGGTAAGAATTACGGGACGCAGCAAGTGCGTTATAGTAGAGAATTTTCGTAAGAATTTTACACTATTATTATACGACATATTAGTAAAGTTAACACTTTAAACTTACACAGACCTTAAAGATCGATTTGAGAGGTGCTAGTACGCGCACATTTGAAGAATTCTTTTGAAAGTGTTACCATCCATATCTCTCTATTATAAAAAATCTTGTGTTCTAACTCCTTTTGAGAAAAATGCCCAAACCTCAATTTTCTATGGAGCTAAAGAAGTAAATTTAACTATATCTGTAGATACTGTAAGTCCCTTTGAAAGAAACTTGTATTACCAATTTCATTAAAGTTGTACAAAAGATTCCCAGAAGGAAACTTAATTCATCTTTAGAAAAGTAAAGTATCTGCCAAATTATAAACGTAGCAGTTATTTTTCCTTATTAATCGCCAGTAAGATTTCGTTTTAGTCAAACTAATCAAACCGGTTTTTTCAATAACAAGTACAACAATAACAAAATTATAATTGCAGACTCAAAGGTGACAAACTTATTCAGGCGTTTTAAACAAAAATGAGATATTGTTCAAAACGTATGAAGTCTGTGCATTATTGTTTTTCCAAATGTCAAAATAAAACATAAAAAAACATACATTTATCAAACTGGATTCGATCGTGTGCCCTTCTGTTTAGGAGACAATCACGGTAACCCCTGCGCAATCTAGGCACGCGTGAACAAAGGTTTTATTTGCGTCATACCTTAGATCGACTTTATGCCCGGGATATTATATTCAAAGTATACGTAATTAATTACAGAATTAGTAGAATTACCATTGAAATACATCCCACGACTGTTTCGGTCTTATATGACGTCTTATGTTAAGTTTAAAGATAAAAGAAACTATTTTAGAATCATTTTTATAGACTTGGCTTGATTTTATTTACATTTTTAGTAAGTACCTATATTATACAACAGCATATATATCTATGCTGCGCTAAAACTGTATTTGAGGCCGCTCATAAAGCTGCAAATATAGTGTCTTAATAATTTATTGAATCCCCCAGTTAAATGACATTTACTTGAGAAATTTTTAATTTCATGTCATCTGTCATTTTCCATAATTTCGGCCGAGGTTTCACGATTGCTGGTTTGAGTAGCATGTATTATGACTGGTATATATTTAGTTTGGTTATAATGTATGGTTTATACCTGTTGCGTGAATTAATATACGCCTGGCAGTTAACTACTGTGTCTGACATGCATTGGACTAGGAAATGTCAAGACGCTAGTCGATGCGTCACTTTTATCAGCTGTCACTTGTCATTTCCGTTTTCGTTTTTAAAAACCGATCTTGCGCCTGGAGGTTTTGTCAGCTCGTATTCGTCGTCACGTAAGACGTGCGTTTTAATCTCAACTTTTAGATGTTCAAACAAAAATTAATTCCTAATTTCAATAAAAGTTGCTACTTTCCGAGTTAATAACACTTCTGATGCCAATGGATCAATCCTTCAACAACAGATGAAGCATGTTCCTTGGACATTCAGCTGTATAGTTTTTCAGTCCTGTTTAACAAGACAAGTAAGTAAGTTCGCCATTTTGGCGTTTCTCATGTTTCATAAAACAGTAAAAAATTCGCTTCTGTTTCAATTCCCATTCATTTAATGAGTTTGATGTTCTCTGAAAGTTTCTTCTCAGCTGCATGGCTTGCTGGTGTTTGTGCTGTTTGCTTTCGGTCCTGTTGTCTTCGGCTTGAACTTAAAAAATACCCTGCCAAGGGTGAACTTTTTTAGAGAATTTTTGAAGTATTTTTAGGCTTTTATGAGTTTTTAGAGTTAGACTTATTGTAATTTAAAATCTCAAGACAAATTAGCTTTTCTTGTAGTTCAATTTGACTTGTATTTGTTTCATTTTATTGCATGTAGCAGTTTATGACTGTATACCTGTATTCTTTTATAGCTTTGTAGCTTGACATTTTTAATCTTTAACTTTTTGACTTAGTGTTAGGGTTAGCTGTTGTTACCTCATTCTATCTAGTATTCCTGTGTTGTACCCTCACAGAACTAGCCTACCGGAAAACTCAGTTTTTCTGACAAGCTTTTTGTAAATTCTAGATTCCCCTGAGGATGACCTGTTAAAAAGGGTCGAAACGCGTCGGGAGAAGGAATAAAAATATTTGTTTGGAAAGAAAAAGCCTTTTTATTCATCACCGAAAGATGACAACCCCAAACATTTTGACGTTTAGGAACAATAAAAATGTATCGTTTTCAAAAAGTTTTCCACCGTAAAAACTTGAGTTTAAAGGGTGATTAACGAACTCGACCTCGGTTTTCGGCCAAACAAAATTTTTGCCATGTTTAATTGAAATCAGTTTAGTATTTTTTGAGTTATCGCTCGGATACATACATACACATATAAACATTTTAACGCGCCTTGGTTTTGGGTTCTAGGGAACAAATTCGCGCTCAAGAAATTTTTCCGAAAGCTTTTCATCGTGACCAATCTATTTGCGAATGTTTCTTAATGAAAATTCGCTAAAAGGCGGTAATACTTACAAGTGCCCACACCGTGCGGAGATTTCTGGCAAACAAGGTTGTGGCGCCCTGTTCTGAAGTAAGAAATTGTTGGAATCATTGCATACATAGTTAAATAATCATAATAAACCAAGACATAAGCACTGATCTTTTATGTAAACAATTTTTAGACAAATTCTACTGTATTAAATGAATGAAGCAATGAATGTTTGCAGAAAGAAGTCAAGTTGTAAGTTTCTCACGAGTGTGTGTGAGCTGTGCGACCATGTTTATGAGGAAGCTGGTTTCCGGCTGTTGATGATTTATCATTTTTTTCTTCGTGTGTTCATATATGTTCTAAACGATCACTATATCATCTGTTCTGTGTTGTGGGATTGTCTTGTTTTTATTTTCGCCAGTAGATTTGCATAATGTTGCTACCGTTGATGATGTCTGTCGTACGGTCTATCTCCATAACAAGAGCATGGTTACGTTTTAGTCTGTGAACCGAACACGACTGCATTGCATCGTTCGTTAGCTTTTAATTAAGTGCCCCCGCATTTTTCGTGTTTTTGTTGGCATTTATATTGCTCATTGTTTGCCAATTAGATTTTTAACAGGGTTTTCTACATTTTTACATAAATACGTGATTTTTTATTAGCTGGGTTTGTATTCAGCGTTGAACATCCTCCGAATGGAAGCAACGTTACCATAATAATAATAATATAATATTTAACAGTTAATTATTCGTTTCATGAATACCTACAAGTATTTAATGAAGCAGTCAATTTTTGTGTGTTAGTTTTAGGAAGAAAAAACACTTTATGTTGCAAATGTATAAGCAGATTCATAAATAAAAATGTGTGTAATTATTTATGGTAAAATTAGATCCCACTCGAAGGACCAAATCGTTTGTTCCGATTAGATTCGGTACGAAAGATCAAATGGTTTGTTTAGAATGTGTCGACAGGACCAAAATGTTTCAATCAGATTAAAATAAGTGGGTTAGATTGATTAGTTTTGAAATACTAAAATGGCGGTAGAAATTACTGCGTTCATATAACTCAAGAAGCACCAAGGGAAGCGTTATTTGGCGGTGCAGAATTATAATAAACACAGGGGGCGTTAAAACAACAACTATTTTAATATTAAAAATTTACACAACAATCTGATGGTGGTTACATTGCGATCCAATACTGATTAATGCAAAGAAAGTGACTTATAAAAGTGACAAAATATGTTAATTGCCATAACCAGCACGTGGAGGATGTGACTGGTTACTTGGGCCTCCTGGCGGCTGTTGTAGGCTTTAGGCAGGTTGCAGGGTGATAGATTGACGTAACCATCACGTGGTCACTGGTATCTGAGGGCGTCGTCTATGGGGGCCGAAGTTTTCCAGTTTACAAGTGTGGATTTCGATGTCTTTATACCGCTTGCAAGTGGTCTAAGCAGTTGATATAGGCAATAGCAAAATAGGTTGAACTCCTTGCAACGTGTCAGTCGTTTGCTGAAAGGTTAGCTCTTGCTACATCGAAATGGACGGACCCCTAAATGGCGAAGAGTATGGTGTAAAATTGTGACTATCTATCAAATGTCAATCGATATTGACTGGCCGCTTGATGATGAAGAAATATTGACAGCGGGTCAGGTGATCTTTCTAGGATGCCTCGTGATCGCTGGACGACGACGTTAAGTGTTTTATAACCACAACATAATAAACTATTATCCTGTGGAGGACTACCGCTCACGGGCTAGTAAAAGAGTCTTGGATTTAACCCAGATGTTTCTCTGTGTTGTTGCCGCTTGCCACACTTGCCCCATGGCACCACTGTCGGTTACTTGGGCCTCCTGGTGGCTGTTGTAGGCGTTAGGGAGGTTGCAGGGTGATAAGAGACAGACTAGCCTGCAATGGTAGACTGACGATCAACACAGGCTTCAGGGGCCACTGCAAAATTCAGGAGATCGTGAAGGAGCCCATGCTTGAAATGAGGTCAGACTTCGCGTGCCCGCGAATGTGCAGGGAAAACAACTTTGCAGTGGAAATCCCCGACCGCGAGGCATGGCGAGACCACGGGACGCGCTCGTCTGGTTCACGGACGGATCCAGCGGGGAGCGTGCGACGGGGGCAAGTGTTTATTCGGAAGGACCGAGGGTAAGTCATAGTATTTCCCTCGGAGCCCATGCAACGGTTTTTCAGGCCGAAATGTACGCCATCCTGCACTGCGTGCCGGAGAACAAGAGGAGGGGCTACACCAACAAGCGGATCCTCATAGCCACAGACAGCCCTTAAGGCACTAAGTAGCCCATGGGTAAATTTCTGGCTGGTGAGTGAGTGCCGAGAGGAGACGAGCGACCTGGCTGGGCAGAATGAGGTGCCCTCATCTGGGTGCCGGGTAACTCGGGCGTCAAAGGCAATGAAGAAGCTGACAGTCTCGCGAAGAGAGGGTCAGCAGAACCATTTATGGGACCAGGACCGGCTCTGGGCGTGACAAAGAGAACTGCCAGGGGAGCCTTTAAGTGCTGGGTCAGAAACCAACACAAGGTGTACTGGGCGGACTGTTCAGGGCTCAGGCGTGGGAAGTCAATAATTGACGGACCGAGTTCAAAGAGAGCTGTGGAGCTGCTAAATCTTAGCAGAGGACAGCTCAGAAACACAACAGGTCTCTTGACGGGACACATGGCCGTCAAAGAAACACCTGCATAAAATGGGGCGGTTCGAAGGGGACCTCGCAAGCAAACTCTGTGGCGAGGGGGGAGGAATCAGCCCAGCACATCTTGTGCGAGTGTAAAGCTCTGGACCACAAAAGAGAACTGATCTACGGTCAGTCTAGACCGGAGACAAAGCAATATAAAACTTCACCCTACCAATCTCTGTGCAGACAAGTTCAAGGCACAGTGATTTTGGAATGGGTGGAGTAAGACTAAGGGTATGCACAATCAACCAAAGGTTGCAGTGCTATCGGGCGGCAAGGCCGCGGACGAGCCCTGAGGGGAAAAAATAAAATACTTTAAACTTACACAGACCTTAAAGATAGATTTTAGAGGTCCTAGTACGCGCACATTTGAAGAATTATTTCGGAAGTGTTACCATCCATATCTATCTCTTATCAAAAAAATCTGGTGTTCTAACTCCTTTTGAGAAAAGTGCCCAAAACTCAATTGTCTATGAAGCTAAAAAAATCATTTTTCTACATGTGTAGGTAGTGTAAGTCTCTTTAAAAGAAAGTTGTATTACAAAGTTCATTAAAGTTATAGAAAAGATTTCCTGGGGGAAACTTAATTCATATTTAGAAAAGTAAAGTATCTGCCAAATTATAAACGTAGCAGTTATTTTTCCTTCTTAATCTCCAGAATGATTTCGTTTTAGTCAACCTAATCAAACCGTTTTTTTTTTCAAAATCAAAAACAAAATGTCTGCTGATAATTATAGTTTCAGACTCAAAGGCGACAAAGTTATTTAAGCATTTTAAACAAAAATGAGATCTTGCTCAAAACGTGGGAAATCTGTGCACTATGTTTCGTCAAAAAAAAGCAAACAAAAAACCATACATTAATCGAGCTGGAATCGATGATGCAACTTTCTTCGAAGAATACAAGCACGCCGCCACTGATCTAACTAAGGATACGTTAACTAACGTTTTGTTTACATGATACTTGACACCGGCTTCATGCCCGGTATATCATATTAGTATACGTAACAATTAATTACAGAATTAGTAGAATTGCCATTGATAAACATTCAACGGCTGTTTCGGTCTTTTATGACGTCTTATGTTTAAATTTAAAGATAAAAGAAACTATTTTTATAGAGCCTTGACTGATGTTGCTTACATTTCTACTATATTATGCTACACTTTCAGTCTAAAACCACATCATAATATATCTATGCTGTGTTAAAACTGTAACTGTGGCCGTTCATCATGCTACAAATATAGTTCATTTTAAAAATTGTTTGAATCCCCCAGTCAAATAACAATGACTTGGAAAAATTTTTATTTTATGTTGTCTATCATTTGCTATCTTTGTGGCCGAGATTTTACGATTGTTGGTTCGGGTAGTATGTTTTATGCCTGTTATTTATTTTGTTTGGTTACCGTTGAGGTATGGTTTATACCTGTTGTATAAATCAATCTCAGCGCGGCAGTTAACTACTCTGTACGTCAGGCATTGGACTTTAACCACTAAGTCGTTTCAACGTATATCTTAGATTTTAATTTTAATTTGGAAAAAACTCTATTGTGTACCAAATTCCTTAATATTCACAATATACGTTTATTTACACAGTTACTCTGGTACTTATAAAAATACAGCGTTTTCAAAAATATTTTGGTGGGAAAAAAATGTCCGTTATAGCTGATATAGGAACTCGTCCGCGGTCTTAACACAATGAAGGTATGTGTCAAGTTTCGTTCAAATCAGTTAAGTATTTTTTGAGTTATCGTTCGGATACATACAAACACATAAAAATTTTAACGGACCTTGGTTTTGGGCTCTAGGGACCCAAATCCGCGCTTATCCAAAGAAAATTTTCGAAAAGGTTTAATCGTGACCCCCCCCCTCTCTCTCTCTCTCTCTCTCATACCGAATTTTTCTTAATGAAAATTCGCCTAAAAAGTTATAAACCTAATATTGAGTATAATGTATTGGAAATAGTTAAGACAGAAATATCGTGGTTTCTCTTTAAGAAAATGTTGCCACAGAAAGTAACTGATTGATGTTTTGTTGAGTTCTCCTTTCAAGAACTGGTCCATTCATCACACCGCACATTTCAATATCAAGTGCACTTCTCCTTTTAGTAGTAAGGATTCTCTGTTATTAACTGGCAAGCGAGTGGAGACCGTGCTGGAAACTGTTAGGTTTCCTCTCACTATACACAAAGGGCACAAGCGTCATGAGCTTTGCTCAGTGACATTGATTATATACACCACGCTCTCTCTCTCCTGATACTCTTACTCTCGTTTGACGTCAGCGCTTGTACAGGTTTTAATTTTGATATTAATTTAAAGATTCATGATTTTACTTCCACATCGTCACGATGTGAAAATATCGCATCGGCGACAAAAATTTTAAAAACATTTTTTCGCTTAAATTTCGTAAAAAATGTCAAAACATATAGAAAATATGATTTGGGAACGAAACATTTGTCTGTCTGTTTGTAGACACGTTAACTTTAGAACGAATTGAGATATCGTCCTTCAATTTGATATACAGTTAGTACCCGGCAAAGGAACGGTACGGATTGGTTTCGTGTAGAATTGCTCTAGGTGGTAGTGGATGAATGGGGGGTAATTTTGTGAAAATTGACATTTTTTCGTTAAAACTCAGGTAATATAACGTTTAAGGGTGTGTTTATTAGAAAACTTTCAATTTCATTAAACATCTGGTATTCTGTGGTGAAATTAAAGCGTTTGTTCTGTATATAAGAATATTCTCTCTCTCTCTCTCTCTCTCTCTCTCTCTCTCTCTCTCTCTCTCTCTCTCTCTCTCTCTCTCTCTCTCTCTCTCTCTCTCTCTCTCTCTCTCTCTCTCTCTCTCTTTACGGAACATCCCACTCGCATAGCATAGCATTGATGTCACACAGCACCACAACGGGACTTCAGAATGAGTTCCTTGGAAAACTTATTGACCCGCCAGGCTGACCTGTGACGTCAGTTTGAGAAAACTCTGGACTTTACGTGTGTTTCTCTATGACCGGTCGCCTTTGCAAGCACGGTGGACAATGCTGAATGAAGGAGATGTGGGAAGTGACGAAATATAATACAGACAAGCGACTGGATATTTAGTTATGGGAGAAGGAAATATGATATTTTGTACCAATCAATTTTAATTTAGTCACAACGTTTTACATATACCAATACTATCTGGACGCAGCAAGTGCGTTATGGAAGTGAATTTTCATTAAAATGTTTTTAATAGCAAATATGTTATTCTAATGCAAGCAGGCATAAATCTGGTTACCTGTATAGCCTATATCATAGAAGCAATGTACCATATTTTATCAAAATAACTTATTGTTTGCAAATGTACAAAAATTATCCGAAAATAAGCTTAAAATGTTTTCGAGACAATAAACCGTAAGTTAATAGCAAATTGAGTTATTGAAATTTGAAGGATCTAATGAAAATCCGCTACCAAAACGCACTTACTTCGTCTAGATTTTTTTTTTCTTACCAACATGAAAAATGCCATAATATAAGAGTGTTTGAAACAGGGTTGGCAAAAAACATGTTTTTTTTTTAAATTTTAAACAAAACAAACTGTTTTTTTTTAATTTGAAACCGTTTTATTTAACGCGTTTTTTATACATGAAATAAAAAACATGTTTTAAAACAAACAAAAAACTAAGAATAAAAACGAAATGCCATTTGAAGTTGGGTATATGCGCTAATAAGTTTACCAAGCGACAATGGTAAAATAAAGAAGAAGACTTACTCTCTTGTGTTTTATGCTTTGCAGGTAGCTGTATGCATGCACAAGGGGAAGGAGAACACCCTGTGTTTGTGGGTGAGGAGGCAGAAACCCTCTTCGACCTGGGGGTCCTTCTTCCTCTTCTGCATGCATACATACAATCACACACTCAATGCATGAATCACAATAAATTTGTTATGTTCCGCTTTCTAGTGTATTTTTTGTTGAGTATATTTCCTGTTTATCAATTTCTTTGTTTTGTTGAGTTTTGTATCCAAATTACTGTATAAATATTTATGATAGAGCTCATGTTTTTGCTTGTGTTTCTTAACCTTATCTTTTACTGTTGCTAAGTAAATTGAATAATGTTTTATAACTTTTAATAAAAGACTAAACGACTATAATATATTATTCTTATGAAAATTCACTACCATAACGCACTTGCTGTGTCCCGAACATTTTTATTATATAAATTTTGAATAAGTTATGTACTATTGTTAAGTTAAAACTCTCCTTCTGCCTTGGTTAGGTTATTGGTAATGGTAAATTAGTAAAAAAAAAAGCAGGTACGTTGTGGTACCGATTTTCATTAAATGCTTCAAATTTACATAACTCAAATATTTACGAGGACAACATACCAACCAATTTCCTCAAAATAGTTGTGTTATTTTTTGAGATGCAATTTTTTTTCGGAACTTTTTTTCGGAATTTTTTTTTTTTTTAGAAAAATTGGTCCGATAGGAATGGCTAACAAACTCATCTAATCCATTAATAAAAAAAGATTCTTGCTGAGTTTCATCAAAATTAGTTAATAACTTTTTGAGTTGTCGTGTGGATATATATATATATATATATATATATATATATATATATATATATATATATATATATATATATATATATATATATATATATAAACATATAAAAATTCAAAAATTCAAGCGGACCTTGGTTTCGGAATTCGCCCTTATTTGAAAAATTTTTGCAGAGTCTCACCATCGATACACGCGATTTTTTAAAATAAAAATTCGCTAATATGTTGTATGTTACATGTTACACATACTCAAAGATATTGGTTTTGTTTGTGAATACACAATTATAGTATTAAATCTTTCAATTTATTTTATTTAAGTTACTATCAATAATGCTCAAACTCAAATAAAATGCCTCGCCCCCTGCTTCTTGTGTTATTCTACTGCTATATTCACCATATTTTTAAAATAAAATTAAAGCAATTTTTGAAAAGAAAGTTATTTATTAAAAAATCATTATTTACAGATCACTAAAAAACTCATGCCAAATTGAAACCTCCTTTCAGTCATAAAAAACAGTTATTTAAAACAAACCGTTTTAAAACATGTGTTTAAGACTGTTTAAAAAAATATGTTTTAAACACTAGGTATTGTTTTAAACATGTTTAAAAACAGTTGTTTAAAACAAATGTTTTCAAACATGCCAACCCTGGTTTAAAAAAAACAATTGTAGGGATCACCAACGATTTATGGACCATCATGTGATTGCCAAAATATTTTTATAAGATACAGCTTAAGACACCCTATAATGAAGTTATACATTTTTTTTTCTCGTATCTTGTATAATAACCATTATATAGAGCTTTACCGTAGAAATGCGTCACCCTGTATATATGCAAACAGTTAAAAACTGAAAGTAAACCCGGATATGTATTCTAGGGGGCACTCAGTTGAAGAAATCTTTTTAAAATTAAAGTCGCGGTCTCCTCATTAACGAATTTTTTTTACGAAAATTAGCTAAAAATTATAGACCGTTAAACCATAAACTTAACTAGAACTACAGCCAAAGCAACTTAACTAAACCTACAGCCAAGGCATCAGAGAAAGGGTCTATTTGTAATGAAAGTTCTGGAAATATGGAAGAACAATGACGGTTGAAGCTGAAACTTAAGGGTTTGCCGAACACTCTTCTTGCGACATTTTCTTTACATAATCCGTATTTGTTTCAGATTTTTTTGCCTAAATGTTGCGAATTTTGACGTTTCAAATCGTACTTTGACGTTTCGAGGAAAGCCCTAATTTTTGTTCTTTAAATGCCTATAGCTGTTTTGTCTTTCAGCTTACAGACCAAAATTTTGGTACGTGAGTCACTATTTATAATACAAACACGCGTACCAAATTTGGACATATAAAAATTGAAGCTGACCCCGGATATGGGTTTTAGGAGCCATAGTTTTGCGCTCATTTGAAAAAAAAAATTTCAAAATTCAAAAGTCGGAATCTCCACATTAGTTAATTTTTTTAAAGAAAATTCACTAATATTAATAATGTTTATTCTTTCGGCTATTCCAAACAAGCATGTCATAAACAAGGGTCACTTTGACTAATTGTTCGTGTTTGTCGCTTTTGTTTGGTTAAAAATTATCGTTTCTGTCATTTCAAATGCCGACTTTGAGGTTTTAAGAAGAAACACTATAAAATGTTACAACTATTTTACTTCCACATCGTCACAAAGTATCGCATCGGCGACAACAATTTCAATTTTTTTACGCTTAAACGTCGTAAAATGTATCAAAACATATAGAAAACAATTTTGGAACGAAATTGTTTTGTCTGTATGTCTGTTTGTAGCCAAGCTAACTTTAGAACGAATTGAGATATCGTCTTCGAATTTGGTATACAGTTAGCACCTAGCGAACAAACGGTGCGGATTGTTTTTGGGTAAAATCGCTCCAGAGGGTGAATTTGAGGGGTGATTTGGTGAAAATTGACATTTTTTCGTTAAAACTCTAGTAAGAAAGAAACATTTTTTCGTTAAAACTCTAGTAATAAACCGATATAGGGTTTATTTATTACAATATTTTTAATTTCATCAAACATCTGGTACTCAGTGCTGAAATTAAATTAGTGGTGGAATATTGTTGACAAAAATTTCGAAATTATTTTTGCTAAAATGGCGTAAAAAGTCTCAAAACGTATAGAAAATTTGATTCTAGACCGCAATTCTTTTTGTCGGTCGGTCTGTCGGCAAGTACGTCTGTCTGATAATAGGCGCAATATATATAATTATCAAGACATCTTCAACCTTGGTATCCAGTTAGCACCCTACAAAGGAACGGTTCGATTTGTTTTGGGTAAGATATAAAAGGTCACACAGGCAGTGTGGGAGCGTATGCAGACTGCACTGAAAGTGGTGGAAGGGTGGACGGTTGATCAAGGGCTCGGGGTGAGCCCCGAGAAAGCAACCGTCGTTCCGTTTACGAGGAGGAGGAAGTGTGAAAGCCACAGAACTCTCACTCTATACGGTAGGAGCGTTCCAATGGCCAGGGAGGTAAAATATCTTGGGGTCGTATTGGACTCTAAGCTAACCTGGAATGGTCACATTGGAAAAATACTGCGTAAGGCAGTCATGACCTTAGCCGTCACTAGGCGGCTATATGGAAAAACGTGGGGACTAAGACCTAGTATGGCCCACTGGCTGTACACAAGGGTGGTCAGACCATCGTTAACATATGCGGCACTGGTCTGGTGGCCTAAGGTGACACAATCCAGTGCCAAACAAAAACTAGGCAAGATCCAAAGGATGGCTTGCCTAGGCATCACAGGGGCCATGTCTTCAACCCCAACAGCCGCCATGGAGGTGTTGCTGGATCTACCCCCCCTACACTTAGTTATTATGGGAGAGGCCAGGCTAGGACTATACAGACTAGCCTGCAATGGTAGACTGAAGATCAACCCAGGCTTCAGGGGCCACTGCAAAATTCAGGAGATCGTGAAGGAACCCATGCTTGAAATGAGGTCAGACTTCGCGAGCCCGCGAATGTGCAGGGAAAACAACTTCACAGTGGAAATCCCTGATCGCGGGGCATGGCGGGAGGAGACGCCGTGCATACCACGGGACGCGCTCGTCTGGTTCACGGACGGATCTGGCGGGGAGCGTGGGACGGGGGCAGGTGTTTACTCGGAAGGACCGAGGGTAAGTCACAGTATTTCCCTCGGAGCCCATGCAACGGTGTTTCAGGCCGAGATGTACGCCATCCTGCACTGTGTGCGGGAGAACAAGAGGAGGGGCTACACCAACAAGCGGATCCTCATAGCCACAGACAGCCAGGCAGCCCTTAAGGCACTAAGTAGCCCACGGGTAAATTCCTGGCTGGTGAGTGAGTGCCGAGACGAGACGAGCGACCTGGCTGGGCAGAATGAGGTGACCCTCATCTGGGTGCCGGGTCACTCGGGGGTCAAAGGCAATGAAGAAGCTGACAGTCTCGCGAAGAGAGGGTCAGCAGAACCATTTATGGGACCAGAACCGGCTCTGGGCGTGTCAAAGAGCACTGCCAGGGGAGCCATTAAGTCCTGGGTCAGAAACCAACACAAGGTGTACTGGGCGGACTGTCCAGGGCTCAGACATGGGAAGTCAATAATTGACGGACCCAGTTCAAAGAGAGCTGTGGAGCTGCTAAACCTTAGCAGAGGACAGCTCAGAAACACGGCAGGTCTCTTGACGGGACACATGGCCGTCAAGAAACACCTGCATAAGATGGGGCGGTTCGAAGGGGACCTCGCATGCAGACTCTGCGGCGAGGGGGAGGAATCAGCCCAGCACATCTTGTGCGAGTGTATAGCTCTGGACCGGAAAAGACAACTGATCTACGGTCACTCTAGACCGGAGACAGAGCAATATAAAACTTCACCCTACCAATCGCTGTGCAGACTAGTTCAAGGCACAGTGATTTTGGAATGGGTGGAGTAAGACTAGGGGTATGCACAATCAACCAAGGGTTGCGGTGCTATCGGGGCGGCAAGGCCGCGGACGAGCCCTGAGGGAAAAAAAAAAAAAAGACCGGGTTTACAAATAATGGGTGATTTGGTGAAAATTGACATTTTTTCAATAAAACTGGAGTAATATAACGTTTCAAAAGTTTACGGGTACAGGGATACAAATATTTTCTTTGTGGTCAAGGCATGGGCCCAAACTCTTTCCATGAAAATGTCTTTCTGAAAAGAATACAGCTATGTGGAAATTATGATTCAATTTGCAGCACTATTTTCTGGTATTTCGTGACGTTTTTGCTCCAAAAAGAAACATAATCTTTGTGTGTAATATACAATAGATTTTCTTATCCACACAAAATATTTTAGTTTTGTGTGTTTTTCTACACATTAGTGCCACCCAAATTTTTTTTCTTTAAAAGTATAACTTTTTTTCTTTTAATTTAGAAATGTAAATTTTGATATATAGTATACTTTTTATAATATAAACCTGCACACCGAAATTGGTTGCCATAGCTTTGTTACTTCCGGAGATATAAAAATTTTCCGGAAGAAAATCTAAAAATTTCTCGGACTGTTAAATATTTACTGGCTAACGAACGTATCCAAGCCACTTGCAAAAGGAAGGTACTCACCAAACATGATCAAAGTCGGCCGATTATTATTTGAATTATCGGTGTGATACATATATTTTAAAATTTTTGCAAATAAACGTATTATTATATAAATTTTTTGTACAAAAATTCACTAAAATATTGTGAAATTATATATTATTTTCAAGTCAACAAAGAAAACTGTTTCGCTTAACAGGTGCGTCAGTAATTCTGAGGAAGACCATGAGTGACATAACACCGTAACAATTCTTTCCATATAACTATCAAGGAAGAATGTCATTGCCTGTCAAAGGAACATGCGATGAAACTAATGAGACAGCTGATTAGGTGAAGTACGATGATATGCGCCAGTAAATTATTCCTAATCCAGCTGAGACAAGGTCTGCTAGTACTCGTATATATCATTATTTAATTGCCGCCGTCTCTTTACTACTACATGGCATTAAGATCAAACACATTTAACACGTATGCATCAAGTGCAAGCTTTTTATTACCAGGGTAAATATATTTGATAAGTGCAGCAAAGAGCTGAAATTACAAATTTTAGGAAAACTAAAGTATGAAAAGTTTAGACGACAAAACTTTCTTCATCTTATAACTAAATTTTAAAAGCCCCCACGTTCGCGTGGCAGTATAATGAAATTTAAAATTATAGGCCCACGTTGTGGAGACAGTATATTGAAAATTATATAACTGAAACAAATGCCTGACTTATAAATAATAAGTAAAATTTAAATGGGCTGCTCAGTCAAGGCATAAGCTTTAATATAAATTAAAAACAGGGCATTGCCTTAGACCAATGATAACATATGGAGCCATAGTTTGGTGGCCTAAGGCACTTCGTGGTATCGCGAGGGCCAAACTGGCTCATCTACAGAGACAAGCATGTCTGATGATAACGGGAGCGATAAGCACCGCACCATCAGCCGCTCTGGAGGTCCTCCTTAATATTCCCCCTCTTCACATATGGTTGGAGAGGGTGGCGAGGTGGACAACGTACAGACTAAAGCAAACGGCAGACAGCATGCCGAAGGAAGTCAGTCTGGGAGGATCCGGACTCCTTGATGACATTGATGGTCACGGGATTCTGGGAATGGTCTCAGACTTGATGCCTACAAGGATCAGCAGAGATCTGTCTTTCAAGGTCGTCCTCCCGGAAAGGGAGGACTGGGACCGAAATCAAACGACCCTGTTGAGAGCGGACCTCTGCTGGTACTCTAACGGCTCCAAAACCAATTTGGGAGTAGGAGCTGGCGCATATGGGAGCAGCACCGATGCTAGACTATCAGCTAGCCTCGGCAAGTACGCAACCATATACCAGGCAGAAGTCTATGCCATCGAGATGTGTGCAAGGGAAATTTTAAAAAACCTGGATACACACAAATCGATAAAGATATATGCAGATAGCCAAGCTGCAATAAAGGCTCTTGGTTCCTACCGGTGTAATTCAAAGACGGTATGGAGTTGTAAATCTGCCCTTAACGAATTGGGCAGCTGTAATGAGGTGTCGCTGGTCTGGATACCCGGTCACTCGTACCATGACGTTGCGGCCGACGCGCTTGCCAGGAGTGGGGCCCAGAGTGACTTTGTTGGACCAGAACCGGTGCTGGGGATAACATCTTGCACAGAAAGAATGACAATCCAATATTGGCAAAATCTTCCAGGATTAGCCCACTCTAAGGCCTTCATAAATGGCCTGTCTGAGTCAAGGGCTAAAAAACTTCTAGAGATGAACAGACAACAACTGAGTACTCTAGTCGGCCTGTATACAGGACACTGTCGCTTGCGGCACCACATGCATCGTATTGGGATCGGTCAGGTCAGGTCAGGTCAGCATATTCTCCCTTTTCCAAGTATTGTCAGAAAGTTCTTGTGTCTTAAAATATGCCCAACAAGTATTGTCTTGCTCGTTACCATGCCTTTCGGTGTCTTCATTCGCTCGCCTCTCTATTGATGTATTTGTCATTTTTTTCCATGGTGTCAGGAAGTCCTTATGTCTTGGAATATGTCCAGCAAATTCTGTCTTGCTCGTTACCATGCCTTTCGGTGGCGTCCTTCTCGCATTTCCTTACTCCTATTTTGCCTCTCTATCGATGTCTCCGTCATTTTTTACACGTCCATAGTTTCTCGGCCTGGCATGAATGCAAAATAGTCTTCACCCCGTTAATTATCTGTTTTGTTTTTATTATATTTATTAAAATTATTTATTGATTGACCATCTTCATGAATTCTTCCTTAGGTTGATGGATGCTTGCAGTTTGCTTATCCGTTTGGTGAAAATTACGATTGTCAGTATTCTCAAGTTTGTTGTTATCGTAAGGCCAGAAACCTGCTCCAGAAAAACAAATTAAATCACCGTCAACATAACAAACTGATAAAAACATCAGCTATTGCAAGTTTCAATATAAAACACTATTACCGTTTGGCGAAACTATTATTATTATTATTTATAGGTGGTAATGATTAAGAGACTTTCATTGACTTCTCACATCTCCTGTGAATTTCCATCTTTTTATAAAGAGTTTTTATTTTATTTTTGACGATTTTGCGCTAGCTACTGCTATGTTTAGAGCAGATCCTGGTGATTATCTTTCTAGATTTTACAGATTATCAGTCATTTTGCAGGATTGTTTCAAACTTTGTGTATAAAAGTCAGCCCTCGTAACATTGATTGTATTAGAGTGCAGTGCGGAAAAAAAGGCAAAACTGACGACAGATGTTAAAGCAATTTCCTTGGTAAGTCGTTAACTGTAAGCTAATAAATCTAAAAGCTCCTCTCATCCTTTGGCTGTTATTGCATTTGTTTGATTGAAGGCAATATGGTTGCGACCTGGATTCCGTTTCGGTACGTCATAGTGTACAAAGTGTGTGCAAATAAGATTTAAATATGAACGTCATGCAGTAGGCTATGGCTTTGACAGGTGACAGATTGAAATTGCATTGCCTGTAATCGATTTACGTGTTGCACATACGTTGCAGGCAGTGTTTATATTACGGTATTGTTGTCCAGTTGCAGTTTTTCGGTTTATTGTTTTATTTGCTTATTGATTCACGTTTAAAACAATGTGTTTGCAAATATTTTACGGTGGTTGTTGTGAAATGGGTTGTATAGGAGTAATTTGAAGAATTAGCTACATGTTTATGCATTATAAGATACATGAGGTCGTGTTTGTATTGAGCGATTGGTGATTAACAAATAGTTAAGGCTAAATAAATAGAAACACATACCGGTTTCGTCTTTATTAGAGCTAGTTAGTGAATACACAGTTCCTTTGTATAACATTTTGTATTTATTTAAACTCTCGGGATAACATCGTTCATAGTCATATTAGATACGTTGTAAAGATTGTAATCTCAAATACGTTGGGCAGATCATAATTCACTAAGTAAAGATTGGAACCTGTGATGAGCACCTATATATGCACCTGGAGAACCCAAATCATCACAACACATCTTTTTAAAGACCTGACGATCGTTTCACTAGCAAAGTTAGCGTCATCAGAGGATGAAAAATTCTGAACTACTTACAACTAAGGATGACCTCTTATACTCAGTCTTGGGTAAAGACTGATACCGAGAGGGAAACGAAATCGCAGGCAAATTTTCTGTGTATTGTACTTTAATTTCCGGACCACGTTTTTGAACTTCCGTTATAATTTTACCTGCCAAGTTTCGGTATATCTTGTACATCAAAGACAAAGCGAAAAGGGCAATAAATCAGTGGCGGCGCTCGGGTTAAATCACTTTCGTTTTTTATTGCCTTAGAAATATAAATACTCTCGTAGGCATCTACAACGGCGGCTCAATAAGTCCGTGACTTTTTGAATTTCCCGCCTCTTCACAGGAAGGGCAACACTGCTTCTGTCAACAAGCATATGTCAGTTGACTCCTGTCAAATTTCCTACAAGCTGCGTCATTTAGTTTGTGTTAGATAGCCATTGAAAGCAGACAACCTCTTGACTTATAACGAAGTTGGTAGAAGTGAATTTCGTGTGCTCATCAAACATTATTTTTTGCGGATGTTTTAAATGTTGTTTTGTAATAACTTTTTTTACTATTAATACACCAGCTCACAATATTAATTAACATTTATTTAGGCAAGTGTACAGCTACTTACATGTGACCGGGCTACTACGACCATCGTCATCTGTCATCTGCCGTGTGTCATGGAGGAACCACGTCTCTATGGCTCACCTCGTACAGATCAGGACGGTTACTAAAGCCGTATTCACATCTTAATGTAAAGTAAGTTTACACATATGTGACAGCGGAGAAAAACCATTATTCAAACCAAGGGCATGTTTGATAAATACTATGGGGACTCTGCACCATCAATTTCCATGGTAAAAAAGTGGCTTACTGAATTTCGTTGCGGCCGTACAAGCACAAATGACGCTGAGCGTTCTGGACGGCCAGTTGAGGTCGCTGCACCCGAAACAATTGAAAGTATTCAATGTATGGTGTTGGCCGATCGGAGATTAGCGGGAGATTGTGGAAGCCATAGGCATATCGCGTGAATCAGTGGTTTCGATTTTGCATGATCACTTGGGTATGAGAAAGCTATCCGCAAGATGGGTGCCGCGTTTGCTCACAATCGACCACAAACGCAATCGTGTGACAACTTCGAAGGTGTGTTTGGCATTACTCAACCGCAATAGGGGCGAGTTTTTGCGCCGTTTCGTAACCGTTGACGAAACATGGATTCACCACAACACACCAGAGACCAAGCAGCTGTCAAAATAGTGGATTTATCCGTGCGAATCGGCACCGAAGAAGGCCAAGTTTTGTTTGTCAGCCAATAAAGTCATGGCGACCGTTTTTTGGGATGCACGTGGTATAATCCACATTGATTGCCTTCAGAAAGGAAGAGCAATCAATGGCGAATATTATACCAACTTACTGGACCGATTCAATGACGATTTGAAGAAAAAACGACCGCATTTGGCCAAGAAAAAAAGTTCTTTTCCGCCAAGACAATGCAAGGGTGCACACATGTGTAGTCTCCTTGGCGAAATTGCATAAATTGGGCTACGAATTGCTCCCTCATCCGCCCTATTCTTCGGATTTAGGCCCGAGTGACTATTTCTTGTTTTCAAACTTGAGAAATGACTTGGCGGAGAGAGATTTGACTCCAATGATGAAATCATCTCACAAACAAATACCTATTTTGAGGACATCGACAAATCTTATTTTTTGCAAGGGATAAAAAAATTGTAGAAACGTTGGACGAAGTGTATATAGCTTAAAGGAGACTATGTTGAGAAATAAAATGATTTTTTTGTCAAAAAACCTGTGTTTCATTTAAAAAGTCAATGACTTATTGACCCGACCTCGTATTAAAACTCTGGGGATAACATCGTTCAGAGTCATGAACGATATGGCGTTAGATACGTTGTAAAGATTGTAATCTCAAATACGTTGCGCAGATCATAATTCACTAAGCGCTTCCTAGCAACTACAGGACCATCTCTCTCCTTTCAGTCATCTTTAAAATGATGGAAAAGTATATAAACACCGAATTACTAAAATTTATTAAAATACACAGTCTAATCCACGACAGGCAGTATGTATTCCGTCAGCGCAGATCAACTGCCGACCTCCTTTCCTTTGTCGCCCATTCTTGGAACAAGTATATGGAACTACACGGTGAATCCCAGATTGTCGCTCTAGACATATCCAAAGTATGCGACCAGGTCTGGAACGCAGCACTGTTTAATAAACTTCCCGCCTAAGGCTTACCACCAAAACTCTGTACCCGGACAGCAAACTTCCTCTCCAACCGGAGCACTTTTGTTGTCGTGAATGGCCATTCCTCTAAACTATATCCAATTAATGCAGGAGTTCCTCAAGGTTCAGCTTTAGCCCCTACTTTGTTTCTTCTTCACATCAATGACCTTCTCTCTAGCACATCCTACCCAGTTCACAGTTACGCGGACGACAGCACCCTCCACTCAAATATACAATATTCTAAGCGTGTCTATTTGGCCCAATTAGATGAGGATCGCAGACTCATGGAGGGTTCTGTCTCCGTGGATCTCCAAAAAATATTAGACTGGGGAAGTAGAAATCTTGTACAATTCAAACCCACCAAATCACAGTCTTGCTTTCTTTCTCATAAAAGATACACCAGCCCTAGACCCATCACAATGAACAACCAAGTTATTCAAAGTAATGAGTCATTTTCACTTGTTGGCATATCTGTGGATCGAAATCTCAATTGCAGAAGCGGCTGCTAAGAAATTAAGTTTCCTCTTCCGGGCTCGCAAATACTTTTCACCAGCTAATCTCTATACCTTATATACTTCGCAAATGCGACCAAACCTTGAATACTGCTCCCACATCTGGGGTGCTGCTGCCGCTTCTACACTCGCTCCATTCAGAAGAGAGCTATACGTCTCATTGGTGACCCTACCATCACCCAAAGGCTGGCATCCCTTGCCCACCGACGTGCCGTTGGTGACCTCTCTCTCTTTTATAGATATCTGCACGGGCACTGCTGAGGAGCTTTCCTCCATAGTTCCTCCACCTGCTGCCCCCAACAGATCTACCAGGGGAACAGAGCGAATGCACCCTTTTACTGTCCAGGTCACCAGACATAGAACATCTTGTTATGCCCGCTCTTTTGTCCCGAGGACTTCCAAGTTATGGAATTTGAAACACCTGACGATCGTTTCACTAACAAAGTTCATCAGATGATGACAAATTCTAAACTACTTACAACTAAGCATCACCTCTTATACTGGGTCTTAGGTAAAGGCCGATACCGAGAGGGAAACGAAATCGCAGGCAAATTTTCTGTGTATCGTACTTTAATTTCCGGACCACGTTTTTGAACTTCCGTTATAACTTTACCTGCCAAGTTTCGATATATCTTGAATATCAAAGACAAAGCAATCTGGTAAATCTATCAGACTTATATTTGTCCAATCACACTGTGGCATTACTGGAAATGGAAATGCAGACGAATGTGCCAGGAATGCTGTCTTATCGATACTGTAAGTCCTCTTCAACTTTACTCCGACGTTTCTGCATAGATAACAAATTTTTATAGACAGAAATGGCAATTCCATTGGTCTCCGCTAAGCAACAAACTGCAAATTGAACCAACTGTGGCAATCAAGAAACTTCCTGATTTATCTCGCAGGGAATAAGTGATTATCAGAAGACTCCGAATTGGCCACTCTCTACATACAGATGGTTATCTTTTAAATCAACAGCAACGCCCGTATTGTGAGCTCTGTGACCGACCAATTTCAATTTTTCACATTCTATTAGAATGTCCCTTATATGCCTGTCCACGATTTGAAAATTTTGGTGAAAGAAACTTATCTGAAATTTTAGGTCTAAATTTTACGAATGTAAACGGTTTACTTTGATTTTTAAGACAGTCTAATTTATATAATAGTATTTAAGTCTGTTTATTAGTTCCTCTTTTTATATATAATTTTGTTGTGTAATTATTTAAAGTAACGTTAGTGTCAATGACCTTAGTTGTTAAGGCACTTAAATTATAAAAAAGACAAAGCGCAAAGGGCTATATATCAGTGGCGGCGCTTGGTTTAAATCACTTTCGCTTTTTTATTGCCTTAGAAATATAAATACCCTCGTACGCATCTAGCTTCGTTGGTTGTCTACCATTTTTTGATAAGTTTCAGATTTTCTTTATCAATGTGGTGGTTATTATCCCAAATACGTTATGCCACGCATGACCTGTCTACACTACTGTATCTCAGTTGTGCCAGATGTTCCCTGAAACTGGTCTGCCCAACTTATTTAAGATTACAATCTTTAAACTTATCTTATAAATACCCGACATTACAGTGTATTGTGATATGGAAATATATAACTCCATTTTGTAAAGAATCCTTTTTCTAAATTCACTATCATTTGGTGCACAAAATACTTTTTCGTAGATTTAATTTTCTAACCTACTCTAGGTAATGTCTGTGAGTAAAATGCAAAAAAAAACGTTATTAAAGTAAAAACAGAATTCCACATAATTGCGTCAGGTGTATTTTAAACAAACGTATCATACGATTAATGTTGACCTCAATTAATAATTTGTTTTAATAATGATTAGCGACAAGTGAATAATATATGTTGGTATTACCGTCAGATATTTCGATACCGGCTGAAAAGTAGGTCAATATTACAAAATTTAAAACGTGTTTCCCCTATTCTCTCTCTGTAAGTAGCAATGAATGGACAAATGTATCAGCAGCAACAGGCGGCTTGCCGTATTTATCCGAATGCTTTGCTTTTACCTTATTATCATAAAAACTTGAAGCTATACTTATTTTATACCGACCTTGTCCCTTGACCGATTTAACAGAGGATGACTTTCAACATACCAGTATTTATGCCGCAACTTCTATTGTGGTTGACTTTATCATTTATATGTAATATATGTTATTAATATTATTGTTTCTTTCTGACAAATGCATGCTGTATATACTAATTTGTATTGAAACGGCAACCGTTGTTACTTGGGAAATATTTTGTTAAGAGAAAGTTAGTTTTCGCTTGGATCTCTTTTTTTCCTCAGGGCTTGTCCGCGGCCTTGCCGCCCCGATAGCACTGCAACATTTGGTTGATTGTGCATATCGCTTGGATCTTGGCTCAGCATAAACTTTAATTGCTTACAAAAATACATGCATTGTCCCTATATTAGAGAAGAAATGGACCAAGACTGACAATTTACAAAATTGTTAGTTGGTTCTACGCAGTCTCTATTTTATAACATTTTGTGTTATTTAGAGTTGTCTTGACAACATACTACCTGGTTCCGCACCGATTTTTTTCCACAACACACCACGAGAGCTTACAAGCCTAAATACTATCGTACAGTGGGTGTCGACAAGGAGGAAAGAGGCAACTTGTTAATTCTGGACTTGAAGGTTTGGAGGTTCGAAGAAGAAGGAAAAACATATGCCGGCAAGGAATTCCATAACTTGGAAGTCCTCGGGACAAAAGAGCAGGCATAACAAGATGTTCTGTGTCTGGTGACCTGGACAGTAAAAGGGTGCAGTCACTCTGTTCCCCTGGTAGATATTTTGGGGGCATCAGGTGGAGGAACCACGGAAGAATGCTCCTCTGAGCAGTGGCCATGCAGATATCTATAAGAGAGAGAGAGAGAGAGAGAGAGAGAGAGAGAGAGAGAGAGAGAGAGAGAGAGAGAGAGGGTCACCAACGGCACGTAGGTGGGCAAGAGATGGCAGCTTTTGGGTGAGGGTAGGGTCACCGATGATACCTATAGCTCTCTTCTAATTGGAGTCCAAGATAGCGAGTGTAGAAGCGGCAGCGCCAGCCCAGATGTGGGAGCAGTATTCGAGGTTTGGCCTTATTTGTGAAGTATATAAGGTATAGAGATTAGCTGGTGAAAAGTATTTGCGAGCCCGGAAGAGGAAACGTAATTTCTTAGCAGCCGCTTCTGCAATTGATGTGACATGTTGGTGCCAATTGAGATTTCGATCCACAAAAATGCCAACAAGTGAAAAGGACTCATTACTTTGAATAACTTGGCTGTTCATTGTGATGGGTCTAGGGCTGGTGTATCTCTTATGAGATAGAAAGCAAGACTGAGATTTGGTGGAGTTGAATTGTACAAGATTTCTACTTTCCCAGTTTATAATTTTTTGGAGATCCACAGAGACAGAACCCTCCATGAGTCTGTGATCCTCATCTAATTGGGCTAAAGAGACAGGCTTAGAATATTGTATATTTGAGTGGAAGGTGCTGTCGTCCGCGTAACTATGAACTGGGTCGGATGTGCTAGAGAGGAGGTCATTGATGTGGAGAAGAAACAAAGTAGGGGCTAAAGCTGAACCTTGAGGGACTCCTGCATTAATTGGATACAGTTTAGAGGAATGGCCATCCACGACAACAGAAATGCTCCGGTTGGAGAGGAAATTTGCTGTACAGGTACAGAGTTTTGGTGATAGGCCATAGGCCGGAACTTTATTAAGTAGCGCTGTGTGCTATACCTGGTAGAATGCTTTGGATATGTCTAGAGCGAGAATCTGGGATTCACTGTGTACTTCCATAGAGTTGTTCCAAGAATGGGTGACAAAGGAAACGAGGTCGGCAGTTGATCTGCGCTGACGGAATTCATACTGCCTGTCGTGGATTAGACTGTGTTTTTCAAGAAATTTTAGTAATTCGTTGTTTATATACTTTTCCATCACTTTAGGGACGACTGAAAGGAGAGAAATAGGCATGTAGTTGCTAGGAAGCGCTTTGGATCCTTTCTTGGGGACGGGTTGTACTCGAGCAGTTTTTCCGTTACTAGAGAATGTGCCTCTATTGTAAGATGTCTGAAACAAACGAGCCAGGACAGGAGCAAGTTCCGGTGCGCATTTTTTGAGAACAATCGCGCCGATATGGCGACCTTGTCGTACATCTCACAATGTTTACACAAAATCCTGATAAGACACGTGGAAAATTTGTATGAAAAACGGTAAATTTGCAGAGGACCTCCAGACGTTTTTTTGACATTTTTTTCAGAAACGTGCATAGAACCCCCTGGGTACAGAAAGCAAAAGCAAAATTTCTTGTTAACAACCCACAAGAAAGTTGCTAGACCAGTGGTGAATAGGGGTGATGGACGGGGAAGAAGATAAATAGAGTTGCCTTTTTCACATTTTGCAGCCATACTTCCTTAAAATCCTGTTGAGGGGCTCCCAGGAAATTCTTCTTGTGGTTTATGAATTGACGATGATGGTATGCATGCGAGAGGGGAAGGAAAACCGCCACGAGTAAGCACGCCACCTCCAAAAACTTCTGGAAACCTGGCACAACTGTTGAAGTGTGGAAGTTACAATGAACTGAGGAGAGCTGCTGAATGTAGAGAATCATGGTTGCGACGTCGCTTCTAGATTGTAATGACGATGAGGGGCAGATGTCTCTCGTCGGTAAAATCCTCGTAATTCCTTATTGCGTTATTCATATCCGATTAAATATGTAAGAAACCATCTTCTTAACAGGTTTCTTGCGGTATTTATGACCCTACCGGACGACTTAATGATAATCGATAAACACACCTTCAAGTAATGCGACGATGTTGTCCGAAACTCATCTGCACCGCCTAGTATTTTAAATAATATAAATATTCATTGTGCAATAAATTGTCTGTTTTGTCTTGTTATTTTTTTATGCTTCCGGCGATAAGCCTTTTGTTTCTATGTAGAAATAGCGTTTATTTGACATGCTTTCAGAAATGATGTCTCCATGGGATAGCTATGTTGCCTTATTAATGTGTTAATTAGCAGATTGCAGAGTTCCCTTTGCTGCTGAAAATTGAGTTTTCACAACAAAAACAAATGCCATTGCGAATATTGTTAGAGTGGACAACGGTAACATTGAAAATATTGTTTGGGCGGACAGCGATAACCTGATCAAAGGAGTAGCTGAGGCGGAATCGATTTAAAACAGATTAATAAAATGTCTGCACGCAGCAAGTGCGTTATGGAAGTGAATTTTCATAAAAATGTTTTTAATGTCAAATATGTCTCTCTAATGCAAGCAGGCATCAATTTGGTCACCGGTATAACCTATATAGTAGAAACAATGTACCATATTTTATGAAAATAACTTATTGTTTGAAAATGTACAACAATTTTCAGAAAATAAACTTAAAATGTTTCCGAGAAAATTTGTTTCCTAGCCAACAAAGCTTAGGTTGACAGTAAATTGAGTTATTGAAATTTGAAACATTTAATGAAAATTCGCTACCAAAACGCACTTACTACGTCTTGATTTTTATCTTGCAAACATGCACAATATTTCGTGAAAAATTGAAAAATGCAATAATAAATGGGTGTTCGAAAAAAAAAATTGTAGGTATCGCCAACGACTTATGAGCCATCCTGTGAGTGTCAAAATAATTTTATAAGATGCAGCTCAAGACACCCTATAATTCACGTATACAACTTTTTCTCGTATCTTGTATAATATCAATTATATTGAATTGCACCGTAGAAATGCATCACACTTATATATGTAAACAGATAAAAACTGAAACTAAAGCCGGATAAGAATTCTAGGGGGCCTAGTTTGCGCTCATTTGAAGAAATCTTTTTAAAATTCAAAAGTCGCGGTCTCCTCATTAACGAATTTTTTCTACGAAAATTGGCTGAAAATTATAAACCATAGACGTAACTAAAACTACCGACAAAGCATCAGAGAAAGGGTCTATTTGAAATGACATTTCTGTAAGGCTAGATGTATTCTCGCCACAATTAGAACCGTAGACCGGTTTCGCTCTAATTAGAGCTCTTCAGTACGGCATACTAATTGTACACCTATAAAGTAATACGGCTATGGTAGCCAGCCTTCTCTCAAAAAATTAAATTTTGCTATATCTGTAGATAGTCCAAGTCTCTTTAAAAGAAACTTTTATTACAAATTTCAGCAAAGTTACAAAGGATTTCCAGAAGGAAACCTAATCCATATTTAGAAAAGCAAAGTATCTGCCAAATTATAAACGTAGCAGTTATTTTTCCTTATTAAACGCCGCTCAATGATTAGTTTTCGTCGACCCAATCAAACCGCCTTTTCAATATCAACAATAAAAAAATCTCGGGACGCAGCAAGTGCGTTATGGTAGTGAATTTTCATAGAAATGATCTGGCACAAAATATTTTATTATAACTTTTTTTTCTTGTAACATAGTACTCTGAATTTTGGTGTATAGTTTACTTTTTATATCGTAAACCTACCTACCAAATTTGGTTATCATAGATTTTTTATTTTTTAAGATAAAATTTTTTTTCAAATGAAAACTCAAATATTTTTCAGAAAACCTCGTCCGATTTTTCTGATTAATAAACTTATCAAAGCCATTTACAAAAGGAAGGTACATGCCAAATTTTATCAAAATCGGCTCATTATTCTTTGAGATAAAATTTTTTTTCGAATGAAAACTGAAAATTTTCCCGGAAAACCTCGTCCGATTTTCCTGACTAACAAACTTGTCAAAGCCATTTACAAAAGGAAGACACATGCCAAATTTTATTAAAATCGGCTTATTACTTTTTGAGATAAGAATTTTTTTCGAATGAAAACTCAAAATTTTCCCGGAAAACCTCGTCCGATTTTCATGACTAACGAACTTATCCAAGCCATTTACAAAAGAAAGGTACATGCCAAATTTTATCAAAATTGGCCCATTATTTTTTGAGTTATCGGTGTGATACATATATATATATATATATATATATATATATATATATATATATATATATATATATATATATATATATATAAATATATAAAAATTGAAACTGACCCCGGATATGGGTTCTAGGGGTCCTAGTTCGCGCTCATTTGCAAAAAAATTTTCAAAATTCAAAAGTCGGGATCTCCCTATTAGTGAATTTTTTCTACGAAACTTCACTAAAACTGTCTGCTGAAAATTATAATTTCTCACTCAAAGGTGACAAAGTTATTCAGGCGTTTTAAACAAAAATGAAATCCTGATTCAAAACGTATGAAATCAATGCGGTATTGTTTCTCCAAATGTCAAAATAGAACAAACAAAAAACTTACGTTCATCGAGCTGGAATCGATCACGCCACCTTCTGCGTAGACAAACACGCTACCACTGAGCTATCAAAGGATACGTCGACTAACGTTTTGCTTACATGATACTTGATACCGCCCTCATGCCCGGGACATTATATTAAAAGTTAATTACAGAATTAGTAGAATTGCCATTGAAACACATTCAACGACTGTTTCGGTCTTATTTGACGTCTTATGTTTAAGTTTAAAGATAAAAGAAACTATTTTAGAACAATTTTTATTTTAATTTTTAATTTTTTCACTAAAAGATCGTCGTGATCATTTCTGAGATGAAAAAATTTTTGTCAAGAAATAAGCTATAAATTTGTTATATAAGTTATGTTTTAAGGGTCGATACATTTGAAAATTATGTTGGTTTCTTGTTGAGATAGATTTATTAATAGAGACCTTTGAAATTTCAAATTTCCATACCTATTTTTTTAACAAAAACAAAAATGGAAATTAATTTAAAATTGTAGAATTTTTTTAACATTTTAAAATAAAATCAACGACACAAACACAAATTTTAAATAACATGTAATTGCGTTGGGTAAAATTACTTGCTAAGTTTCAAAATGTCGGTTAACTATTTTGAGTCTAATCAGTTTTCGACTGAAACGAATTAAATTATTCGACCAATTTCGGAAACGGTTTTGATGTTTTCAAGATTTTAACTGTATTTTCTCGAAAAAACTGGTCCGATTTTTCTGGCCAATGAACTCATCCAAGTCAGTTACAAAAGAGTGACATCTGCCAAGTTTGATCAAAATCGGTCCATTCTTTTTTGTTATCGCTGTGATACAGATAGACATATAAAAATTGAAACTGACCCCGACTGTGGGTTCTAGGGGGCCAGGTTCGCGCTCATTTGAAGACTTTTTAAAAAAAATTAGAAGTCGCGATCTCTTTAGCGCGTTTTTTGACAAAAATTCGCTAAAGGAAAGATTATCGCAATGAATTAATTGTTTTCCGTATTTGAATACAATTATTTTCTTCTCCATTATCATTTCCCGTTTATAATTTTATGTGAATGTTTGGAGAATCCATGTATACGCACTAGCTGAAATTCCTGATGTGTTATGTGGGAATTTTGATGCGTTACCGTATACACACGCACATACAATCTAAAGACGACGAGGTAACGGTTTTACCGCACTCTCAGTATTAAAAGTAAAACGAGTTTTCTCCGGTTCACCGTTATCGACGGGCCCCGATGATATATATTTATTATTCCTTCGGCTTTACGTCGAAACTTGTGATTTTGAGATGTCCGCCGTTCGAAACCGGTCACTATGTAATCAATGTTGCCAATTCTACAAGATGAAATATTGCTTATTAATAACATAAAGAATCGGCTATGGGTTGGTTGCCATACCAGATTTGACGAAATCGAGGAGTTTTTTAAGTTTTCTGGTCCTTTATCAAACAAATCAAATCTTATGTCGAATGACAGTGAATTGCGAAATACTGTTTTTAAGCGAATTTTCGTAAATAAAATTTCGCCTAAGAGAGGTAACGACTTAGTCTTAGTCCCTTTGCAACCCATTTCTGAGCTTCTTAAATTTTCGGTGAATTTTCTGAAAAAAATTCACTAATGCGGAGATCTCGACTTTTGAATTATACAAAAATGTCTTCAAATGAGCGCAAACTAGGCCACTAGAACGCATATCCAGGTTCTGGATTTATTTATTCCACGTACACAGAAAACCTCTTCAGCCACTCAAAATCCCTGGTTCTCTAAATCCTGTGACAAGGCCAGACTTGAAAAGGTCAAAGCTCACAAAACGCTTCTACACAACCCCAGTCAAGAAAACCGTCAAGCATTTAACGACGCAAGAAACCGCTATGTCCGCATTCTTTCTGAGGCAAAAAAAAACTCGTCTGATAATCACATCAAAAGCAAAGTCCTCTCAAGCACCAACGGCAGCAAACCCTTCTGGATTCTTGCTAAATCTATTGGGAATAATTTCTGCAAGAGCACGTTCCCACCTCTTGTTTTTTGAGGATGAAATTGAATATACCGCCGTGGGCAAGGCTGAACTTTTTGCCTCGTTGTTCGCCGGCAATTCTACTCTCAACCCACCTCCAAATGTTCAACCACCAACAGTCCCCAATGTCGCGCATAAAATGACGGATATCATTTTCAAAACTAAAAAGGTACGAAAGATGCTCTCTTCTGTTAATACCATGAAAGCCTCTAGCCTTGACGAGATCCCAGCAGTCGTTCTCAAAAAATGCGCACCAGAACTTGCTCCTGTCCTGACTCGTCTGTTTCAGACATCTTACAAAAGAGGCATATTCCCTAGTAACAGGAAAACTGCTCGAGTACAACACATCCCGAAGAATGGATACCAAGCGCTTCCTAGCAACTACAGGCCTATTTCTCTCCTTTCAGTCGTCTCTAAAGTGATGGAAAAGTATATAAACACCGAATTACTAAAATTTTTGAAAAACACTGTCTAATCCACGACAGACAGTATGGATTCCATTAGCGCAGATCAATTGCGAACCTCCTTTCCTTTGTCACCGATTCTTGGAGCAAGTCTATGGAACTACACGGTGAATCTCAGATTGTCGCTCTAGACATATCCAAAGCATTCGACCAGGTCTGGCACACAGCGCTGCTTAATAAACTTCCGGCATATGGCTTACCACCAAAACTCTTTACCTGGACAGCAAATTTCCTCTCCAACCGGAGCATTTCTGTTGTCGTGGATGGCCATTCCTCTAAACTGTATCCAATTAATGCAGGAGTCCCTGGAGGTTCAGCTTTAGCCCCTACTTTGTTTCTCCTCCACATCAATGACCTCCTTTCTAGCACATACAACCCAGTTCACAGTTACGCGGATGACAGCACCCCCCACTCAAATATACAATATTCTAAGCCTGTCTCTTTAGCCCAATTAGATCAGGATCTCAGACTCGTGGAGGGTTCTGTCTCTGTGGATCCCCAAAAAATATTAGACTATGGAAGTAGAAATCTTGTACAATTCAACTCCATCAAATCTCAGTCTTGCCTTCTATCTCATAAGAGATACACCAGCCCTAGACCCATCACAATGAACAACCAAGTTATTCAAAGTAATGAGTCCTTTTCACTTGTTGGCATTTCTATGGATCTAAATCTCAATTGGCACCAACATGTCACATCAATTGCAGAAGCGGCTGCTAAGAAATTAGGTTTCCTCTTCCGGGCTCGCAAATAATTTTCACCAGCTAATCTCTATACCTTATATACTTCACAAATAAGGCCAAACCTCGAATACTGCTCCCACATCTGGGGTGCCGCTGCTGCATCTACGCTCGCTATCCTGGACTCCATTCAGAAGAGAGCTATACGTCTCATCGGTGACCCTACCGTCACCCAAAGGCTGCCATCCCTTGCCCACCAACGTGCCGTTTGTGACCTCTCTCTCTCTTTTATAGATATCTGCACGGGCACGGCTCAGAGGAGCTTTCTTCCATATTTCCTCCACCTGATGCCCCCAACAGATCTACCAGGGGAACAGAGCGAATGAACCGTTTTAGTGTCCAGGTCACCAGACATAGAACATCTTGTTATGCCCGCTCTTTTGTCCCAAGGACTTCCAAGTTGTAGAATTCCTTGCCGGCACATGTTATGTTATGTTAGACCACCAGTACAGCTAAACGCTTTTGGCTATCCCTTGACAACCGACGGGTCGTTGGTTCTCGCGCTCTCTCGCTCTCTCTCTCTCGCTCTCTCGCTCTCTCTCTCATAGGTATCTGCACGGGCATTGCTCAGACGGGGGTTGCGGTGCTATCGGGGCGGCAAGGCTGCGGACGAGCCCTGAGGGAACAAAAAAAAAAATTGCTCAGACGAGCTTTCTTCCATACTTCCTCCACCTGCTGCCCCCAACGGATCTACCAGGGGAACAGAGCGAATTCACCCTTTTACTGTCCAGGTCACCAGACATAGAACATCTTGTTATGCCCGCTAAACAAAACAAAAAAAAAAACGGCCGTTAAATATTTTATCGAGCTTTGTGAAACTGGGCATATGACTTACAAATTACAAGCGTTTAAAAATCTATACTCTTTTCGGGTTCCTGGCTCAAACATGCTACCACGAGAACGACAAATCGTCATTGTTGGCAACACTGTGGACGAATAATCTACCTTGCAGTTTATGTTTATGTGTGTGCGTAACTCTATATACACGGTAAACTATTACCTTAAATATGTGTAACAGGAGAAATATTCCAATATTCTTTTATGCATCGAACCTTTTTATATTGGTAGAATAAAACACATAGGTAACTGTTTCGCTCGCTAAGCGACAGCTGTAGAAGAATGCTTGATACAGAGCCGTTTTTGTTATCTAAATCGTTGTTAACTCTTAACTGTTGCTTTTAGTTGAGTAATTCCACATACGGTCTTTAAAATATTCAATTTTTTGTCTATCGGGACATTCCTAGTTTACCGTTATGATGATAGGTGGTCTATGTAAACTCGCAAGTGACCCATTTTCAATATTACTAAACACGCCCGCTTTTTTATTATTTCAACAACACCCCACGAGGGCTTACAGCCTAAATACTCTCGTACCGTGGGTGTCGACAAGGAGGAAAAAGGCAACATGTTAATTCTGGACTTGAAGGTTTGGAGGTTCAATGGAGAAGGAAAAATATGTGCCGGCAAGGATTTCCACAACTTGGAAGCCCTCGGGACAAAAGAGCGGGCATAACAAGATGGTCTATGTCTGATGACCTGAACAGTAAAAATGTGCATTCGCTCTGTTCCCCTGGTAGATCTGTTGAGGGCAGCAGGTGGAGGAACTATGGAAGAAAGCTCCTCTGAGCAGTGCCCGTGCAGATATCTATAAAAGAGAGAGAGAGGTCACCAACGGCACATCGGTGGGCAAGAAATGGCAGCCTTTGGGTGAGAGTCGGGTCACCGATGAAACGTATAGTTCTCTTCTGAATTGAGTCCAGGATAGCGAGTGTAGAAGCGGCAGCGGCACCCTAGATGTGTGAGCAGTATTCGAGGTTTTGCCTCATTTGTGAAGTATATAAGGTATAGAGATTAGCTAGTGAAAAGTATGCCGAGCCTGATGTTCCAGCCGACGTCGCCTAACTTCCACGCACGTGCCCATGCCTACAGGAAACGAATATCTAAACAGGTCAGTCCTTTCTAATTTAAAAATTATCTGATTTTTTTCACAATGGCCGAAGATTCTTCAAGCAACAATATCATGGCAAGGGTTGCAATAAAATTACCTCCTATATGGAGACGTAACGTGAAAATCTGGCAAATGCAGGTTGACGCCCAGTTCGATATATCGCAGATCAGTTCTGAAAAGACAAAATTCAATCATGTACTCGCTATACTCGATCCTGATGTCGCAGAGTCAATTTCAGATTTTTTAACCGAACCGTTATCATCAACCCCCTATTCAGATCTAATGAAACATCTTTTATTAGAATTTGAAGAGTCCGAAAGTCGCAAAATAAATAAACTTTTAACAGAATTAGAATTAGGCGACAGAAAACCATCGCAACTTTTACGCGAAATGAAGTTTTTAGCCGGTAGTCAGATTAAAGAGGATTTCCTTAAAACTTTATTTCTACAACGTTTACCAGTCAACGTTCGTTCAATTTTGGCTTTGAGCAACGATTCTCTAGAAAATTTGTCGGTTACAGCAGACAAAATCGTGGAATTTTCCGGAGATTTAACATCCATAATTATTAATTTTTTAATTTTGGATTTTAAATGAATAATATTTATTAAATTATTTTAGAATTGTGCAATATTTACACAATTTTTAATAGTCCTGATTGCATACGTACTGTTCCTGTGTGAAAGAATTTAACTTAACCTATTTTATCGGTTAGGGTCTTGGACAGCTCACTTATTTCACCATATGATCAAACAACTTTGTTGTTTTCGGCAATGATTTAATTCACAGGCTTTTCGTGTAAACTAAAATTATTTGTCGAAAAACAACCTATTCTCTCATTAATCTAAAATAAAAATAAACTGATATGACATATGACGCTACATAAACCGCGCTATTTTGCGATAAGAATGCAAATCACACAGTAAGCCAATAGCAATTTAATTTCTGACCACGTGACCAAAAATCGTGTCGTTGGTCATTTCAGAATGCTAAATCTATAGATTCTACCTCAACTAAATTCACAAAAAATCTTATAATTGTAAAATTTTTATTCAACTTATAAGGTTTTTATTTTGTTATCGTTTGCATCACAACTTAAAATCAGGCTTAAACTATTTAGCTGCCGATTTTACCATATAGCTTTCTGAATAACAAATCAATTCTAGAAATAAATATTACCGTTAATTTTCCTAACGAGGCAAAGTTCCCAAGTTTGTGTAATAAATTTTGAAACTGATAACTCTGGCTGTTTTAATTTAATAGACAGATTTTCTAGCTTTCCAACACAACAAACTAAGACATCCCTTATGTCAACCTCTCCCACGCAGATTACACAATGCCTTAATAAACTTTTAGGAGTGTGTCGTAGCTTTTAAGCATATAAAATTGTTAACTGGCCTTGGTTTTGGGTTCTAGGGACCCAAATTCGCGCTCATCTGAAGACTTTTTTTAAGCTTTTCATCGTGACCTCTCTATTAGCGATTTTTTCTTAATGAAAATTCGCCAACAATGCAAAAACGTATGTTTGTTGTTTCAAGGTCAAACGTTTTGAGAAGTTGGAATGACTGATTGGTATCGAATGCCATTACAAAATAGTGTCATTAATTTCATCGACAATAATTGCAGCCTTACGATTTATTGTGAGCATTACATTTTCTTTATTTAAAATTGTACACATAATAACTAGATAATGATAATAACAATAAATATATAAAAGTATAAATGACTATAACTTACAGATCTAAATTTTGATACATACTTGACTTTTTATGGTGTAAACATTCGTACCAAATTTGGTGGCCCTAACTTTGTTCCGGAGATATAAAAATTTTCCGACAGAAAACACAAAACTTTCCGTGAAAAACTGGTCCCATTTTCCTGGCTAACAAACTTATCCAAGCGACTTGCGAAAGAAAGGTACTCACCAAATTTTATCAAAATCGGCCCATTATTTTTACATATATACAGGCTGATTCATAAGTGGTGACCAAAAATGAAACCCCATGTTCTTTGGACAATTTTAGAGAGGGTATGTCCCATAAAAATGTTTCCTATAATGCTTCATTAAAAAGATACAGGGTGTTGTAATTGAATTTCAAAAAATAAAATTTACTAATTTTTTAAAAAGTAGCACATATATTTTGCTGAAACTTTGTATGTGTAGGCTGTTATGTAAGGCGGTATTCTACCATAACAATTGAATAGGCTAATCCAGCAGTGGCGCGCGTACCCACATGTCATTGGTTATCCCTCAAGAAAAAAACAGGTAAGCCAATGATTTTTTTTTATTGTTCATTTTTTGAATCTTGCTTTCATTCGTGAACATATGACTCTCTTGATAATTTTCTGTACGACGCTTATTTTACGAGTAAGCAATGAATCAGGTAAGTGTTTTAGAGCACAGTTCATGATTTTTAAACAGTCGTTGTTTGGTAGAAAATCGCAATGATACACTTTTATCAGGCTTATATTAATTTATTTATTACAATAAATGTTCAAAAATGCCTCCATTGGCCTGAATACACGCACGACATCTTTTTAATATGGAAAATTTAATGTCTTGAGGATTCATTGTTGCTTGAATATGACGAAAAGCATTATTTATCAGTTGTTGTAGCTGCTCTGGTGTATTTATTTGTTCACTGTAGACCAGTCGCTTAAAATCACCCCAAAGATAGAAGTCAAATGGGTTTAAGTCCGGTGATCTTGCAGGCCAATATATTGGCCCAGTTATGCCAATCCATCTTTCATTATAATGTTCATGTAGCCATGTAACAACGTTTCGACTATGATGCGCTGGTGCACCGTCATGCTGGTACCACATTATGCCTCTTGTTGCTAGTGGAATGTCATCTAGAATATTTTCTACACGGTTTTCTAGGAGCGCTAAGTACGAAGATCCATTTAAACGTTGTGGCAGGACTTCCATGAACAGTGAGCCGTTAAAAATACCACACCATAAATTAATGGAAAGTCTATGTTGAAATGTGCGAGTCCTTGTTGCATGTGGATTTTCCAATGACCAGACATGCTCATTATGAGAATTATAAATACCATTTCTTGTAAATGTTGATTCGTCAGACCAGAAGATTATATTAGGGAATAAGATATTTTGATTGTTCATTTCCAACATCCATTCACAAAAGCCTCGTCGATGCACATTATCTCCAGGTAGAAGGCAATGAACATTCTGTCGATGATATGGATGTAAGGCTTCTCGATGTAAAGTTCTCCAAACAAAGCTTTGAGAATATTGTATCTGCGTGGCAATCCTCCGAGTACTTGTAGAAGGTTGATCCATCACTGCATCCACCACTCTCTCTTCGTCTTCAAGTTGATGTTGTCTTCTACCATTAGCTCTAGCGTCAGGACGTTGTCCAATACCGCACTGCCGAAGTATTGAAAACGATCGAGAAAGAACCCTTGGTGTAGGTTGACGGCGAGTGGGAAACCTACGTTTATATTCCCGACAAGCAGCTAGAGCATTTCCATCAGCATATCCGTAGATAAAAATTATATCTGCATACTCTTCTGAGGTGTACTCCATTATAAGAAGTAAAAGAGTAGAAAATTTTGCAATTTTATAAAGTTTACCTCTTACACCTATTCAAAATAATAACTTGTTAACCTAAACGTCAAGTGACACTTAATGACAACTTTGGCAAACCAGACTACTACTTACTAAAATACAACAAAGATAATCGTCGTACAAAAAATTATCAAGACATTAAATTTTCCATATCAAAAAGATGTCGTGCGTGTATTCAGGCCAATGGAGGCATAAGAGTGTATCATTGCGATTTTCTACCAAACAACGACTGGTTAAAAATCATGAACTGTGCTCTAAAACACTTACCTGATTCATTGCTCACTCGACAAATAAGCGTCGTACAGAAAATTATCAAGAGAGTCATTTTGTTCACGAATGAAATTAAGATTCAAAAAATATAAAAAAATATCATTGGCGTACCCGTTTTTTTCTTGAGGGATAACCAATGACATGTGGGTACGCGCGCCACTGCTGGATTAGCCGATTCAATTGTTATGGTAGAATACGCGCCTTCCATAACAGCCTACACTTGCGAAGTTTCAGCAAAATATATGTAATACTTTTTTAAAAATTGGGAAATTTTATTTTTTGAAATTCAACTTCAACACCCTGTATCTTTTTAATGAAGCATTATAGGAAAATTTTTTATAGAACATACCCTCTCTAAAATTGTTCAAAGAACATGGGGTTTCATTTTTGGTCACCACTTATGAATCACCCTGTATATATATATATATATATATATATATATATATATATATATATATATATATATATATATATATATAAACATAAAACATATTAAGTCTGAAACTGACCTAGTTTACGCTTATTTGAATAATTTTTTTCAAAATTCAAAAGTCATAATCTCCTCATTAGTGATTTTTTTTGATAAGAATTTTTAAAGAAAATTTACTAAAACGCAGTATGTAAGGTTTGCTTGCGCGTAACACGGTTGGACTTATTAATGAAAACATCCTGAAGGAACACGATTTGGGCTTTCTTATCATCAAATATGTTTGCACGATTCTCTTTTGTTAGCAAATACTGGTCAAAACTTGTGTTCTTCTTAGGGTAGCTATGTTTTATTATTAGCTTTTCGCATTGCCTTAAAAATATCTTCTCAGTGATGCACGTGTACCATGTTAGTAATCCAATTTATCTAAAAAAAATAACAAAAAAGAAAGATTCAGCACTTTAGTTGGACCCAGGTGCCAGAAAAGTATAAAGAACAATGAAGGATATAATAATTAACAGTTTTACTACTTTACTTCTTTTATTTTAATAAATATTCTGTAAAAGGAGTAGCGAACGTTCATAAATAGCCGAAATGCAGTTTATATTGTTCCCAATAACGTCGAATAAAAACTTAAAAGGTTTTTTATCTTGTGTTTGTTAATCTTATGCACATAATTGCAAAATGCATGGTTGTTGTTCGAAAGTCAACAATATGCGGTGGCAATGACCTGTTGTTTACTGGTTCGTGTGTGTATGTTGCGAAAATAACAAAAATAACACTTACAGACTTTGTAATTATTGTTATCGTTAGCATTTTTTTCAAATCTCCTCGAAATGGCGTCAACTTATTCAATCTTGCCGATATCTAAAATGATGCTTGCTGCTTGACTGAACACTGATTTCTGATTATTGGCTTTGCGATAAGGAAAAATGTTTACAGTTAAGAGGTGGGGGATGGTTGTTATGGATATAAAACTAGAGTAAGTAATTATTTAGTTGCCAAGGGCAAACTATGTAATACTTAATTCGGTAATTAATCTAGAGACTGGTATTGTGCTAGACAAGTGACCAAATTTACAAGCCTTATAATAAAAGTACGCCAGAGAGATACGATGTCTCCAAAACTGGTTATCACCGTCCTGGAGTATGTGTTTAAGAAGCTAGATTGGGACCAAAAAGGTCTAAAAATATACGGCCAAAGTCTGTCAAACTTACGGTTTGCAGACGACATTGTCTTACTAGCTGACAACTTGGAAGATATTAGAGTGATGCTACAGGAACTTCAGGAGGTCTGTGCAACAGTAGGTCTTAAAATGAACGTCGGAAAAACAAAATTTATGACAAACCTCGTCCCTAGTAACAACCTAATTATTGAAAACTCTGAGGTGGAATGGGTAGACAAATACACATATTTGGGCCACGAGATAGCATATCCAAAACCAACCAAACATGCGAGATAAACAGAAGGGTTATACTCTCCTGGGCGGCTTACGGCAAACTTAGAGACGTTTTCAGAAGCGACCTTCCGATATGCTTGAAAAGAAAAGTTTTCAACCAATGTGTTCTACCGGTTATGACCTACGGCGCCGAAACACTAACCCTTACCAACGCTTCTGCTAAGAAACTGAAAGTAACACAGCGCAAAATGGAGAGGTCGATGCTTGGCGTTTCGTTACGTGACCACATTAGAAATGAAGAATTACGCAGAGGAACAGGAGTGACTGATGTGGTCGTACATGTGGCAAAACTCAAGTGGAAGTGGACGGGACATGTGGCTCGCATGCAAGATGACAGGTGGACAAAACGATTACTTGAATGGAGACCCAGATCCAATAAAAGAAACAGAGGAAGACCACCAACTCGCTGGACAGACGACATTACAAAAATTACAAAAAACTGGATTCGTAGCGCTCAAGACAGAAAAGAATGGACTCAACTACGGGAGGCTTATGTCCAGCAGTGGACGCGGTGGGCTGATTGATGATGATGATAATAAAAGTATCACGTGGATATGTTGTATAATAATAATTCTGTTTGTCCGGTAGTTTTTCTGTTGCTAGCAGTATGCCTAACGCGATTCGTTTTCCTTTCCTGCCAATTTCCTCTATTCCCAATTACCTTTTTGTTCTCCCTCAGGGCTCGTCCGCGGCTTTGCCGCCCCGATAGCACTGCAGCCCTTGGCCTATTGTGCATTCCCAATTACCTTACTCTTATTTGAACTGCTCCCTTCATCCCTACCTACCTGCGCCGCCGGTAGTCTTTCTGTTACTAGCTGTATGCCTACCGCTACTCTAACGACGTATGCGGTACAACCAGCGACTCGCTTTCCGTTCCTGCCAATTTCCTTTATTCCAAATTACCTTCCTCTTTTTTTAACTACTTTCTTCATCCCGACCTACCTCTGCCACCAGGGTTGTTGGTGGTATAGCGATGGAAATGGAATAAAACAGAAGCCTAAGAGAAATGCCGCTGCCTCGGGTTTGTCAGCGCATGCCTGTAGTCGGCACTGGACATGATAGCATATGGGAAGTCGGTGGCAGGTTTCTGATAAAGCGGGACCCTTTAATACAAAAAACTACAGCTCAACATCAGCAGGAGATCTAAGTGATCAGGAGCTCCAAGCAGATCTAAGTGACCAGGGGCTCCAAGCTCCACCCAGGAAGCTGCACAGGAAGGCAGAACTCACCCAGACAGGATTACAAAGACGGTGTATAAACTGAACTATGGATATGAACGAAACAATTATCCCCATTTGCTGCAGAGTAACAACAGGAGGTCAACAAAGAGTAACGTGTCAGTATCGTACCTTACTTTAGGATCAACCGTATACCACAGAGGAGATTGTGTAGAAAATCAGACCTGCGGATTTAAATGAGTTGGAGGCACATACAATGAGTCCGCATAGAATGGAGCAAATTCCGTAAAATCTTTAGCGGGCAAACAAGAAACAGGTCGCCGAGACATGTCAGACATGAGATTTAAATGTGCACATTTTGATATTTAAAAAAAATTGTGACATCGGTTTCGCAGCTTTAAATTCATCGTCAATTTTTTAAAATAGTAACCCCTACTTTTGACAGTTATAATGGAAAGAGCGGGTTTTTCTGAATACAGATCACAAAATTTCAGGATATGTTACATAAGGGTATTTTTGAGAAAATTGACATATCTTCTTGCACTTCTATTACGCTCCTGCCGAGGCTCCTTCAGACTAGTGTACGGTTTTTTCTACGTAATTTCAATAATTGCTAATTTGGCTTGTCCCTACTTGTTACTTAGCAACTCACGACAGTTTAAAATAACATCACACTTATAACACTTTGTAATAAGCTTAAGTAAGATAAGTCAAGTTAAAAGAATAACTTTTAACTGAGACAGAGCGAATTGAAATTTGGATGATGATAGGATATGGAAACAAGATCTGAACACAATCTGAAGTTTGCGAGTTATTCAATAATAAGTATCCGGACAGACCTATCGCACGATCAACAATCAAGAAAAAATTTAGAGATTTTGGCCATATAAGAGAAACATTCAAGACAAACCATCATGCAGTTAGAGAACATACAGATTTGGGCGTTTTACTCGATTTACAAGAAAATCCCCACAATTCTGTTAGACGGGTGGCGAGAGAAGAGTCAGTAAGTAAGTCTTCTGTTCATAAATGTTTAAATAATAAGTAGTATCCTTACAAGGTGCATTGAGTTTAGGAACTTACCCCCAATTTTCGGAAAAAAATAGTTTTTTTCTGATGAGGCCACATGTTCTTTAATTAGATCAGTAAACAAGCAAAATTGTCGATATTAGTACCCGAAAATCCCTATTGAAAAGGGGAGAGCTCTGCCCAATGTCCGCAAAAAAATAAATGTTTGGGCTGGAATTGTGGATACCTCCATTGTTGGTCAATTTTTTATTGATGGTACACTTAGTGCTGATAAAAATTCCTGATCTAACTATGTTTATTCAAATGGAGCAAAACCTAATATTCCCCCTGATTCAATTTGGTTTCAACAGGATGGAGCTCCTCCACACTACCCCCGAACAGTACCTAATTATCTCAATACACTCTTCCCTAATAAGTAGATCGGTAGAAAAGGATTTATTGAATGGCCAACTAGATCTCCGGACCTAACTGCTCTAGAATCTTTTGTGGGTTTACGTAAAATCTAAAGATGATTTTGATCAATCCAGAAATAGCGCAGAGCTACAAAATAGGATAACCGTGGAAATTAAGCAAATTCCACCAAAAACGATAAAACAAGTAGTCCAGAAATTTGAAAATCGCCTTGCTTATTGTCAAGAAGTTAGTTACTAGCCAACAATTTGAACATTTCATTTAATATTGTCTTATGCCTTGTTATTGTTTCTTAGTGAATTTTCTTAAAACAATTTACTAATGAGGAGATCCCGACTTTTGAATTAAAAAAAAAATTCTTCAAATGAGCGCGAACTATGCTCACTAGAAGCCATATCCAGGGTCAGTTTCAATTTTTATGTTATTCCGATAACTCAAAAAATAATCGGCCGATTTTGATCAAATTTGGTACGTACCTTCTTTTTGCAAGTGGCTTAGATAAGTTCGTTAGCCAGGATTTTCTCCGGAAAATTTTGTGTTTTCTTTCGGGAAATTTTTATATCTCCGGAAATAACAAACTAAGGGCAACCAAATTTGGTACACGTGTTTGAATAATAAAGAATGCACCAAAATTTAGGCCTTGAAACACAAAAAATTTATAGAAATTTAAAAAAAATTGGGGTTTTCCTCAAAACGTCAAAGTCGCGATTTGAAACGTCAAAATTGGCAACATTTAGACAAAGTACCTGAAACAAATACGTGTTATGTAAAGAAAATGTCCCAAGAAGGGTGTTGTGCAAACCTTTAAAGTTTCAGCTTCAACCGTCATTGTCCTTCATTTCACTAAAATATTTCCAGAAAATTCATTTCAAATAGACCCTTTATCTGATGCTTGGGCAGTAGTTTTAGTTAAGTTTATGATTTAACAGTCTATAATTTTTAGATAATTTTCGTAGAAAAATTCGTTAATGAGGAGACCCCGACTTTTGAATTTTAAAAAGATTTCTTCAAATGAGTGCAAACTAGGCCCCCTAGAATCCATATCCGGGGTTGGTTTCAGTTTTTATCTGTTTACATATACACAGGTGAGGCATTTCTACGATAAAGCTAAATATAATTGTTATTATACAAGATACGAGAAAAAATTGTATACGTTAATTATAGGGTGTCTTGAGCTACATCTTATAAAATTATTTTGAAAATCACAGGCTGACCCATAAGTCGTTGGTGATACCTAACATTTTTAACACTCTTATATTATTGCATTTTTGCATTATTTATTAAAATATGATGCACGTTTGTGCAGTCGAGATGCAGTAAGTGCTTTTTGGTTTGGAATTTTCATAAAATGCTTCAAATTCCAATAAGACAATTTCCTATTAACCTAAGGTTCGTTGGCTGGGAAACCAGTTTTCTCGGAAACATTTTAAGCAAAACTTTTGTACATTGTCAAAGAATAAGTTATTTTGATAAAATATGGTACCTTGGTTCCACTATGTAGGCTACACCGGTAATAAAATTGATACCTGCTTGTATTAGAGACATATTTGCTATTAGAAACATTTTTATGAAAATGTACTTCCATAATGCACTTGCTGCGTCCAGACTTTTTTACATTGTTTGGTTAAAGTGTTCAAAACTTATACCTCTCAAAAATGTCGTTATGTAACATATTATGAAATTTGATGATCTGTATTGAGAAAAAAACCGCTCTTCCCAAGAGAGCTCTCTTTTGACAGCTCTCTTGGAAAGAGCGGTAGTGGTTACTAATTGAAAAATTGACACTGACATCATATCTCCGAAACCGATGACGTCAGAAAAAAAGATATTTCCAAATGTGCACATTCAAATCTTGCCTCTGGTTTTACGGAATTTATTCTATTCCTGCAGACGCACTGTTTATGAAACGTATTGCTTTAAATGTCAGATGAATTCCTACAAAATGCATTGTGGGAATTTGAAGAATATTTATTGTCAATTTGTATTTACTAACCTCACTTTGCTTTAACTATTTAACTAATTAGAAATGCTTTTTTATTTATGTGACTTTTGTAATTTGTTTAGATCAACATTCAACTTAGCATGTTAACTGATAACTGTAAATCTCTTAAAATTGAACACCATGACGAAAAGACTTCAAGATACGGATAAAAGGAGAATTTATGTTTATATTATTATTATTGCTATCTAAGAATATTTATTTGTATTAACAAACTATTATCCTTATGCCTATATCATTAGATTTACAGCGCATTAATCATGGTCGTTGAATTATCGCTATAAATAATAAAAATTATAAATTTCTGTGGAACAAGAGAGACAGATGGCTTGAAAACGACCATAAGGAGGTCTCGTAACTGTGAAACCTACAATATTATTATAATAAACAGCCAAAGAAAACCAGTATCGTGTAAAATTTTGAATGGATGTTAAGTAATAGCTTAACAGGTTACAACGATGGGAATTTTTTAGAGTCACGACAGGACGGACAAGTAATTGTTTAGTAATAAAAGTTGTGTCACGTCGCTTGTAAACTTCATATACATTTTGTATTGTAAATTAAATTTTATAAACATTTTACAACCATTAAAACAACGAATAACAATGTTGATGGTTTTCATACAAAAGAAGAGTAAGTAGTACAATTCAACCCAATTAATTTCACCGCAACGAATCAATAATTTTTTAAACGCAAAAAGTTATAACATATTGGTTAACTGACGTATCAAAAATCAGGTGATATTTGTTTACAGAAAATTATACTTTGGCTACGTTAAAAAAGAAGCATCCAACATGACATTGTTTTTTTTTTCTCCCTCAGGGCTAGTCCGCGGGTTTACCGCCCCGATAGCACTGCAACTTTTGACTTATTGTGCATGCCCTTAGTCTTTTTACTCCACCCATTCCAAAATCACTGTGCCTTGAACTAGTCTGCACAGCGATTGGTAGGGTGAAGTTTTATAATGCTTTGTCTCCGGTCTAGACTGATCGTGGATCAGTTGTCTTTTGCGATCCAGAGCTTGACACTCGCACAAGATGTGCTGGGCTGATTTCTCCCTCTCACCGGAGAGTCTGCTTGCGAGGTCCCCCTCGAACCGCCCCATTTTATGCTGGTGTTTCTTGACGGCCATGTGTCCCGTCAAGAGACCTGTTGTGTTTCTGAGCAGTCCTCTGCTAAGATTTAGCAGCTCCACAGATCTCTTTGAACTGGGTTCGTCAATTATTGACTTCCCATGTCTGAGCCCTGGACAGTCTGCCCAGTACACCTAGTGTTGGTTTCTGGCCCAGGACTTAATGGCTCCCCTGGCAGTGCTCTTTGTCACGTCCAGAGCCAGTTCTAGTCCCATAAATGGTTCTGCTGACCCTCTCTTCGCGAGACTGTCAGTTTCTTCATTGCCTTTGACCCCCCGAGTGACCCGGCACCCAGATGAGGGTGACCTCATTCTGCCCAGCCAGGTCGCTCGTCTCGTCTCGGCACTCACTTACCAGTCAGGAATTTAAGGGCTGTCTGTGGCTATGAGGATCCGCTTGTTGGTGTAGCCCCTCCTCTTGTTCTCCCGCACACAGTGCAGAATGGCGTACATTTCGGCCTGAAAGACCGTTGAATGGGCTCCGAAGGAAATACTAGGACTTACCCTCGGTCCTTCCGAATAAACACCTGCCCCCGTCTCACGCTCCCCTCCGGATCCGTCCGTGAACCAGACGAGCGCGTCCCGTGGTATGCCCGGCGTCTCCTGTCGCCATGCCTCGCGGTCGGGGATTTCCACTTTAAAGTTATTTTCCCTGCAGATTCACGGACTCGCGAAGTCTGACCTCATTTCAAGCATGGGCTCCTTCACGATCTCCTGAGTTTTGCATTGGGCCCTGAAGCCTGGGTTGATCTTCAGTCTACCATTGTTTTTGTTGATCAAGACACATGATATGTTCAAAATTTATTATACACTGCTGAAGATAAACTTAAAGAAATAGAATTGACTATCAATCCGTTTAAATCATCAGCTATTGTAATCGAAATGGGTAAACTGAAGTAAGAAATAATATATTAGAATTCAAACTTCTATAACCATTAATGAAAAAATTAAATCTAAATTGGGTTTTAGCGCATTTTGATTAAGAAAAATTCGCTAATAGAGAGGTTACGATGAAAAATTTCTTCAGATGAGCGCGAATTTGGGTCCCTAGAAACCAAAACCAAGGTTCGTTAAATTTTATATATATATATATATATATATATATATATATATATATATATATATATATATATATAATCAGTTCAGTATTTTTTGACTTATCGCTCGGATACGTACATATATATATATATATATATATATATATATATATATATATATATATATATATATATATATATATATATATATATAAATGTATGTATGTACGTATCCGAGCGTTAGGTCAAAAAATACTGAACTGATTTTAATCAAACTTGGCAAAAATCTTGTTTGGGCGAAAACCGAGGTCGAGTTCGTTAATCAGGCTTTATGTTCAAGTTTTTTCCGGTGTAAAATCGGGGAAAACTTTGTGAAAACGCTATATTTTTGTAAGTATCAGTATCACTAAAATGAGACTATACATGTGGCTAAAAATAATGCAAAATAACCTATGTTGTGAATTTTAAATAATTCTCTGCACAATATTTAGAGTTTTTCCAAATTAAAAATAAAATTCCAAAGACATGCATTAAGACGACTTAGTGGTTAAAGTCCAATTCCTGTGAGACAGAGTACTTAACTACCACGCGTAGATTGATTCATACAACAATTATAAACCATACATCAACGGTAACCAGACTAAATATATACCAGGCATAAAACATACTACCCGAACCAGCAATTGTGAAATCTTGGCAGCAATTATGGAAAATGACAGACGACGTGAAATTACAAAATTGCCAAGTGATTGTTATTTAACTGGGGATTCAATCAATTATTAAAAGACACCATATTTGTAGCTTTATGACCGACCTCAAATACAGTTTTAGCGCAGCATCGATATATTATGCTGTCGCGTAGTATCAAAATCAATCGAAGTCTATAAAAATGATTCTAAAATAGTTTCTTTTATCTTTAAACTTAAACATAAGACGTCATATAAGACCGAAACAGCCGTGGAATGTGTTTCAATGGTAATTCTACTAATTGTGTAATTAATCGTTACGTATACTTTGAATATAATACCCCGGGCATGAAGCTGATCTAATGTTTCATGTAAACAAAACATCAGTTGACGTATGCCAAGATGGCTGAGACGCGTCGCGTTTGCCTCATAAGCAGACGGTTACGCGATCGAATCCAGCTCGAGAATGTAGGTTTTTTTAGTTTTATTTTGACATTTGGAGAAACAATAGTGCACAGATTTTATACGCTTTGAACAAGAAATGTCATTTTTGACAGTAAAGCAAGCCAAGGAGGCACATTAAATGCTAACTAAGCTACAGTAACTGTTTTTATTGTACTGTAACTGATTTTATTGTACTGTTGCTTAGTGAGCTTTTAATGTGCCTTTTTGGCTTGTTTTTTACTATTTGATTTTAGATTTTTAGCCTTGATGTTTTCTGTATTGATTAGCTTGATACCATTGTGCTCGGAACAGCACAATTGCCTACCAGAAAACAATGTTTTCGGACAGACGTTTTTATTGTTCTAGATTTACCCCCGAAGATGGCTGTTTAAACGGCCGAAACGCGCAGGGAAACTTAAATTTTGATATCTGGAGAGAAGTCATTTATTTGAGTTTTAATTAGTGTGGGCTCTTTCTTTTTCTGATGTTAATTAGGGTGTTGTAGTTGTAGTTTTGTTACAACTTCTGTTGACACTTTTGACGTTCTGTTCAAAGTTTTGTAATTAATATCAATTAATAGTTTTAATACGTAGCGCAATGAGACGTGGTGTACTTGATTTTTCCTGACCAGAACAAACTCATAGGTATCAAATGTCAAATCCAATTATTTTCAGAACGTGCAATATTACTGCTGCAGTATCAAAATCAGTTGCCACACCGTTTAAAACAATAACCTTTTATGCCTCATAGCACGCTAATTGCTTTAAAACTACCATGTATATATAAACATATCAGCTCAACCCGTAAGAGAATTTGTTTTAGATCCTTCTCAGCACCAATATGAAATTACATCCATTAGTTCATACAGGCGTACACGCCATAAACGTTAACTGTGAAACAAGAGACTTTTATAGGTGTTATTAATTTAGTGCATCGATATATTTAGAGTGCGTTACGATCACGAAACAATGGCCCCGTATGTCATGAGCCAGTGTTTCTCTGAACCAGACCTACCTGAACATTAAACCCTGCTCCCGATCTGTTACATGTATTGTTTATATGAGTGTATAGACACGCGTGTAAGGTCAGGGCGAGTCATATGGTCACATGATCATGTTCAGAGAATATATACCACACGGTTACATGCCAATTATGGCGATTAATTTCATATCACTCCTCGGAATCGTTACTCGAATTAGCTGATGACTATTCTTTGTGGTTTGTTTTTCTACAGCTTTGGGATTTTTGAAAAGATACAATTACAATAGAGCAATATATCTAAGTTTCTCGGAAATTTTCTAGTGCTTCGTCTTTTTTTTTCCAGGTATCTGCACCTATTCACTAAAACTCCCTCCCTAGGAGTACCAGACCTTAGTCCATACCTCCGTCGGAAACAATACACACAATGACTTTTGTGTTTGAATGTTTCCCATTCTGATTTTGTCGCGGGGGCGTTAGTATAAGCTTTGGACGCGTATGCTTATATGGAAGTTGCTCATCGTAGTCGGTGGCACTACGGAGAAGAGCATTTGGGTGAGAAGCGGCTTTAGCGAACTGAGTTGTGTGATAAACTCAAGTATCGAAGGCATTTCCAGCTCAAGGTGAATCTGACTGTTTCTGATAAACCATGGCGCTCCGGTAACCATTCTCAGAATTTTATTCTGGATGATTTGAAGGGTCTTGATGTGTGTTGCGGCCGCAGTGGCCCATGCAGGGGATGCATAGCTCAAGGCTGGCCGGATGACGACTTTGTACATGAGCAACTTATTGTTCATGGATAATTTGGAAATTCTATTTAGAAGTGAGAACAGCTTCGAGATGAGCATCGAGGCTTTTCGTCGGGCGTGTTGGACATGGGGGCGCCATTGTTTGTCGAGGAAAATCCCAAGGTATTTGGCGGAATCTTGCCAAAGAATTAGACGGTTGTCTAATGATACGTGTTCGTGAGGTGTGTGTCTCCTCTTGGAAAATAGGACTGCTGAACATTTATCGGGGTTTATGGCTAAAAGGGATTTCCTATACCAGCCTTGCAGCTCGACTACGGCGGTCTGTAGTCGTTCGATTATTATCCTAGGCTGAGTGGAGCTGCTGAGTATGGTAGTGTCGTCTGCGTAGAGTGCGTATGTCCGGTTAGGGGCGCTGTCGGAATGTCTGCGACAAATATATTGTACAGCAGAGGGTAGATAGTAGAACCCTGCGGGAGACCAGCTGTGGCTGAGTACGTTCTAGATCTGGATCGCAGGTGTTTGACCTGGTACTTCCTCTGTTGCAGGTATGACCTGATTAGCAGAATCAGAGGTCTAAACGTTTGACAACTAGAACTGTGTTTATATTATGTAGAGGTACTCGACCTTAGACGATGGAGGGTGGTTCAAAGAAACAAATTTTCACTGTATTTGCCAAAAATTGCCGCCACTCGAATTCCGTTATCACCATTCCCACGTTCTTAATTGGCATGTCTCGTAAAGTGGTGAATGAATAAACTGAACATAGGCGACGGTGCCGAATTTATACAACTTTTATTATTATTATATTTAATAGTAAGAGATGTGTTGAAATTAGATTTAAAGGACATTTAGCACAACTAAGATATGGAATCATAGATAGATCATGCGCGGCCCGACATATTTGGGATAATAATCACCACGTAGATAAAGAGAACCTAAAATTAATCAAAAATGTTAAGACAAGCAGGAATGCCGCTTTTGAAAGTATATATATATATATATATATATATATATATATATATATATATATATATATATATATATATATATACTTTATTTGTTTGCTGTACTTTCAGTGATTTGTTATTTGGTTACGTGGACTGCACTTTCGAACCGTCCCGGTTCATCCTCTCCTGTCTTGATCACTGTGGTTTGGCAGGAGCTGAAAGTACAGCAAACAAAGTGTATATTTAAAAGTGATTACAGTGTAGTGCAACATTCCAAAAGATATATATATATATATATATATATATATATATATATATATATATATATATATATATATATATATATATATATATATATATTCAAAAAGATTTCCGAGGTATTTAGTGAGATATACTTGGTTCTCGGGTTGACCGCGTCCAGAATTTATTAAACCTCGACGTTTCGGCTCCTGTTTTGGAGCCATTTTCAAGAGGTAAAGGAAATATGTAAGGACACTCTAAGACCTCAATCTGCCTACTCCTTAGAGCGGTGGACAAAGGTGGGTTGGGTTGCTGTAGCTCGATTACGGTGCCTCAATCTGCCTACTCCCCAAATCACGCTGGAGGTCGTCTCTAAAGTCTCAGTGTATTCAACCCCAGGCCTCAGAGAGATGTCATACTCTCTGGCCTGGGGTCCTGTATGCATGTGTGTGTGTATATATATATATATATATATATACAGAATGCTTCGTAACGCAATTGACACAGAATGTATGCGTGTAGATGAACTCAAAACATGCCGATTTTTATGTAAAATTTTTCTTATGTCCATGGTTGGTGAGATGTTGACATCGGAAGATCCTTTAATAATTACAAGAAACAGCTGTATTGCAGCAGTGCCCCAACATACATACTGTCCCACGTAGACCTTCCATTGGGCGTTTCTGGAGTACGGCTCACTATGTGAAAACTGGAACCTGTGATGAGCACTAATAAGTACACTTGGAGAACACCCAAATCACCACAACACATATTTCAGAGACCTTACGATCGTTTCGTTGACCAAGTCAACATCTTCAGAGGAAGAAAAATTCTAACATAAAAAACTAGATCCCGTATATTTATATCGCGTCAAAGAAAACGAACTAGTCCGAAGGAAAGTTGTCGTCCAAGAACGATCGTTAGTTTATTGCGCAGTGAAACAGGTCGGAGACCTGCTTTAATCTTTTGGTCGACAAATTTATGACCCTTATCTAATATAGGTTTAAAAAGGACCGGCGTTCTTTAAAGAAACAGCACGTTTCCTTTCGATCTAGAACTTTACAATGTGGATATTGGTTTATGCCGATAAAGACATCTGCTGAGATAAACAACATAAACTCAAATCATCTCTTTTAAAAATAGAAAACTAAAACCCACATGTCTGTCTCACCGTGTTAACTTTAACAAAGGAAAAATAGTTCAACTGAAATACTACACAAAAACTAAATATTGATTTTAATTCTACGTGAAAATATTTATATTGACTACATAGATACAAAAACCGAATAGGTATTTAAATCAAGACAAACATAGTGATTAGTATATGTATAAACAGGTCGAGTTATTGACCATAATTTATTATTCTACCAGACTAATTATGAGTATTTAAGCGGTCAAATGCAAAGAGCAAACAATGGGTTAGAAATTACAGGTGGCGCACGATTTAATGAAGTTTTGTTCTTAATAGACCTTAATATAAAAATACTTTCTAATGAATCAAGCATAGTTTGATGTCTGACATTTTTGACAAGTTTCAAATTTTCTTTGTCAATGTGGTGGTTATTATCCCACATATGTTGTGCCACACAAGATTTGTCTACCGTACCATATCGTAACTGTGCGAGATGTTCACGAAATCTGGTGGCTATGTTTCTCCTAGTTTGGCCCACGTATTTAAGATCACAATCTTTGCAACTAATCTCATAAATTCCGGACATTTCAGTGACTTTGTCTTTGTCTTTCGTATTACCCAACAAAATTTTTAAATTTAAACGTCAAATGTAAATCGGCTTTCTTAAAAATACTTTCCAAAGTATTTTTAAGAAAGCCGATTTACATTTGACGTTTTCGACGAAAAGTAATGTAAAAAATTTGTTGGGTAATACGAAAGACAAAGACAAAGTCACTGAAATGTCCGGAATTTATGAGATTAGTTGCAAAGATTGTGATCTTAAATACGTGGGCCAAACTAGGAGAAACATAGCCACCAGATTTCGTGAACATCTCGCACAGTTACGATATGGTACGGTAGACAAATCTTGTGTGGCACAACATATGTGGGATAATAACCACCACATTGACAAAGAAAATTTGAAACTTGTCAAAAATGTCAGACATCAAACTATGCTTGATTCATTAGAAAGTATTTTTATATTAAGGTCTATTAAGAACAAAACTTCATTAAATCGTGCGCCACCTGTAATTTCTAGCCCATTGTTTGCTCTTTGCATTTGACCGCTTAAATACTCATAATTAGTCTGGTAGAATAATAAATTATGGTCAATAACTCGACCTGTTTATACATATACTAATCACTATGTTTGTCTTGATTTAAATACCTGTTCGGTTTTTGTATCTATGTAGTCAATATAAATATTTTCACGTAGAATTAAAATCAATATTTAGTTTTTGTGTAGTATTTTAGTTGACCTATTTTTCCTTTGTTAAAGTTAACACGGTGAGACAGACATGTGGGTTTTAGTTTTCTATTTTTAAAAGAGATGATTTGAGTTTATGTTGTTTATCTCAGCAGATGTCTTTATCGGCATAAACCAATATCCACATTGTAAAGTTCTAGATCGAAAGGAAACGTGCTGTTTCTTTAAAGAACGCCGGTCCTTTTTAAACCTATATTAGATAAGGGTCATAAATTTGTCGACCAAAAGATTAAAGCAGGTCTCCGACCTGTTTCACTGCGCAATAAACTAACGATCGTTCTTGGACGACAACTTTCCTTCGGACTAGTTCGTTTTCTTTGACGCGATATAAATATACGGGATCTAGTTTTTTATGTTAGAATTTTTCTTCCTCTGAAGATGTTGACTTGGTCAACGAAACGATCGTAAGGTCTCTGAAATATGTGTTGTGGTGATTTGGGTGTTCTCCAAGTGTACTTATGAGTACGGCTCACAATTGAATTCTAAAAATTCACGCACGTGTGTTTCTCGAAATTTTCAGTTCACTGAAATTATTGACGTTAGTATGGGACTTCCGGTTATACAGGAAGTAGACGTCAACTTTCTTATTTCAAATGGAAGATGGTGCTTTTTATTACGGATCTAGATCGCTCGTCAAATTTTGTGGTAGGTTTTACTAACATGTTGTCATTTTTCTAAACCATTTTCGAAATATTTGACTTTTTTTCAAAAATTTATTGAAAAACATTGTCACATTTACACACCTGTATCTCTCTTATTTTTCAACCCGAAGAGTTGAAATTTTAATGTGCACATTCTAAAATGCCACAAAATATTTGGAATTTACTAACGCTAGTGCAAGTTAGACAGGGTGTTCAAAATAGACCGGTCAATCGTGACAACTTTAAAACCTAATAACTCTCTTATTTTAAATAAAACACCATATATTTTATAACGTTAGTTCATTTAGTTAAATTGTTCTTTCGTTTGGTATCAGCATTTCCTATACCTAAGTCTCACCGATTTGAAGATATTTAAACATTATTTGCGATAATACATAATTATTAGTCAGTTTATCAGGTTGCCTATGAGATGAAAAAGTGATATAACTTATCACTTCGGTCTTCAATTATCAGTTTCTAAAAGAGAAACTTCGGTCAAAATGGAACTCGAAAACCTAAGAAAAGCTCTATCCGTCGCCTTATTACTTCTACATCGTCACAACGTGTGATAGCATCGCATCGGCGACAAAAATTTCAAACATTTCTTTTTCGCGTATACGTCGTAAAAAGTATCAAAACATTTAGAAAATATGATTTGGAAACGACAATATTTTTTTGTCTGTCGGTCAGTATGTCTGTCTGTTTGTAGCCACGATAACTTTAGAACGAATTGAGAATTCACCTTCAAATTTGGTATACAGCATCCGACAAACGAACGGTTCCGATTGTTTTTTTGTAAAATCGCTTTAGGGGGAAGAAAATGTACATTTTTTCGTTAAAACTCGGGTAATATAACGTTTTAGGATTTATTTATCAGAAAACGTTTAATTTCAGCAAACATTTGGAACTCTGTGCTGAAATTAAATTAGGGGTTGAATGTGTGTGGGTTGAATATTGTTTTCGAAATTGTTTTTGCTAAAACGGCGTAAAAGTCTCAAAACGTCTAGAAAACTTCTGGAACGAATTTTTTTGTCTGTCGGCATGTACGTCTGTCTGTTAGTAGGCGCAATAACTTTCGAACGAATATCATCTTCAAATTTGCTATCCAGTTAGCACCCGACAAAGTAACGCTTAGAATTGTTTCTGGATAACATCGCTTCAGGGGGTAGGGGATAAGTGAGGGGTGATTTGGCGAAAATTGAGATGTTTTCGTTAAAATTCGAGTAATATAACGTTTCAGAAGTTTATGGGTACAGGAATCTCTTTGTGGTCAAGTCATGTACCCTAAATTGATCTCATGAGAATGTCTTTCTGAAGAGAATAAATTATCACATCTATGTCGAAGTTATGATCAATTTGCAGCACTATTAATACTTGCCAGACTGTAGTTACGATCGTATATTTTTCGAATGAAATAATGTAAGATTGAGGATGTTTTGAATTGTAAACTCTCATTTAACATAAATTCTAGTAAGAAACATAATTAGTAAACTTTATGGCACTTAATTATGAAAATATTTAACTCACATTTCGCCCGTTAATTACTGTCATAATCCGGTGAAAACCATTAAATAATCGATTTAATTATTTACATAGATTTATATAATGAGAGCCATCAAATAAAAGTGACAACATTATACATCATCAACGTTAAATCCATGCGAGTTGTTTACGTAATTATTAGAAAAATAAATGTTGTTAGTAGAATACTGCGATATATTCAGGTTGGTTTTTGTTAAAGAGTACTAATCCTCGATGTATAAAAATATTAAAAATCAGGACTACCGTAATATGAGAAAACTGTGTGTATGGACTTTTTTTTTCAACAACACACCACGAGGGCTCCCAGCCTAAAATACTATCGTACCGTGGGTGTCGACATGGGGGAAAAAGGCAACTTGTTAATTCTGGATTTGAAGGTTTGGAGGTTCGGAGGAGAAGGAAAAACATGTGCCGGCAAGAAATTCCACAACTTGTAAGTCCTCGGGACAAAACGGTGGGCATAATAAGATGTTCTATGTCTGGTGGCCTGGACAGTAACTGGGTGCATTCGCTCTGTTCCCCTGGTAGATCTGTTGGGGGCAGCAGGTGGAGGAAGTATGGAAGAAAGCTCCTCTGAGCAGTGCCCGTTAGATATTTATAAAAGAGAGAGAAAGGTCACCAACGGCACGTCGGTGGGCAAGGGATGGCAGCTTTTGGGTGAGGGTATGGTCACTGATGAGACGTATAGCTCTCTTCTGAATGGAGTCCAGGGTAGCGAGTGTGAAGGCAGGTTTTAACTAACCAAGTACACGTCATCAGAGGATGAAAAATTATTTGGTCTTGAAGTGAATGTTCTTTAAAAAATTCACTAATGAGGAGATCTCGACTTTTGAATTTTGAAAATTTCTTCAACTGAGCGCGAACTAGGCCCCCTAGAACACATACACATATCCGGGGTCAGTTTCAATTTATATATATATATATATATATATATATATATATATATATATATATATATATATATATATATATATATATAGAGAGAGAGAGAGAGAGAGAGAGAGAGAGTGGCGCATTGAAACCGAAACAGACCGATTTGCGTCCAGAGAATTTTTTTTAAGAAACGCTGAAACACGTCAATTTTAATATTGAGGGGGGCATGTTTTGACATAAAACTCTACTTTGTCACATCAACCCCTTAAGGGTGGTGATAGCAACCCTTACACATTTCGATAATAAATGTTCTGATAGTCAATTTTAGTGAATTTTCTTAAAAAAATTCACTAATGAGGAGATCCCGACTTTTGAATTTTGAAAAAATTTCTTCAAATGACCGCGAACTAGGCCCCCTAGAACACATATCCGGGGTCCGTTTCAATTTTTATATGTTTATATATATATATATATATATATATATATATATATATATATATATATATATATATATATATATATTATATATATTTATTTATATATATATATATATATATATATATATATATATATATATATATATATATATATATATATATATATATATATATATATATATATATATATATATATGTATCACACCGATAACTCAAAAAATAATAGGCCGATTTTGACTAAATTTGGTGGAAAAATTCCTTTTGCAAATGGCTTGGATAAGTTCGTTAGCCAGGAAAATCTGCCCAGGTTTTCCCGGAAAATTTTGTGTTTTCTTTCGAAAAAAATTTAAATCTCCGGAATTAACAAAGTAAGGGCAACCTTATAGGTAAGCCACCTACCAAAATTTAGCTATGTAGGTCAAAAGACAAAAAAGTTATAGGCATTTAAAAAAAATGGGGTTTTCCTCAAAACGTCAAAGTTGCGATTTAAAACGTCAAAATCGGCAACATTTAGGCAAAGAACTTGAATCTAATACAAGATATGGAAATCAAATGTCTCAAGAAGGATCTTTTACAAACTCTGAAGTCTTAGTTTCAACGGTCATTGTCCTTCATTTTACTAAAATGTTTCCAGAAAATTCATTTCAAATAGACCCTTTCTCTGATGCCTGGCAGTAGCCTTAGCTTTAGAGTTTATCGTTTAATGGTATATAATTTTTGTCGAATTTTCGTAAAAAATCAATAAAGCTCAATATATCCGTTATTATACAAGATATGGAGAAAATTTGTATATATTAATTATAGGGTGTCTTGAGCTACATCTTAAAAAAATATTTCTACAATCACAGGATGGCCCATAAGTCGTTGGTGATACAAATTTTCTTTTTTTTTAATCAAACACGCCTTATGTTATTGCATTTTTGAATTTTTCAGCGATGCATGTTTGTAAGAAAAGAAATTCGGGACGCAGCAAGTGCGTCATGGTAGCGAATTTTTATTAAATGCTTCAAATTTGAATAGCTCAATTTGTTATTAACCTATAAGGTTGACCAAGAAACGAGTTTTTCCGGGAACACTTTAAGTTTACTTTTGGAAATTTTTGTACATTTTCACACAATAAAGTTATTTTTATGAAACATGGCACATTGTTTTTACTATATAGGTTATACTAGTAACCAAAATTGATGCCTGCTTTCTTAAAAAGGAAACACACATATGTGCAATTAAAAACATTTTTATGAAAATTCACTACCATAACGCACTTGCTGCGTCCAGAGTTTTTTGTTTATAAACCAACAAAACATTGACTATCATCACATTTCTTATCGGAATGAGTGAAATGCGTTTTTGCATCTTCAACTGTAAATAATTTTTTAACGGGTTGATAAAACTTCCAAAAGAATTGGTGTGCTGAATTCAGAAAAGAAAGAGCTTTCAAATGATGTAACACTCGCCCCATGTTCCCTATTTAAAATATAAGGGTTTTTATCACCACCCATAAGGGGTTGATGTGACAAAGTTGAGTTTTATGTCAAAACATGTCCCCCTCAGTATTAAAATTGACGTGTTTCAGCGTTTCTTAAAAAAAAATATCTGGACGCAAATCAGTCTGTTTCTCTGAGCCAGCCTGTATGTATCACAGCGATAGCTAAAAAATTGTGGGGCGTTTTTTAAATTTGGAGTCTTTTGGAAAAAATTCATATCCGGAAATAATAAAGCAATGGCAACCAAATTTGGCAACCTGGTTTATATTGTACAAACCAAACTCTGCACTAAGGTCTCTAAGTTGCAAGAAAAAAAAGTTATAGGCACTTAATAAAGCAAAATTTTAGTGCCAGTGAAAGTTAGAGAAGACACAAAATATTGTATGTAATATTGCGTAAATTGTATATTAGAATGTTGTTGATTTGTGCTACACTTCCCTTGTTAAAATAGTTGCAAGATCTGCCTCTGAAGACCTTACTTATTACAAATAGATGACCCTTATCGATTATCTACCTTTTATTGCAGAATGTGATGCAAGGCTTACAGTGGTGCGATCATTAGATGCATGACTGATGAGAGAAGGAACGCGGGTTCAAATCTCACGGTGACTGAATTTCTCTTTCAACTTTTTTTTAACCTTTTTTCGTCTTTCACTCAATTTTAACGTTATCTGTTCAAATTGTGTAATTTCAATATTTTTAGCGTCTTTTTTTGAAAATGAAAGATAAGCACTTTTAAGACTTTTATTTCAAGTTTAATAGCAGCTGTTGTTGCCCTTAGTTGGTAAAATCGTTAACAGTTAACATAGACGTAGAGATTTGTGACATCAGAAGAGGTTGTTTTATTCTCTACAACCAGATTCAATTTTTACAGCATTCACACGCGAAAGAATTTTCTCTGTGAAGCCACGGATGTATTTAGATCAGATTTTTAATTTTTTAGATCTATTTATTTTATTTTTATTAGCTAGTTTTCTTGTACAAAATGTGCTTTTAATAGCAAATTTTCTTATAAATGAATTTCGTTAATTTCCTTTATAGAAATGTTTGTTGCGAATTTTTGTATGAAAAATTATTCGATTAATGGAACATTTTTTAAGCGAAATTCGTCAAAAATAAAGTTTTCATGTATTTTCGTGTAAACAAATTATTTTATTTTCAATTTTAATTACAAATTAGGTATATAATTTGAATTTTATGTATTCTTTTAGCAAAATTTTGTGTATGTTTTTGTGAAATTTTGGTAACTAATTATTAAAAAAATTTTTACGGATTTCCTTGAAATTATTGTTGTGTCCTCGAAAAAGTTTTTGTGGAAAATTATATTTTGGTAGGTGGGTGTAAATAACTCGAAATGGTTCTTTGGCCAGGAAAATCGGACCAGTTTTTGTTTAAATTTATTTAATTTATTTTTATCAGTGAATTTTCTTGTACAAAATGTTCTTTTAATAGCGAATTTTCTTATAAATGAATTTAATAAATTTTCTTTGAGAAATATATGTTGCGAATTTTTGTATGAAGAATTATTCAATTGATGGAACACTTTTTAAACGAAACTCGTCGAAAATAGGGTTTTAATGGATTTTCGTGCAAACATATTATTTTATTTTCAATTATTACAGATTTGGTATGTAATTTGAATTTTATGTTTGCTTTTAGCAAAAAATGTAAAAAATATATAGCCAAATTTGATGCCCGCTTTCATTAAAAAAAGACATATGTGCCATTAAAAACATGTTTATGAAAATTCGTTACCATAACGCACTTGCTGCATCCAGACTTTTAGCGAATTTTTATTTTAAAAAAAAATCACTAATAGAGAGGTATCGATGGTAAGACTGCAATTTTTTTTTCAAACGAGCGCGAACTAGGACCCCTAGAACCCATATCCGGGGTCAGTTTCAATTTTTATATGTTTATATATATATATATATATATATATATATATATATATATATATATATATATATATATATATATATATATATATATATATATATATATATATATATATACATCAAAAAATAACGGACTAATTTTGATAAAATTTGGCATGTACCAACCTTTTGTAAATGGCTTGGACAAGTTCGTTAGTTAGAAAAATCGGACGAGGTTTTCCGGGAAAATGTTGAGTTTTCATTCGGAAATTTTTTTATCTCAAAAAATAAAAAAGTTATGATAACCAAATTTGGTAGGTAAGTTTACGATATAAAAAGTAAACTATACACCAAGATTTCAATGTTACAAGAAAAAAAAAGTTATAATAAAATATTTTGTGCCAGATCATTTCTATGAAAATGCACTACCATAACGCACTTGCTGCGTCCAGGCTTTTGATAAATTAACCATAGCCAGATTTGCAGAGCCCTAACTAAGAATCATAGTCAGGTCATTATATTTACAGAATCGGTTATTTCGATTCTCATCAATAAGGAGCTGGAAGCACAGAGCGAATGCACCATTTTACTGTCCAGGTCACCAGACATAGAACATCTTGTTATGCCCGCTCTTTTGTCCCGAGGACTTCCAAATTGTGGAATTCCTTGCCGGCACATGTTTTTCCTTCTCCCCCGAACCTCCAAACCTTCAAGTCCAGAATTAACAAGTTGTCCTTGTCGACACCCACGGTACGATAGTATTTAGGCTGTAAAGCCTGTTGGTGTGTTGTTGAAATTAAAAATTAAAAAAGGAGATATTGGGTGAGTCGATGAGAACGTACGACGTTGAACATTTTGCTTATTAGGACTGTTGTCATAATTCCTAGTGAAGCATGTGAGGTCACTAATGCGATATATTTTACAATGTTCTAAAAACAGTAAAAATTACTACCAAGAACTAAACGCATGGAAATCTAATAGCAGCAAATTAATCTGCTGTGTCTCCTAGTTACTCATAAATACCGTGATTCTGCACAAACTTGAAACACACTGTTCCACTGACGTCACTCGTTGGATGTTTGCAATAATGATTACACAGAGTAGGTACGTAGGCTGAAAAGTAATTTCATCGTAGTGCACCAACACAATGCAGGTTATAGTGAGCAGCACATAGGGGGAAATACCGCTCGCCTGATCTTATTAATCAATGTACGAACATGCATAGTGTTCGTATTAAAAATATCCATGAAGTTTGAAAGACGAGAGAGACTTGTGTTAAGATCCAACAGCTGCGATTAACCCAAATTAGACAATGCAGCTTGGATCACGTCCTACCTACCACAACACATAATGCAGAGGAAGTGTAGCAACAATCTCAATGTTAAATTCGTTGCGATATGCCGCTGACAAGCTGAAAGAGAATATTTACCCGACTGTGAAAATTAGCTTAGACTTTTAATTAATTCCAGAAATGCAACCTATTCTATACAGGGTGGTCTATAGGTAACAGTGGCGTCTACTGACCAAAATGTTCGGGTGTGCGGTAACGAGTTGCTGTTAGTGGTGGTTTTAAAAATTATTAACACTAAATGTACATATATATATATATATATATATATATATATATATATATATATATATATATATATATATATATATATATATATATATATATATATATTCGACCTATATGGGAATGATACGTAGATAAATAAATTAATTTCCCACTGCAGCACTAACAAATTAAAAAGTCACTTAAAACTTTAAAACACGAAAACGTGAAAACTCATTTCATAGCCGACGAACCTTAGGTTAATAGCAAATTGACTAGCAAAATGAAGGGCAATGATGGCTGAAGCTGAAACTTAAGGGTTTGCAGAACACTCTTTCCATAATCCGTATTTCTTTCAGGCTTTTTGCTTAAATATTGCCAATTTTGACGTTTCAAATCGCGTCTTTGGCGTTTTGAGGAAAACCCCAATTTTTTTTCTTTAAATGCCTGTAACTTTTTTGTCTACATTTTGATACGTATATATATATATATATATATATATATATATATATATATATATATATATATATATATATATATATATATATATATATATATATATATATATATATATATATATATTCGACCTATATGGGAATGATACGTAGATAAATAAATTAATTTCCCACTGCAGCACTAACAAATTAAAAAGTCACTTAAAACTTTAAAACACGAAAAGAACATGGAATTATTATCAAGCTCTTCTCTTCACACAAATTTGTGTTAGCGTTAGCACTGTCCGGAACGGGGTGAAAATTGTAAACATTAAAAGTAGTTCAATGTTAATATGGTACTAAATAATAAAATGTGTAAAAATCCTGGATGCAGCAAGTGCGTTATGGTAGTGAATTTTCATAGAAATGATCTGGCACAATATATTTAATTTTTTTTTTGTTCCCTCAGGGCTCGTCCGCGGCCTTGCCGCCCCGATAGCAAATATATTTTATTATAACTTTTTTATCTTGCAACATAGAAATCTAAATTTTGGTGTATAGTTTAATTTTTATATCGTAAACCTACCTACCAAATTTGGTTATCTTATCTTTTTTATTTTTTGAGATACAAATTTTTTTCGAATAAAAACTCAAAATTTTCCCGGAAAACCTGTCTGATTTTCCTGACTAACGAAATTATCCAATACATTTACAGAAGGAAGGTACATGCCAAATTTTATCAAAATCGGCCGATTATATTTTGAGTTATCGGTGTGACACCTATGTGTGTGTATATATATATATATATATATATATATATATATATATATATATATATATATATATATATATATATATATATATATATATATATATATATATATAGTTTATTGTTATATAAATAGTACAAAGCATCTTACAAATAAGTCTAAACTTGTGACTGCAAATGATGCAATTTTGACTAAATTTTAATCTAAATGTCAATTGTTCTAAAGTTCTGTCATCTGTTTTCTAATCTCCAAAATTACCTCACCTCATTATGTACCATTACAATTTCTAGAAATATGGATGGTACTTGAAATCAGTTTCTTCATTTTAATCAAAAATTTCTATATTTTAAAACTTGACTCAAATTAAATTCTTATATATAAAAATTGAAACTGACCCCGGATATGGGTTCTAGGGGTCCTAGTTCGCGCTCATTTGCAAAGAATTTTTCAAAATTCAAAAGTCGAGATCTCCCCATTAGTGAATTTTTTCTACGAAAATTTACTAAAATCTATTATAGTCTTTGATTCTAGAATACTGTGGTCCAGGCAAGCGCAGTTGTAATGTTTGTAAATAATGCTATCACAACGTTTGTTAAACCGGCGTTCCATTCATTTGTCTTGAGCGGTATTTTTACCGCTCACTGCAGTGTTAAAACCAATGGTATTTCTTACTATTTTAAACACATGGGTGGGGGACTGTATTGTATACCAATACAGCTCTGTCGAGTGAAGTTGTTTGAAAATAACAACGCACACCTAACCCGAATTCATTCCCAGTTGCTATTGACCTACTCATATTTTCTGAATGAAGACGTGGTGCCGACTTCATTCCAAGTCAGTATTAACTGTGCACATTTTAATTATATTTTAGGGTGTGCGGCGCACACCTAGCTCACTAGGAGAAATCGCCACTGATAGGTAATGGATCACAGAACAGCATTATTTACCTGGCATCTAAATATTGTGATGACTTGATGAGCTCTGATAAGTACACTTGGAGAACCTAAATCACGACAACACATATAAAAAAGTTCTGGACGCAGCAAGTGCGTGAATTTTTATTAAATGCTTCAAATTTGAATAACTCGATTTTCTATAAACTTAGAAAGTTCAATTTTGGTATGTAGTAAGGTCTTTCCTAAGGCAACGTATTCATATTTTGGAGAAAAATTGTTTTTCTAAAAAAAAACTAACAATTTGAATAACTCCATTTTTTTAAACTCAGAAGGTTGAATTTTGGTGCGTAGGATCTCCCCATTAGTGAATTGTTCCTACGAAAATGCACTAAAAACACAGAATTGCATCTTATACGGAATAAGTCTGGACGCAGCAAGTGCGTTATGGTAGTGAATTTTCATAAAAATGTTTTTAATGGCAGTACACTTGGAGAACCCAAATCACCACAACACATATTTTTAAAGACCTTACGATTGTTTCACTGACCACATTAGCATCATCAGAGGATGAAAAAATTCTAAACTAAATTATCAGCTACAAATGTATTTATATGATATCTAGATGGACGAACTAAACCGAAGGTATTTTTTTTTAGTTGGAAACTCATCGTTTGTGTATTGTGTCTATATTGAACGGACAAGGTTGACGAACTACTTTAATCTTCTAGCTGACAAATTTATAAGCTTTTATCTAATTTTAAAGGATAATGGGCTTAAAATGAAAGGTGCCGCGTTATTTAAGGAAGATCACGTTCTTTCTTGATCTATAAATTCACTATGTGAATACTGTAGCCTGTGATGAGCAGCTACAAGCACATTAAAGATAGAGTTCCGAATTTTGGCACATAGGATACTCTGTATGACAGAAACCAGCGTACCAAATTTGGTTGCCCTTACTTTGGTATTTCCGGAGATATAATTTTTTTCGAAAGAAAACACAAAATTTTCCGGGAAAGCCTATGCCGATTTTCGTGACTAACGACCTTATCCAAGTTTTTGTGACGGTAATAGTGTTATTTACTCAAAAAAATTGTGGGAAAGACAATAGTTAGCTTTATATGTCTGTCACTTTTCGACTTCACTCAAATTTATAAAAAGGCGTCAATACGTTGAGCTGAACATGACATGAACATAGCACGTTCCTCCATACAGAGAATGTTGTCCAAGCATAAGATGCATAATTATAAATTTATAAGTGTACAAGCTCTGGAACCGAACGACCCAGCCCACTGAATTAAATTTTGTCAGACTCTCCTTGAAAGAGACCGCAACTATCCTTTATTTCTGAAAATCATAATTTGGACCGACGAAACAAAGATGTCCCATGAAGGAATATTTAACAGACATAATATTCACTACTGGGCTCAAGACAATCCTCATGTCAAAAGAGAACGCTGTTTGCAGAGAAATTTCAGCTTCAACTTGTTTGCTCTTGTGATGGATGATAAAATATCGTACTCCATTTACGATAATAATCTGACAGCTGTGCAATACCTAGAGATTTTGCGAACCACTGTCTCTGATGTCTTGGACGATTTACCACTTACTGCGTATGTGAATTGTTGGTGTCAACTAGATGGAGCTCCTGTGCATTATTTAGCAGATGTGAGGAGCTTTTTAAATGATGAATTCGGAGAGGGGCGGATGGGACGCGGCGGAACATACAATTGGACCCCACGGTCGCCCGACGTCACTCCTCTGGGTTCTTACCCATGGGGTAAATTGAAATCAGATGTTTATGCGACTCCAGTCAACACTAGGGAAGAACTTAAAGATAGAGTCCGTAATTGTTTGGATAATATTGATCCCGCAGAAATGCGGCGTACAACAAGTGATAAATTTGTAATACGCTTAGAGCGATGTATTAGTGCGAATGGTACACAATTTGGACAATATCAATCATGAGTTTCTTAGCTAGTCATAATCATTTTCAATTTTCAATACTTTTGGTTATTCTCTGTTATTTGTTGAAATTTCATAAATATTAATTTTTTTTGGGAAACCGCAAATAACTGGACAATTATCAATTTTAGGTATAGGGAATGGTAAATACAGTTTGAAAGAGAATTATCTGCTCTATTTAATGAGAAGATAATATACAGGCTGTTCCATTTCAAATAAATGAGTTATTCTAGTTTAAAGCACACCAAATTCTAATACATCCTACAAAACACCCTGTATATGAAACAATTTTTCCTCACAATCATGTCATAGCTTAATGGCCTTGGAACGTGTCTGACAAATTAAAGAATTTTCAGTATCCTAACACGACACGAAGTCACCTTCATTAAGTCAGCCTCCCCTTGATCATAGTTCTCAAATAAATTGACATAACTCGAAAACAGTTGAAGATAGGGAGAGCATCATCTAATAAATTTTAACCTAAAATTAGATGATTATTCTAAAAATGCAATAATATACAGGGTGTTCTATTTGAAATAACGATGTTTATATCTATTTACGGTGCAACCTGAAGTCCGCCATTTTGGAAATTATTTCCATTAAATAGAGCATCTTCGGAAACCCGTAAATGTATATTTTAGGAAATAATCTAATACATTACTCGACGTGGGACACCTGTATATATATATATATATATATATATATATATATATATATATATATATATATATATATATATATATATATATATGAAGCATTCACAGGCCATTTAGGCCCATAGCTTGGTAATACGTTTCCATTGCTTCCTATCCAGTGCAATCGTCTTCCAGTTTTGGACTCCTTTTTCTAGCAAGTCTTGTTGTGCTGCATCAAGCCATCTTTTTCTTGGTCTTCCCCTCTTCCTTCTACCCTCTGGATTTGACCAGACACACTTCTTCACCATTCTCTCCACACCCATTCGTTCTATATGTCCCAGCCACTGTAGTCTGCGTGCCTTAACCAGTTGAGACACCGGCGGTTCTCCATACATTTCATACACTTCCACATTTGGACGTCTTTCCCACATGCCATCTACTTTCTTGCCTCCGAAGATTCTGCGTAGTACCTTTCTCTCCCATATCGCTATTCTGTCCTCCAGTCTTCGGTTCATTGTCCATGCTTCACAACCATATGTCAAGGTTGGTCTTATCACAGTCCTATATACTCTGAGTTTCGCAGCACGCGAGATGTTCTTTGATCTAAGGAAGCTGTTAAGCCCTCCTGCACATCTGTTGGCTTTTGCTATCCTTAGGTTAATTTCTACCTCCTCATCAGATCTGTTGTCTACTAATACACCTAAGTACATGTAATTATTAACCTCTTCGAACTCTATGACTCTCTCCCCTCGCATTTTCACTGTAAAAGGTTCACTATTAGTCACTTTAGTCTTTTTAATTGCCATATACTTGCTCTTGTCCTTATTTATTTGAAGTCCCACACTGTCTGCTACTTCCACCAAACTTCTAGTGATACTTTCCAGCTCTTTTCTATTTCTGGCCAGTAACAATATATCATCCGCATAAGCAAGGCACTGATGACTCCTGTCAAACAAGCTCCCAGTTCTGTTTATACCACTCTCTCTTATCACTTTCTCCAGAACTATATTGAATAGTAACGTTGACAGCGGATCTCCCTGCCTCACTCCTCTTCTCACATCAAACTCTTCTGTCAGATTTCCGTTTACCCTTACTGCGCACGTGGTGTTACATAGTGTCATTATTACCAGTTTCACAATATACTCGGGTACTCTGAACTCTCTAAGTATATCAACTACTTTACTTCTTTTCACTGAATCGTAGGCGGTAATATATATATATATATACATATATACATATAAAAATTGAAACTGACCATGTATATGGGTTCTAGTGGGCCTAGTTCGCGGCCATTTGAAGAAATTTTTTCAAAATTCAAAAGTCGGGATCTCCTCATTAGTGAATTGTTTTAAAGAAAATTCACTAAAATGACATATTTGCTATTAAAAATATTTTAATGAACATTCACTATCACAACGCACTTGCTGCGTCCAGACTTTTTGATATGGAAATGTGTTCTAGTATATTTTTTTTAATTTCTTTAACGTCGGCCTATTTCTGCGACTATGGCCAATCACCGACGCCAGGAAGCAGTTTCACCTGACTATCCTGGAAATTTTGCCGAACCCCTGTCTTTCTGTAAGAAGGGTAGGGATCTTTAACGTGCCCAACATCGCATGGACACGGGACCGACGGCTTTACGCCCGCTCCGAAGGGCGGAACGTGCAGACATTCAACTTGCTCAAATACAATGCCAGAACCTCGGTTGATGTTAATTTTACAGTTTGTACTGAAAAAGTGAAAGGATTACCCCGGGATCGAACCCAGTACCCCTCGGTTCAGAGGCACACGTTCTTACCTCTGAACCACCGAGGTTCTTTCTAGTATTTTTATTCTGTAACAAAACGCATTCTTAATAAATATTTCATTACCAGATAGTCATAAGCATAAGCAATGAGCTGGTAATTCGATGGCATATGTAACTGAACATGAAATAAGTAGGACATTCGCACAAACCCACACACACTTCACATGACGTTGAGCCTATAGTGTAAACTTGACAACTGCGTCTGTGGATACGTTTAGTATTCACATGATTACGTCACACACTGACTTACCTGATCATTATGTGACACGAGGCGATGTTTTGTGAATTTCCAATAAGCAATTCACAATATCATTTACATGGGTCCTCCTCTCTACTACTGCTTGCTTATTTGCCGAATGCTGCTGCTGCCGCTTGGAAACAAAGCTTCCACCAGCAGGGTTACGTTGTTGCATCGATACATTATGATGAAACAATACAACGATTTGGTAAATTGTTGTATAAAATAGAGGACTAGTGCTGTCATACAATTCGGAAACACGTGCCGCAAATGCTATTGTTTGTTTTAAAATAAACAACAAAAAAGATTCATAGCTCCACAAGTGCTTGTTTCTTTTGTGCAGTGGCGTCGTAAAAGTCGAAAGCGGCCGTAAAGAAAACAACAAGCGCTTGTGAAGCCAGAGAAAAGGTCCTTACATCTGTTAATAATGTTAATATAAGCACAAGAATAGCTTCTTTGACATCTCAGTTGGCACCAACATGTCACATCAATTGCAGAAGCGGTTGCTAAGAAATTAGGTTTCCTCTTCCAGGCTCCCAAATACTTTTCACCAGCTAATGTCTATACCTTATATACTTCACAAAGACCAAACCTCGAATACTGCTCCCACATCTGGGGTGCCGCTGCCGCTTCTACACTCGCTATCCTGGACTCCATTCAGAAGAGAGTTATACGTCTCATCGGTGACCCTACCCTCACCCAAAGGCTGTCATCCCTTGCCCACCGACGTGCCGTTCGTGACCTCTCTCTCTTTTATAGATATCTGCACGGGCACTGCTCAGAGGAGCTTTCTTCCATAGTTCCTCCACCTGCTGCCGCCAACAGATCTACCAGGGGAACAGAGCGAATGCACCCTTTTACTGTCCGGGTCACCAGACATAGAACATCTTGTTATGCCCGCTCTTTTGTCCCGAGGACTTCCAAGTTGTTGAATTCCTTGCCGGCACATGCTTTTCCTTCTCCTCCGAACCTCCAAACCTTCAAGTCCAGAATTAACAAGTTGCCTCATTCCTCCTTGTCGACACCCACGGTACGATAGTATTTAGGCTGTAAGCCCTCGTGGTGTGTTGTTGAAATATTTAAAAAAAATCATTTTATAACGTTTTATAAACAAGCGTTTAAAAATGTTTGAAAACTATTTATACAAAATCACATTTTTCCAGAAATGGAGTTGACTGATCTTGGTACAATCGCCCCATTGTCATTCTACAACATTTTATAAAAAGATTTGAAAACGTTTTTATTTTAATATTAACTATCTTCCAACAATGCAGTTGATTTATCTTGCCACAATCGCTCCATTATAATTTTATAACGTTAAAAACATCTATAAATGTATAAAAACTGTTTTTGCAGAAAGATTGGCATTCTTCCAGCAGTGTAGTTGACTGACCTTGGTACAACCTCCCCATTATGATTTTATAACGTTTTATAAAAGGCATTTAAAAAATTTAATATCAACATTCTTCCAGCAATGCAGTTGATTTATCTTGCCACAATCGCTCCATTATCATTTTATAACGTTATAAACATCTAGAAATGTATAAAAACTGTTTTTGCAGAAAGATTGGCATTCTTCCAGCAGTGTAGTTGACTGACCTTGGTACAACCTCCCCATTATGATTTTATAACGTTTTATAAAAGGCATTTAAAAAATTTAATATCAACATTCTTCCAGCAATGCAGTTGATTTATCTTGCCACAATCGCTCCATTATCATTTTATAACGTTATAAACATCTAGAAATGTATAAAAACTGTTTTTGCAGAAAGATTGGCATTCTTCCAGCAGTGTAGTTGACTGACCTTGGTACAACCTCCCCATTATGATTTTATAACGTTTTATAAAAGGCATTTAAAAAATTTAATATCAACATTCTTCCAGCAATGCAGTTGATTTATCTTGCCACAATCGCTCCATTATCATTTTATAACGTTATAAACATCTAGAAATGTATAAAAACTGTTTTTGCAGAAAGATTGGCATTCTTCCAGCAGTGTAGTTCACTGACCTTGGTACAACCTCCCCATTATGATTTTATAACGTTTTATAAAAGGCATTTAAAAAATTTAATATCAACATTCTTCCAGCAATGTAGTTGATTTATCTTGGCACAATCGCCCCATTATAATTTTATAACGTTAAAAACATCTATAAATGTATAAAAACTGTTTTTGCAGAAAGATTGGCATTCTTCCAGCAGTGTAGTTGACTGACCTTGGTACAACCTCCCCATTATGATTTTATAACGTTTTATAAAAGGCATTTAAAAAATTTAATATCAACATTCTTCCAGCAATGCAGTTGATTTATCTTGCCACAATCGCTCCATTATCATTTTATAACGTTATAAACATCTAGAAATGTATAAAAACTGTTTTTGCAGAAAGATTGGCATTCTTCCAGCAGTGTAGTTGACTGACCTTGGTACAACCTCCCCATTATGATTTTATAACGTTTTATAAAAGGCATTTAAAAAATTTAATATCAACATTCTTCCAGCAATGCAGTTGATTTATCTTGCCACAATCGCTCCATTATCATTTTATAACGTTATAAACATCTAGAAATGTATAAAAACTGTTTTTGCAGAAAGATTGACATTCTTCCAGCAGTGGAGTTGACTGACCTTGGTACAACCTCCCCATTATGATTTTATAACGTTTTATAAAAGGCATTTAAAAATTTTAGAAAATGATTTTTGCCATTCTTCCAGCAATTGGGTTAACCGATCTTAGTACAATCGCCCCATTATTATTTTTTAACGTTTTATAACAGGCATTTAAACACGTTAAAAACTGTTTTTACGGAAAAATTAACATCTTCTGGCAATAGAGTTAACTGATCTTGGTACATATATAATGGCCTCATTGTCATTTTATAACGTTTTATAAAAAGACATGTTTGAAAACTGTTTTTGGAAAAGATTAACATCCTTCCAGAAATGGAATTGATTGATCTTGGTACAATCGCCCCATTATCATTTTACAACGTTTTATAAAAGCATTAAAAATGCTTTAAAACGGTCATTTCAAAAAGAAATCTATTTAGGCATACAAAAACCTCAGACGCTTATTAAAAATAGTTCTAAAGACAGAAATACGCTTCTAAACTCGGGTACTTATTAGTAACAAGAAATTTGGTTAATGCAGTAAAAAAAATGAAACTGATGGTTTCTTTACTACGTTTTTGTGGTTTGTTTTACATATTACAGCAAACTACTGAAGCGACGTAGAAGAGTCAACTAAGATGACGTTAATAATTTTAAAGTCAAATGTAATAGATTTAAATACAAATATATGCGACGGATATCTTTCAGTGTATTGGACAGTATACAGGGTGTTCCACGGCGAACGCCTGCGATAGATTTCTCGGAAACTAGACTTGGGAAAATTTTGAAAATTTGGCAGCTTACTGAAGTCGATAGGGACAACTCGGATAAACTATTTTCAACATGGTGGCGCTTCCGGTTATACAGGGTATCGAGGGTTAACTTGCTTATTTTAAGTAGTGTACCCTATACAGGGTTACAACTAATTAATTGCTCACTATTGGCATCTCAGTAACGGTAAGAGGTACAGAGTTGGTTAAATTACCAAAAAGTTGCTTAAATTTTAGCTGATTCAATATCTGAAAATTTTTTTTGAATATGTCAATTTGTTCCTGAAATATCCTGAAAAAACTGAAAAACTCAATTTTCAAAATTTTACAATAAATGCCTTATTATAAAAAATGGGCTCCTAATTTTGGCTTTGTGAGCATAATTTGCTATGAGCAATCAACTGACGGCATCAGAATTGACGTACCAACTCTAATTTTTGCGCAGCGATAGTCAACTTTTTTTTCTCTTATGGCCGCCATATTGGATTTTTAATTTTTCAGATGGCAAAAAAATTCACGTTTCGAATGGTATAACACACTTCATATTTTTCTTCATAAACATTGTACAAATAAATAAAAAGTAATTATGGTCGCAAATATCAAGTAGATCTGTGTCATTGTTTTGTAATTTGTTGTTACGATTTATTTGAACTGTTAGTTTGAAATCTTCTACTCGATTTATGCATCAAAAACATTTTATTTCAAGACTTGTGTTAAATTTGTTCTAAAATTGTATTTCCAAAATGGTTCGCTTTACTGTGGAAGAGAGAAGAGATATGTATGAAGCATACATCCGAAGTTTTAGAAATTTGATCCGTGCTTCCCAGTTACACCAAGAAAAATATCCTGAACTTGTGCAGTCAAGTCGGCATATCTTCGCCAGAATAGCAAAAGTGATGGATGAAACTGGTACTTTGATGAGAAAGCGTGTTCCCTACAATGTGGAACCCAGTGCTAACGAAATCAATGCTTTTGCTGAAGTCAATATGAATTCCAACTTATCCACAACACATATTGCGAGAGAATGTGGAATAAGCCAGTAGCTGTCGCCAAAGATTCTGAAAAAAAAACACAAAAGCATCCTTATAAATACACCATAGTGCAAGCACTTTATGAGCCAGATCAAGACCGACGGTTGCAGTTGTGCCAATGGTTTACTAAGAAGTTGCAAATACACAATGCTTTCACAGCTAACATATTTTGGTCGGATGAGAGTACATTTACAAATAACGGTTTGTTTAATATACAGAATCGTCGTTACTGGAGTACAGAGATTCCTCATCTTTTATATGAGTGGCGACATCAAAATAGGGTGAGTATAAACGTTTGGTGTGGCCTTTTAGGCGATACGGTTATAGGACCATTTTTCATAAGCAATAGGTTGAATGGCGACGGATACCTTCAGCTGTTAACTAATGACCATATGGATTTTTTTATAACCTCCTTTTGCAGCAAAGAGCCAATATATGGTTTCAGCAAGATGGTGCACCTGCACGCAATTGCCGAGCCGTAAAACCTTATCTAGACCAAACGTTTGGAGATAGGCAATAATGGATTCGCTTGCATGCCAACAATATCCGCAGATCTAACCCCCAATGGACTATTTCTTCTGGGAATATGTCAAAAATTAAGTTTACCTTGAGCATTTTGACAACGAAGAAGAGTTAAATAATATTGTAATAGATAAAATTTGCTTCATATTTCCTGTTATGATAAGATCAGCAACACAGAGTATGCGCGAGAAGGTTCGTCAATGCATAAATAATAATGGAAGACATTTTGAACATCTTCATTAACATTACACACATTTATTATTTGGTAGGAAGTATTTGTTATGTATTGTTAGTTTGTTTATTCACCAGTTGTAAGTTTCTTTAGTATCTATGGTTAATATGATTTTAGTTTGTTAATTAAAATCTTCTGTGTTGACATTTTGACAAATAATGAATGTTGATAATAAAATGACACATACCTACTTGATATTTGCGACCATAATTAGTTTTTGATTTATTTGTACATTGTTTATGAAGAAAAATATGAAGTGTGTTATATCATTCGAAAGGTCAATTTTTTTGCCATCTCAAAAAATAAAAATCCAATATGGCGGCCATAAAAGAAAAAACGTTGACTATCTCTGCGCAAAAATTAGAGCAGATACGTCAATTCTGGTGCTGTCAGTTGATTGCTCATATCAAATTGTGCTCACATAGCAAAAATTAGGAGCCCATTTTTGATAATAAGGGATGTATTGTAATATTTTGAAAATTGAGTTTTTCAGTTGTTTCAGGAAATTTCAGGAACGAATCGACGCATTCAAAATTTGTTGGCAGATATTAAACCAGATAAAATATATGCAACTTTTTGGTAATTTAACCAACTCTGTATCTCTTAACGTTACTGAGATGCCAATAGTGAGCAATTAATTAGTTGTAACCCTGTATAATATTGCATTTTAAGATATCACGCGAAATTTTAGACACATTTTATACATAAAGTCCTATATCAGCCGTTTTTGACATATCTCAATTCACAGGCCAGTAAAGTATACCCCCTTCTACAAGGCAATCAAATCTAATTCAATGGCAAAGGCTTTCATATAGGAGAAATTGACAGTTATGTTTAGGCCTGCAAGCGTTATTTTTGACATAAAATTTGATATATTTCAAAAACGGCTATATGTAGGTGTAGGACATTATGCATAAAATGTGTCTAAAATTTCGCGTGTTGTCTAAAAATGCAATAATATATAGGTATCCCGTTTAAGCAAGTTAACATCAATACTCTGTATAACTGGAAGTGCCACCATCTTAAAAATATTTTAGCCGATTATGCCTCTATCGACTTCAGTAAGCTGCCAAATTTTCAAAAAATTTTTCAAATCGATTGCCAGAGTTCGTCGTGGGACACTCCTGTATAATTTCATTACGCTTGTACAAATATTCGGTTCTTATTAGGTTTAGACATTGTAAAATATTAATGTTAGTGCCCGTATGTTGGTTTGTAAAATCATGTAAAGATAGATTTTTTTTAAATTTCAACAACACACCACGAGGGCTTACAGCCTAAATACTATCGTACCGTGGGTGTTGACAAGGAGGAAAGAGGCAGCTTGTTCATTCTGGACTTGAAGGTTTGGAGGTTCGGAGGAGAAGGAAAAACATGTGCCGGCAAGGAATTCCACAACTTCCTCGGGACAAAAGAGCGGACATAACAACATGTCCTATGTCTGGTGACCTGGCCAGTAAAAGGGTGCATTTGCTCTGTTCCCCTGGTAGATCTGTTGGGGGCAGCAGGTAGGGGAACTATGGAGGAAAGCTCCTCTGAGCAGTGCCCGTGCAGATATCTATAAAAGAGAGAGAGAGGTCACCAACGGCACGTCGGTGAGCAAGGGATGGCGGCCTTTGGGTGAGGGTAGGGTCACCGATGAGACGTATAGCTCTCTTCTGAATGGAGTCCAGGATAGCGAGTATAAAAGCGGCAGCAGCACCCCAGATGTGTAAGCAGTATTCGAGGTTTGGTCTTATTGTGAAGTGTATAAAGTATAGAGATTAGCTGGTGAAAAGTATTGGCGAGCCCGGAAGAGGAAACCTAATTTGTTAGCAGCCGCTTCTGCAATTGATGTGACATGTTGGTGCCAATTGAGATTTCGATCCACAGAGATGCCAACAAGTGAAAAGGACTCATTACTTTGAATAACTTGGTTGTTTATTGTGATGGGTCTAGGGCTGGTGTATCTCTTATGAGAAAGAAAGCAAGACTGTGATTTGGTGGGGTTGAATTGTACAAGATTTCTACTTCCCCAGTCTAATATTTTTTGGAGATCCACGGAGATAGAACCCTCCATGAGTCTGCGATCCTCATCTAGTTGGGCTAAAGAGACAGGCTTAGAATATTGTATATTTGAGTGGAGGGTGCTGTCGTCCGCGTAACTGTGAACTGGGTTGGATGTGCTAGAGAGGAGGTCATTGATGTAGAGAAGAAACAAAGTAGGGGCTAAAGCTGAACCTTGAGGAACTCCTGCATTAATTGGATACAGTTTAAAGGAATAGCCATCCACGACAACAGAAATGCTCCGGTTGGAGAGGAAATTTGCTGTCCACGTACAGCGTTTTGTTGGTAGGCCATTGGCCGGTAGTTTATTAAGCAACGCTGCGTGCCAGACCTGGTCGAATGCTTTGGATATGTCTAGAGCGACAATCTGGGATTCGCCGTGTAGTTCCATAGACTTGTTCCAAGAATGGGTGACAAAGGAAAGGAGGTCGGCAGTTGATCTGCGCTGACGGAATCCATACTGCCTGTCGTGGATTAGACTGTGTTTTTCAGGAAATTTTTGTATTTCGGTGTTTATATACTTTTCCATCACTTTAGAGATGGCTTAAAGGAGATAAATAGGCCTGTAGTAGCTAGGAAGCGCTTTCGATCGTTTCTTGGGGACGGGTTGTACTCGAGCAGTTTTCCAGTTACTAGGGAATATGCCTCTATTATAAGATGTCTGAAACAGACGAGTCAGGACAGGAGCAAGTTCTGGTGCGCATTTTTTGAGAACAATTGCTGGGATCTCGTCAAGGCCAGAGGCTTTCCTGGTATTAAGAGTTTCGTAATATGTATACGTAGAAAATAATTTAGTTTAATTTATTATATAGTACTACTTGTCTTATAACCAAGCGCACTGCCTGCGTTTGTAATATGAATTTTGATATCAAACTTTTTCAAAACATATTTGTCCAATAATTCTGTTTTTGGCCACTTCAAAAATTTTCCTCATATCTGGTCTTATCTTAGATTTCTCTTCCACTTTTACATTTTTAAAACCATTTTATATCAATGTTTCATCACATCGTTTTATATTTTTGATTAACATATCTCTATGAACATTGTGATTTTTTATTATTATTACGAAAACGTTCGACAGTGTTCCTTTTATTTTACAAAGTGGCACTAAAAATTATTGGAATAAAAAGTGAAATCAACTGGTATTTGTCAATAAAGTACTCAAAAGGTGTATTTTTGAAACAATATTAAGTTTAATGATATTTTACAATAAGAAAACGGGCAAAACTTAACGAGAATATTTGTTCTTATTACATACAATTAAAAAGTTTTATCTTATCACTTGTAATCACTTCTAATTTTAGAAGATTCTAATACAGTTTCATCAATATACGTACATAGAAATTAAAATTGAGCTGCTACAAACTAGCAACATAATAAATAAATCGCCAGCTCGGGAATATCCAATTCATTATAACGTGGTTTTAAATTTGAAAATAGTTTTCAAATTAAAATTCACTTTCGTCATGGTTAAATTAAAATTTACAAAGCTTAGTGTAAGAGTATTGAGTTGATACAACATAAATAATAATAATAAATACAGGTGTACCAAAATTAACGTCCGCGCTTTTTTGACTTTATTCAGGGGACTAAAACAAATCAAAAATTAAGAATGGAAAGTTGCGGATTACCATTCGTTATGGACATTTTCCTTAAAAAGTCTATTGGATTAAGATCGGTACATCTAGGGGGCCATGATATGGTTCCACCTCCACATGTCAGGGAAATTGTGATTCATGAAATTCCTCACACTTGTATATTCCATAGTGGTCCGGGACACCATCATGTTGGAATCAATCATTTATTTATATCCAATGATTCAGGAGTAGTGAATTTCTTAATATACCCCGGCAACCCCGAATTTTTGCGAAAAATGTGACATATGTCAAAACTATGACAGATATGTGTTGACGACTTGGATGTTATGAACTAAGAATTTAATGCGGAATCCAAGTATGTAATCAAAATGAGGTGTTTCTATTTAAAAAAAAAAACAAGGATCGAGCCGATTTCCGGAAGTGTCGATATTTTGGAAATATTTTATTTAGACCTGCAGCAGTCGATTGTGGCTGGATACCAAATTTGATAGTAATAATAATAATAATTCAGGAAACCAAAAATTTTCTAACGAACGGGCTACGTGAATTACCCTGTATACGTATATAAACGTTAGAAGTATGAATAAAAAATTCTCCATGAATCAGGGCAATAGGTTTCTGATGCTGAATTTTTAGTGGAGACTTCTTATAAACGGAGGAGGTTTTTGCATACATCCGATAATGGCGCTGCTTGTTGGTCGATTGCCTGCCACCTAATATAAATACTATTTCTAGTAGTAGTTATTCGCTTAAATCATTCAACATCTGATGACACTAACTTTGTTAGCGAAACGATGGTCAGGTATTGAAAATGCGCTATGTTGAATTGAGTTCTGCAAAGTGGATTTATCGGTGCTCGTTCCAAGTTTATATTCCTCAAGGTTTAATATTCCTTAAGGTTTAATATTCCTCAAGGTTAGCTTTAGCCCCTACTTTGTTTCTTCTCCACATCAATGACCTCTCTAGCACATCCAACCCAGTTCACAGTTACGCGGACGACAGCACCCTCCACTCAAATATACAATATTCTAAGCCTGTCTCTTTAACCCAATTAGATGAGGATCGCACACTCATGGAGGGATCTGTCTCCGTGGATCTCCAAAAAATATTAGACTGGGGAAGTAGAAATATTGTACAATTCAACCCCACCAAATCACAGTCTTGCTTTCTTTCTCATAAGAGATACACCAGCCCTAGACCCATCACAGTGAACAACCAAGTTATTCAAAGTAATGAGTCCTTTTCACTTGTTGGCATTTCTGTGGATCGAAATCTCAATTGGCACCAACATGTCACATCAATTGCAGAAGCGGCCGCTAAGAAATTAGGTTTCCTCTTCCTGGCTCACCAGCTAATCTCTATACCTTATATACTTCACAAATAAGACCAAACCTCGAATACTGCTCCCACATCTGGGGTGCTGCTGCCGCTTCTACACTCGCTATCCTGGACTCCATTCAGAAGAGAGCTATAAGTCTCATCGGTGACCGTACCCTCACCCAAAGACTGCCATCCCTTGCCTACCGACCTGCTCAGAGGAGCTTTCTTCCATAGTTCCTCCACCTGCTGCCCCCAACAGATCTACCAGGGGAACAGAGCGGATGCACCCTTTTACTGTCCAGGTCACCAGACATAGAACATCTTGTTATGCCCGCTTTTTTGTCCCGAGGACTTCCAAGTTGTGGAATTCCTTGCCGCCTCATGTTTTCCCTTCTCCTCCGAATCTCCAAACCTTCAAGTCCAGAATTAACAAGTTGCCTCTTTCCTCCTTATCAACACCCACGGTACGATAGTATTTAGGCTGTAAGCCCTCGTGGTGTGTTGTTGAAATTAAAAATAATAATTATTAAAACACATCTTAGCACATTAAATTTTACGCCAAATACCAACGCCTAGAAAAGCATTTTAAGATTATTTCGCTATGTTATGGAAAAGGTTGATGGAATAGCTTCATAATAGTAAAACAGTGCCAGTAGGATGACATCACTAGGTGTATTGCTATTTGCTATTGTGTCGAGGAAACGGTGAAGTGCACCACATGAATGCTAATTGTACGATTGTGAATAGATTATCAGACACGGGCATACCAATCTAACTGTTAAGCTGTGCACATTGTGTGTGGCTCACTTCATTGATTACTTCAACACTCCTCGTACCTATCCTTATTGTTATTCTTCACATTGCTTTCAAATGGAGGAGATTTGATTCTCGCGTTTTGTTTCGTTAAAACATTGTAGTCGGTATATGTAGGTCAAACATTTCAAGACTTTAAAGAGTTAACCAGAGAGAGTGTTTATATGGAAATTAAGTTCTTTGGCAGATTTTGTTAGTAAATGTTTATTAAGAAAATTCACTAATACTTCACATTGTTGTTTGAGAAGAGAAGAGATTGAGACTGGCGATAAAAGAGGGCGCAGCTCACACATGGTTTGCAAACTTACAGAGATGGTTTCATTTATCTATTAGTCATTGGGTTTGACAGAAACTACAGCAAAACAATGTGCATTTTTGTTTCGTTAAAACACTGTAGTCGGTATATGTAGGTCAAACATTTCAAGACTTTAAAGAGTTAACCAGAGAGAGTGTTTATATGGAAATTAAGTTCTTTGGCAGATTTTATTAGTAAATTTTTATTAAGAAAATTCACTAATACTTCACATTGTTGTTTGAGAAGAGAAGAGATTGAGACTGGCGATAAAATAGGGCGCAGCTCACACATGGTTTGCAAACTTACAGAGATGGTTTCATTTATCTATTAGCCATTGGGTTTGACAGAAACTACAGCAAAACAATGTGCATTTTTGTTTCGTTAAAACACTGTAGTCGGTATATGTAGGTCAAACATTTCAAGACTTTAAAGAGTTAACCAGAGAGAGTGTTTATATGGAAATTAAGTTCTGTGGCAGATTTTATTAGTAAATTTTTATTAAGAAAATTCACTAATACTTCACATTGTTGTTTGAGAAGAGAAGAGATTGAGACTGGCGATAAAATAGGGCGCAGCTCACACATGGTTTGCAAACTTACAGAGATGGTTTCATTTATCTATTAGCCATTGGGTTTGACAGAAACTACAGCAAAACAATGTGCATTTTTGTTTCGTTAAAACACTGTAGTCGGTATATGTAGCTCAAACATTTCAAGACTTTAAAGAGTTAACCAGAGAGAGTGTTTATATGGAAATGAAGTTCTTTGGCAGATTTTATTAGTAAATTTTCATTAAGAAAATTCACTAATAGAAAGGTGACGATGGTGAGACTTTCGGAATTGTTTTTCCAATGAGCGTGAATTGAGACCCTCAGAATCAAAATCTAATGCCCGTTTGATTTTCTGTGCGTTTAATATATATATATATATATATATATATATATATATATATATATATATATATATATATATATATATATATATATATATATATTATATATATATATATATATATATATATATATATATATATATATATATATATATGTATGTATGTATGTATGTATCCAGCACTCCACCACAGACCAAGTCCTTCGTGTGGTGGACAACATCACCGAAGTATTTAATAAAAACAAGTCAACTGGTGCAATATTTCTTGCTCAAGCCTTCGATAGGGTTTGGCATGCGGGCCTCCTAAACAAACTTCTATCATTTAATTATCCTCTCCCTCTGATTCTGCTAACCAGGTCACACCTACAACAAAGGAAGTACCAGGTCAAACATCTGGGAGCCAGATCTAGAACGTACCTAGACACGGCTGGTCTCCCACAGGGTTCTGCTATCTCCCCTCTGCTGTACAATATATTTGTCGCAGACATTCCGACAGCCTCCCTAAACGTGACATACGTACTGTACGCAGACGACACTACCATCCTCAGCAGCTCCACTCAGCCGAGGATAATAACCGAATGACTTCACACCGCCGTAGTCGAGTTGCAGTCATCGAAATCCCTTCTAGCCATAAACCCCGATAAATGTTCAGCTGTCCTATTTTCCAAAAGGAGACACACACCTCACAAACACGTTTCATTAGACAACCGTCTAATTCCCTGGCAAGATTCCGCCAAATACCTCGGGGTTTTCCTCGACAAACACTTAACATGGCGCCCCCATGTCGATCACGCCCGAAAAAAAGCCTCGATGTTCATCTCGAAGCTGTTCCCACTTCTAAATAGAAATTCCAAATTGTCCATGAACAATAAGTTGCTCATGTACAAAGTCATTATCCGGCCAGCCTTGACCTATGCATCACCTGCATGGGCCACCGCGGCCGCAACACACACCAAGACCCTTCAAATCACCCAGAATAAAATTCTGAGAATGGTTACCGGAGCGCCATGGTTTGTCAGAAACAGCCAGATTCATTCTGATCTGGAAATGCCTTTGATACTTGAGTTTATAACTCAACTATCCACAACTCAGTTCGCAAAAGCCGATTCTCACCCAAATGCTGTTCTCCGTAGTACCACCGACTACGACGAGCAACTTCCACATAAGCATAAGCGTCCAAAGCTTATACTTACCCGCTAACGCCCCCGCGGCAAAAACAGAATGGAAACATTCATACCCAAAAAGTCATTGTGTGTAATTCTTTCCGACGGAGGTATGGACTAAGGTCCGGTACTCCCAGGGAGGGGGTTTTTGTGAGTACAGTCTCACAGTACCTCGATATCCCACGGTACCTGCGGGGCCGTGAATGGGGTCTGCATGAGCATTTCCCTCTCCTGCGTTAAAAAAAAACCAATCTACAAACGGCGCGCAACTTGAACTTAAATTAGAAATAATTAAGTACCTTGGATGTATTAGTACGACTGATGTTAAATTTAGCAGAGAACTGAGAAGGATGATCGTGATAAAAAAGCTTTGAAGAAATTTCTCGTCTCACTAATAAACATTATAATTTCCACGTGAGGATGAGATTCACGATCATGCGCATGGACTGCCACAAGACGACAACGCCTTTTGGCTATGATAATGAAATGTCTCATATCCATTAAAGCCGAGGTATTTGTCTATTTTGAAATAAAAATGTATATGTATTTGGATTAATCAATTGTTTGTCTTTATTTAATGGGAAATCCAGCCTAGAATATTAATTATTTAATTAAGTGGTTTCTTAATTAAAAAAACATTGAAGCGGGGGCGGCGGACGTTGTAAACAATTTTAGGTAGGCAGATGTCGCTTGTTCGTCGAATTAATTACACTGTTTTTTATTTCTGTTTCAGGTAAGCCATCGCTATCCATTGTCACCTATGGTCGGGCATAATTAATTGTAAGTTAACAAGTTAACATTTCTATCTGTTGTAAGTGACACTGTGTTAAGGAAGATGATGTATCTTAATTGTATTTGGTTTTTCTATGGTGTCATTATCTTCTATCATAAACACCTGTTGATCTCACATTTTCATATAAATAGCTATTGTTTTTTTTTATGTGTAATATATCCTATTTTAGTAGGTACCAGAGAGCATCTGATGGTATAATAAAGACCTTGTCAAAAAGGATACCTTTTAGTGAATTTCCTTAGAAAAAATTAACTAATGGGGAGTATCCCGACTTTCAATTTTGAAAATTTCTTCAAATGAGCGCGAACTAGGACCGCTAGAACCCATATCCGGGGTCAGTTTTTATATGTTTGTATATATATATATATATATATATATATATATATATATATATATATATATATATATATATATATATATATATATATATATACCTACATATATTTGTGTGTATGTGTGTGTTTCACACCAATAACTGAAATAATAATGGTCCTATTTTCATAAAATTTGCAATGTACCTTCCTTTTGTAAATGGCTTAGATAAGTTCGTTAGCCAGGAAACTCGGCATAGCTTTTTCGGGAAAATTTTGGGTTTTCTTTTTAAAAAAATGTCCATCTCAAAAAATTAAAAAGCCATGGTACTCAAATTTGGTACGTAAGTTTACGATATTAAAAGCAAACTCTAAGCCAAAACTTATATTTCTGTGTTACAAGGAAAAAATATATAAGAAGATATTTGGTGCCCGATCATTTCTATGAAAATGCACTACCATAACGCACTTGCTGCGTCCAGACTTTTTTAGTGAATCTTCTTGGAAAAAAATCACTAATGAGGAGATCGCATTTTAAATGTCTTCAAATGGGCGCGTACTAGGGCTCTCAGGACATATATCAGGGGTTATTTTTAACGTTTATTCGATATATATATATATATATATATATATATATATATATATATATATATATATATATATATATATATATATATATATATATATATCAAACACATGAGCCGATTTTTGATGAAAATTGAGCTTCCTTTTGTAAATGGCTTGGGCAAGTGGCTTAGCCAGGAAAATCCGACTAGTTTTTCCAAAAAACATTTTAAAATGTTAGGTTTCCTTCAGCAAAAATTTTGTACGTAAGGCGCCTCGTGTGTGTGTGTATATATATACTAAATTGTGGGATAGCCGTCAGTTGCAAAATAAAACCTCTTTATTAAATTGCTGAGCTTTTCAAATGATTTATTCCATTATCAACGCTACAAGGAAAGAAAACAAATTTACATAGAAAAAATACAACAGTTTTAATATTTACATATAAAGCAACTAAAAAAATAGTGCCGCAAATTGAATTATAACTTCCACTGTGATAATCTACTATCCTCAGAAAGACGTTCTCATGAAATGAATCTGGGTCCATGACTTTGATGAAGAATTTATCATCCTCTGATGATGCTAAACTTGTTAATGAAACGATCGTCAGGTATCTAAAAATATGCGTTGTGGTGATTTCAGTTCTCCAAGTGTACTTATCGGTGCTCATCACAACTTCCATCTTCACTTAATTATAGAACTGTGATCTCGATTTAAGCGTAACCCCGTAGGACCAATAGTTCCCTTGTTGTCCATGGTTAAGAGAGTAGTATTCGGGCAGGTCTTCCCCTGACACATTTTTCAAAGAGCAGAGGATTCCGCACTCTTTTGGCACCTGCATGACTAATTTCAGCATGGGTACGGCGCTCGCTCCTTTTTTTCTTTTTTTTCCTCCCTCAGGGCTCGTCCGCGGCCTCGCCGCCCCTATAGTAGTGCAACCTTTGGTTTATTGTGCATGCCTTTAGTCTTTTTACTCCACCCACTCCAAAATCACTGTGCCTTGAACTAGTCTGCACAGCGATTGGTAGGGTGAAGTTTTATAATGCTCTGTCTCTGGTCTAGACTGACCGTAGATCAGCTCTCTTTGCACTGGGTTCGTCAATTATTGACTTCCCATGTCTGAGCGCTGGACAGTGTGCCCAGTACACCTTGTGTTGGTTTCTGACCCAGGACTTAATGACTCCCCTGGCAGTGCTCTTTGTCACGCCCAAAGCAGGTTCTGGTCCCATAAATGGTTCCGGTGACCCTTTCTTAGCGAGACTGTCAGCTTCTTCATTGCCTTTGACCCCCGATTGACCCGGCACCCACATGAGGGTGACCTCATTATGCCCAGCCGGGTCGCTCGTCTCGTCTCGGCACTTACTTACCAGCCATGAATTTTCCCGCGGGCCACTTAGGGCCTTAAGGGCTGCCTGGCTGTCTGTGGATCCGCTTGTTGGTGTAGGCCATCCTCTTGTTCTCCCGCACATAGTGCAGGATGAGGTACATTTCGGCCTGAAAGACCGTTGCATGGACTCCCAGGGAAATACTATGACTTACCCTCGGTCCTGCCCCCGTGCCACGCTCCCCGTCGGATCCGTCCGTGAACCAGGCCAGTGCGTCCCGTGGTGTATCCGGCGTCTCCTTCCGCCATGCCTCCCTGTCGGGGATTTCCACTGTAAAGTTGCAGATTGGCGGGCTCGCGAAGTCTGACCTCATTTCAAGCATGGGGTCCTTCACGATCTCCTGAATTTTGCAGTGGCCCCTGAAGCCTGGGTTGGTCTTCGGTCTACCATTGCAGACTAGTATGTATAGTCCTAGCCTGGCCTCCCCCATAATAACTAAGTGTAGGGGGGGGGGGGGGCAGATCCAGCAACACCTCCATGGCAGCTGTTGGGGTTGAAGACATGGCCACTGTGATGCCTAGACAAGCCATCCTTTGGACCTTGCCTAGTTTTTGTTTGGCACTGGATTGTGTCACCTTAGGCCACCAGACCAGTGCTGCGTATGTTAGCGATGGTCTGACCACCCTTGTGTATGTACAGCCAGTGGGCCACACTAGGTCTTAGTCCCCACGTTTTTCCATCTAGCCGCCTAGTGACGGCTAAGGTCATGACTGCCTTACGCAGTATTTTTTCAACTTGACCATTCCAGGTTAGCTTAGAGTCCAATACGACCCCAAGATATTTTACCTCCCTGGCCATTGGAATGTTCCTACCGTATAGAGTGAGAGTTATGTGACTGTCCCACTTCCTTTTTCTCGTAAACGGTATGACGGTTGCTTTCTCTGGGCTGTCCCCGAGCCGTTGACCAACCATCCACCCTTCCACCACTTTCTGTGCAGTCTGCATGCGCTCCCACACTGACTGTGTAACCTTTCCTCGCGCTATGATGACAATGTCGTCTGCATAGCCCTGTACCTCATAACCCTCTCCCGAGATCCTCCCCAGCAGGTCGTCCACGACTAGGCACCAGAGCAAGGGAGACAGAACGCTCCCCTGCGGACACTCCGCCGCGACCTCCGCCAACAGACTCCCTCCCGCGAGAGAGGTGAACACCGCCCTGTCCCTGAGCAAGGAACCGATCCACCTGCAGCAGGTCTCCTCTATACCACGCTCCCTGACTGCTGCCAGAACCGATCCGAATGAGGTGATGCTGAAGGCCCCCTCTATGCCTAGGAAGGCCCCCAGCGCCACCTCCCTGTTCTCCAGCGTATTCTCCAGCTTCAGCACCAGTTAGTGCAGTGCTGTTTCTGTTGAGAATCCTGCTCTGTATGCATATTGTCCGCAGTGTAGGGGATATACTTCCAGTACCCGCCCCTAATGTGCCCGTCGAGCAGTTTTTCCACTGTTTCTTAGCAAGAAGGACACGAGACTTATTGGCCTCAGGGACTTTGCCTCGTCTGTTGGACGCCCAGGTTTAGGAATGAATACAACCCTGGCCAGTCTCCATGCCCCCGGAATGTACCTCAGAGCCAGGCTGGTCCTCATAATGACGGTAAGCGCCGGCGCCAGTATATCTATCCCCTGTTGGAGCATGATGGGTATTATTCCATCAAATTTCGGGGATTTGTATGGCTTAAAGCTGTTAATGGCCCATCTGATTTTGCTCCAAGTATATCCATCTCTTTAGCGACTGTCCAGTCTACTCTAGATGCCCGCCTATAAGGCGCCTCTTATTTCCGAGTGTTCCCAATCCGGAGGTGATTGCTTGATTATGTTACAGCCGGAGAAGTGCGTCTGGAGTAAAATTTCCATAGTTTCCTCCCTCGAACTTGTAAAGCCTCCCGTGGATGTTCTAAGGGTCTGAGTGCCCTTGTACAGGATCTTGCGTAGCCGAGCGCTAGCTCCTTGGTTGAGGTCACCGGTGTCAACCCCTGCTATAGGGTCTATAACAACCTTAAATTAAAGCTAAATAACTGCCCCGCTTCATTTCCCATAACGTTCCTCGTAGAATGGGTATTTTTAGTCGATGGTAGCTCGGTAGACGAGAAAAATGGTCAATTTTTGCAGTGGCGTATCTCAGGACCTGTTAGACAGACGGAGCTGCGGTCGTGATCAGTATTGTAGAAAGTTTTGTCTACTTTAAAAGTGTACAGATAACTTTTTTCGTAGGATGCACCTTTTAGAAGTTATAAAGAAAAAACTGGAAAAATTCGAAAGTTTCGAGGTTTTCGAGCATCACAAAGTTAGCACAGGTCTTTCGAAGCTGCAAACTTCGTTTTACACTATCGGTATATATCCTAACAACATTCCAAAAAATCAAAACAGTGCCGTTTTTTGCCACCTAACGCATTTTTTTTCTACGGTGACTGGCCTATATTAATAGTGTACAATTCTTATGAAAATTCGCTACTATAATTGCTGTGTCCAGAAATTTTTTGACCTTGTTAAGAAGCATTAACTCCACATGCTAAAAAGTATTGGTCTGCCACATTTGGTCATCATTTGACGACCCATAAATTCTGAGTGCATCCTCAATTAAAATCTGAATCTTGTTAGATTAAACTATTTAATTAAAAATTTCCAACGATCCGCAACTCGTGTTGTCTAGTCTTTTAACTTCCGACTCGATTATCACTCTAACATTATTAATATTAATTTTTTTTATTATTATGTATATCATGTAACAGTGAACACTTGTTGATTTGAGATTTTTATAGCTTATGGACGGTATTTTTTTATGGAACTGGTATTTCATCGGCTACTTTAGAAGCATAGTTATAATTGTTGCTCCTTTTTTATAGACCTGGTGTCTTTTGTATTTTAATGGTTTCCAGTAATATAAATGTGTGCTATATATGTATAGATGTAGACATTGGAACGTCTATTTTAAATTAGCCTGGATCGTAAAACTACAATGTATTAAAAATTGCCGGACGAGATGGTAAAATTAGTTGATAGTTCTGTCATCGCGTTAATTAGCTGCATGCTAGAATTCTTAGAACCTACGTCTTTTAAGTAAGAGATAAATATCGTCAATAATTAAGAAAAGTAAATTAAAACGTAATTATATGCTAAAAATTCTACGATTAAGCTAGTATGCTGCTTCAACATTGTTAAAAGTACCCAGTTAAAAATCTTAAGGATTCAATATCCAGCTCTTGGTCAACTAAATAATCCAATAAGTTTAAAAATAATTTGAAAATCTTCAAATTATCTTCGATTCAGTTACCTTCAAATTATCTTCAATTCAGTTTTACAGAAACGCCAAGAATAATTTAATTAACTTTCGTTCTTATGTCGTAATTGTTGACAGGCGAATTAATAAGGGATTTTTTCGATTGCTAGTTTGGATAGTATATTTTACGCGTGTTATTTGTATTGTTTGGTTATCGTTGCATTATTATTTATTGCTGTAGTATGTATCAATCCACACATGGCAGCTGACTATTCTTGTCTTTGTCAGGCATTAAACTCTAACCACTCAAGTCGTGTCAGTTCATGTCTTTCAGTTTTAGTGAATTTTCTTAAAAAACATTCACTAATGAGGAGATCCCAACTTTTGAATTTTGAAAAAAGTTCTTCTAATGAGCGCTAATTAGGCCCACTAGAACACATATCCGGGGTCAGTTTCAATTTTTATATGTTTATAACTATATATATATATATATATATATATATATATATATATATATATATATATATATATATATATATATATATATATATATATATATATATATATATATATATGAATGTGATTAGATTTGGTGAAAACCTTCTTTTTGCAGGTGGTTTAGTTTTCCCGGAAATTTTGTGGTTTTTTATTTTAAAAGAAAAGAAATTATATCTCCTAAAATAACAAAGTAAGGGCAACCAAATTTTGTACGCGGGTTTGCGCCATTATAGGTAAATTACGTACCAAAATTTAGCTATCTAAATTAAAAGACAAAAAAGTTATAGGCATTTAAAGAAAAAAATTGGGGTTTTCCTCAAAACTCAAAGTCGCGTTTTAAAACGTCAAAATTGGCAACATTTAGGCAAAGAACTTGAAACTAATACGGGCTATGGAAAGAAAATGTCTCGAGAAGAATGTTTTACCAACCCTGAAGTCTCCCAGGCTTCAGGGGCCACTGCAAAATTCAGGAGATCGTGAAGGAACCCATGCTTGAAATGAGGTCAGACTTCGCGAGCCCGCGAATGTGCAGGGAAAACAACTTCACAGTGGAAATCCCTGATCGCGGGGCATGGCGGGAGGAGACACCGGGCATACCACGGGACGCGCTCGTCTGGTTCACGGACGGATCTGGCGGGGAGCGTGGGACGGGGGCAGGTGTTTACTCGGAAGGACCGAGGGTAAGTCACAGTATTTCCCTCGGAGCCCATGCAACGGTGTTTCAGGCCGAGATGTACGCCATCCTGCACTGTGTGCAGGAGAACAAGAGGAGGGGCTACACCAACAAGCGGATCCTCATAGCCACAGACAGCCAGGCAGCCCTTAAGGCACTAAGTAGCCCACGGGTAAATTCCTGGCTGGTGAGTGAGTGCCGAGACGAGACGAGCGACCTGGCTGGGCAGAATGAGGTGACCCTCATCTGGGTGCCGGGTCACTCGGGGGTCAAAGGCAATGAAGAAGCTGACAGTCTCGCAAAGAGGGGGTCAGCAGAACCATTTATGGGACCAGAACCGGCTCTGGGCGTGTCAAAGAGCACTGCCAGGGGAGCCATTAAGTCCTGGGTCAGAAACCAACACAAGGTGTACTGGGCGGACTGTCCAGGGCTCAGACATGGGAAGTCAATAATTGACGGACCCAGTTCAAAGAGAGCTGTGGAGCTGCTAAACCTTAGCAGATGACAGCTCAGAAACACAACAGGTCTCTTGACGGGACACATGGCCGTCAAGAAACACCTACATAAAATGGGGCGGTTCGAAGGGGACCTCGCATGCAGACTCTGCGGCGAGGGGGAGGAATCAGCCCAGCACATCTTGTGCGAGTGTATAGCTCTGGACCGGAAAAGACAACTGATCTACGGTCACTCTAGACCGGAGACAGAGCAATATAAAACTTCACCCTACCAATCGCTGTGCAGACTAGTTCAAGGCACAGTGATTTTGGAATGGGTGGAGTAAGACTAGGGGTATGCACAATCAACCAAGGGTTGCGGTGCTATCGGGGCGGCAAGGCCGCGGACGAGCCCTGAGGGAACAAAAAAAAAAAAACCCTGAAGTCTTAGCTTCAACCGTCATTGTCCTTCATTTTACTAAAATGTTTCCAAAAAATTCATTTCAAATAGACCCTTTCTCTGATGCTTTGGCAGTAGTCTTAACTGTAGAGTTTATCGTTTAATGTATATAATTTTTGTCGAAAATAATCAATAAAACTCAATATAAACGTTATTATACAAGATGCGAAAATAAATGTATACATTAATTATAGGGTGTCTTGAGCTACGTCTAAAAAAATTATTTCTACAATCACAGGGTGGCCCATAAGTCGTTGGTGATAAAAATTTTCTTTTTTTTTTTTTATCAAACACGCCCTATGTTATTCAATTTTTGCATTTTCCATCGAAATATAATGCATGTTTGTAAGAAAAGAAATTCGAGACGCAGCAAGTGTGTTTTTTTACAATAATTCATTCTTCTTGTTCACCGATTTTATTATTCCCTTTGTAATCCAGCCTTTTCTGGCTCTGTCTTTTTGTCTAATTTTTTTGTTGCACATAAAGATATATAATATTGCAATGTTTTAACGAAACATTCTGCAACTATATCTTAAGTTACTTTCGTTATACACTTTATACCACAATTCATTTGCCAAAACCCTTTTTAGCCTGTTATAATTTATATACTCCATATACCTAGCTTGTTCCCCACTTTTTGATTCCACCACCATCACCAAAGTGAGTCATCACTGAAAAATCCTCAGTTATATATATATATGGCTTAATAATTCCAGCAGAAACGTCAACTTTACTACGGTAGCTGTCAAACATGTGATCTATACAAGTTTCCAGAGTTTCGTGAACTCTTTTTTGTCCATTTATTAGAGCCACAAAGCCCTCAGTTTCAGCACATTCAGATAAACTTGTTCATAATCAGTATCTGTTAGCAAATCAATATTTAAATCACCGGTAAAAATATGAAGGTTTCCATGAACTCGAAAACCCTCAAAATATTTCGCCAAACATTCGACAAAAGTATAAGGGCATGTTGATGGCGATCCATATATAGCAGTTACAACTACTGTTTGACCACCAAATAAAATCTGGACTCTTACTGATCGAGAACATCTCACATTGAGCTTTTAAGTCACTTCTAATGTAAACAGCAATTCCATTGTTTGGACTGCTACTTCCCCCATAGAACGACTCATAATCATCCTGGCTAAAAAGTGACATGTCAGGGACCCTCCATGTTTCACTTATGACTATACAGTGAATTCTAGAACTCAATTGAGAATGTTCTACTAAATAATTTAAAAGAACTTTTAAGAAAGAAGTTGTCTAGGTCACACACAGTCACTTCTAATGTAAACACCAAACCCATCGTTTTGACTGCTGGTTCCCCATAGAACGACTCATAACCATTCAGGCCAAAAAGTGACATGTCAGGGACCCTCCATGTTTCACTTATGACTATACAGTGAATTCTAAAACTCAATTAAGAAAGTTCTACTAAATAATTTAAAAGAACCTTTAAGAAAGAAGTTGTCTAGGTCACACACAGTCACTTCTAATGTAAACACCAAACCCATCGTTTTGACTGCTGGTTCCCCATAGAACAACTCATAACCATCCAGGCCAAAAAGTGACATGTCAGGGACCCTCCATGTTTCACTTATGACTATTCAGTGAATTCTGGAACTCAATTGAGAAAGTTCTACTAAATAATTTAAAAGAACTTTTAAGAAAGAAGTTGTCTAGGTCACACACAGTCACTTCTAATGTAAACACCAAACCCATCGTTTTGACTGCTGGTTCCCCATAGAATGACTCATAACCATCCAGGCCAAAAAGTGACATGTCAGGGACCCTCCATGTTTCACTTATGACTATACAGTGAATTCCAGAACTCAATTAAGAAAGTTCTACTAAATAATTTAAAAGAACCTTTAAGAAAGAAGTTGTCTAGGTCACACACAGTCACTTCTAATGTAAACACCAAACCCATCGTTTTGACTGCTGGTTCCCCATAGAACGACTCATAACCATCCAGGCCAAAAAGTGACATGTCAGGGACCCACCATGTTTCACTTATGACTATACAGTGAATTCTAGAACTCAATTGAGAAAGTTCAACTAAATAATTTAAAATAACTTTTAAGAAAGAAGTTGTCTAGGTCACACACAGTCACTTCTAATCTAAACACCAAACCCATCGTTTTGACTGCTGGTTCCCCATAGAACGACTCATAACCATCCAGGCCAAAAAGTGACATGTCAGGGACCCACCATGTTTCACTTATGACTACAGTGAATTCTAGAACTCAATTGAGAAAGTTCTACTAAATAAATTAAAAAAAGTTTTAGAAAGTGGTTGTCTAGGTCACACACAGTCACTTCTAATGTAAACACCAAACCCATCGTTTTGACTGCTGGTTCCCCATAGAACGACTCATAACCATCCAGGCCAAAAAGTGACATGTCAGGGACCCACCATGTTTCACTTATGACTATACAGTGAATTCTAGAACTCAATTGAGAAAGTTCAACTAAATAATTTAAAAGAACTTTTAAGAAAGAAGTTGTCTAGGTCACACACAGTCACTTCTAATGTAAACACCAAACCCATCGTTTTGACTGTTGCTTCCCCATAGAACGACTCATAACCATCCAGGCCAAAAAGTGACATGTCAGGGACCCTCCATGTTTCACTTAGGACTATACAGTGAATTCTAGAACTCAATTGAGAAAGTTCTACTAAATAATTTAAAAGAAGTTTTAGAAAGAAGTTGTCTGGGTCACATACTCTTTGAAGTATATTAGTTTCGTTTGAACCCACTCTATAATCCCTAATGTACTGATCCATTTACAGCTTATAATGAGAAAACACATAAAAAATCCTCACTCTGTTTTATTTTCTTGGATAATTTTCAAGTGTAATAATGACTTTTGTGTAGTAATAAATGTTTACACGTTTTTTAAAACAAGCAAATACATCATTTTACAAACCACGCCTTGTTAAAAGGGCTTATTTTCTATCTATACGTTTCTTAAAGTCACCGTAACATCATTTTTCATGGCGTTAATTGTATTATGAACGTCAACATCAGTAAAATGAATAATGGTTTGTTTATCTGACATCGTAGAAACCATTAGTACCAGCTAAATAGTTTCGTATTGCAACAAAGTCAACACAAAAAGTGTTTTAATATACCCCTTTGTTAAATATTTAAAAAAACCGTTTTTATGCCTCCCAGCTGCATTCATAATTGCCGCATTGCATGATACAAAATTTACTATTACTCAATTGTACCTTATTAAATATTAATCAGTGTACAGTTTTAAGAATTCGAAATATATTTACCATCTGGATAACACCATCATGATATAATATGCTGTGTCTAATTCTTATTTGTTCCAAGACGATATCTATAGCTTTGTTTTCATTTTTCTTGAGAGAATGATGATCTTCGTATCACGATTTTTGTTGATTTGGTAGAATATAATATAAAGGTTGGTTTTTATTGTTTTATTACATGACACTTATTATTATGTCACGAATCTTTCATTGCCAAAGGCACCAGTCTCTTCGCAAAGCTGATGACGCAACCGATACAACAACATGTCTGTTTAAGGTGAAAAGAATGCCATGTTGTTCTTGTTTGGTAAAATCTGCATCTTAAACAAATGTTAACTTTATATAAAGCCGAGCAATTAGCCGACAGTAAATTTATTGAGTCTTAAAATAAATCTATAATTTGTAAACCAGTCACCTTTACAAAAGACAAAAAAAACGATTCACCATAACAAAAAAGTGATGTCATTTATTTCCAGGCCTTTTGTCTTTATGTGTGTGTAAAAGACCCAGATACACGGCCCATGATATGGCGAGCCTGGCTCGTTGACCGACGTTCCACGGATCGTGTAGTCAGTTACACAGGCTCTCTAGCCGTGGTGACTCGCGCACCGAGATATCACGAGCCATTGCCGGAACACCGGCGTAGACTGGATCATATAGGGAAGCTGCGGAGGACCTCGGGATGGCGGCCGGACTACTGATGGCTCTGAGGGCCACGGATGTTGCCCTCATCCAGGAACCGTACTCCTATAAAGGAGAGATCAAGAGATTTGGCGAAGCTGCTGGAAAGCTCATCTACAGCAGATCCAGCGAGAACCCGAGGGCCTGCATTTTTGTCAGCGAAGGGAATAGAGTTTCTGCCTTTAATGAATTTCTGTTCCAGGGACCTGGCAACGATCAAAATCCGATGTGGAGGAGCTGATGGGCCGAGGGACATTACTGTCGGATCAGCCTATCTGCTTGGGGTCAGCATGGACCCTCCTCCACCCAAGGGATTGGAGTAACTGATGGTGGACAGCAGAGCAGGTGAATGACAGACCATCGTCGGCATGGATGCGAACGCGCACCATGAGTTGCGGGTAAACTCGGGCACAAACTCTAGGGGTGAGTCACAATTCTTGATGAAATTTAATTTAGACATATTGAATAGAGGTAATAAACCGACCTTCGTCACAACACGGCGTGAGGAAGTTTTAGATCTAACAGTTTCCACCCAGTTTCTGGGTGACTTTGTTGAGAACTGGGCTCAGACCACAGATACATCCGGTTTGAAATCGCCAAAGTCGAAGGACAAACGGTATGGTACCGGGACTCTCGCAAGGCGGACTGGGAAGCCTACAGGGCAGACCTAGCAGTGGAACTGCGGGGGGTTAAGAGTACCATAGACAATTCAATAGACCTCGAGATTGCGGCAGCCTAAGTGCGAGACGCATTCACCTCACTGCCCCCTGAAAATGAGGGCGTCCACCAGGGATGTCTCGTGGTGGAACGAGGACCTCAGGCAGGGGAGGACGCAGGTTCGTTAGCTGTTTAACGCGGCTAAAAGGTCGGGAGCATGGGATAAATATAGACATGCCCTAACGACCTATAACAAAAGACTGAGGGACGCCAGGAAGGAGTCGTGGAGGAGGCACTGCGAGGAAGTGGAGACTACATGCGAGAGTGACTACACAAGATCCTGTGCAAGGGCACTCAGACCAACATAGGCTCCCTTAGAACATCCACGGGAGGCGTTACAAGCTTGTGGGGGAAACTATGGAAGTTTTACTCAAGACGCACTTCCCCGGCTGTAACATAATAAACCAATCACCTACGGGTACACTCAGAAATAGAGGCGCCTTATAGGCGGGCATCTGGACAGTCGCTAAAGATGGTTACTTGGAGCAAAATCAGATGGGCCATTAACAGCTTTAAGCCATAAAAATCCGTGGGATTTAATGGAATAATGCCCATCGTGCTCCAACAGGGTGTAGATATACTGGCGCCGGCGCTGACCCTCATTATGAGGGCCAGCCTGGCTCTGGGGTACATTCCGAGGGCATGGAGACTGGCCAGGGTTGTATTCATTCCTAAACTTGAGCGTCCAACAGACCAGGCAAAGTCCCTGAGGCCAATAAGTCTCACGTCCTTCTTGCTAAAAGCAATGGAAAAACTGCTTGACCAGCACATTAGGGGCGGTGTACTGGAAGAATATCCCCTACACTGCGGACAATATGTATACAGAGCAGAAGTCTCAAACAGAAACAGCACTGCAACTGGTGCTAAAACTGGAAAATACACGCGAGAACAGCGAGGTGGCGCTGTGGGCCTTCCTAGACATAGAGGGGGCCTTCAGCAACACCTCATTCGGATCAGTTCTGGCAGCTGTCAGGGAGCGTGGAATAGAGGAGACCTGCTGCAGCTGGATCGGTTCCATGCTCAGGGACAGGGCGGTGTTCACCTCACTCGCGGGAGGAACTCTGCTGGTGAGGGTCGCGGCGGGGTGTCCGCAGGAGAGCGTTCTGTTTTTCTTGCTCTGGTGCCTAGTCGTGGACGTCCGGCTAGGGTGGCTCTCGGGAGGGGGGTATGAGGTACAGGGCTATGCGGACGACGTTGTCATCATAGACCGAGGGAATGTTACACAATCAGTGTGGGAGCGCATGCAGACAGCACTGAAAGTGGTGGAAAGGTGGACGGTTGGTCAAGGGTTCGGGATGAGCCCCGAGAAAGCAACCGTCATACGAGGAGGAGGAAGTGGGAGAGCCACAGAACTCTCACTCTATACGGTAGGAACATTCCAATGGCCAGGGAGGTAAAATATCTTGGGGTCGTATTGGACTCTAAGCTAACGTGGAATGGTCACGTTGAAAATATACTGCGTAAGGCAGTCATGACCCTAACCCTCACTAGGCGGCTATATGGAAAAACGTGGGGACTAAGACCTAGTATGGTCCACTGGCTGTACACAAGGGTGGTCAGACCATCGTTAACATATGCGGTACTGGTCTGGTGGCCTAAGGTGACACAATCCATTGCCAAACAAAAACTAGGCAAGATACAAAGGATGGATTGCCTAGGCATCACAGGAGCCATGTCTTCAACCCCAACAGCCACCATGGAGATGTTGCTGGATCTGCCCCCTCTACACTTAGTTATTATGGGGTAGGTCAGGCTAGGACTATACAGACTAGCCTGCAATGGTAGACTGCAGATCAACCCAGGCTTCAGGGGCCACTGCTCGAAATGAGGTCAGACTTCGCGAATCTGCAGGGAAAACAACTTTACACTGGAGAATTAAAAATAAAAATTTACATGTTTCTTTTAATTTCATCTGTATACAGAGATTCCTATTATTTCAAACTTTATCACCAGCCTGTATATCTGTGACGGTATTTGCTTTGTTTCTTTAATAGAATCTTATTAAGCTACACTAAAACAAGAGATTATTACCTGAAATATGTTTTATTTAGTTTTATAACGGTAAATGCAGGAATAATGTAATTCCTATTTAAAAAAATAATGTGTATTTAATATTTATTACATTTTCGTAGACTGGCTAATGAAAATTTCAAGATGTTTCCTGTTTCTATGAATTCGCCATTGGAGTATAAATATTCCCAGTAATAAATTAATAAATTCAGAGATAAAACAACAATTTTTAATTACACATAATGAAATTATCTTCTGCCACGCCATATTAAGGTTGCATTAGATTCTTTATATACCATATTAATACGCTAATTAAAATAATTAGATGTTTCGAAGCATCGTGGTTTGCTTGAAAAAGCGATGCCTATGGCTTTTGTTGTTTTTATTATTTACACAGCAATTTACCAACTTGTTAGTGATAAAATTTTCGCTACAATAGCATGTTTTAACTCGTTGTTAATTAAACTGAACCATACCAGTACCAGACAGATCGGAATCATTGCCTGTGTTATATCAGCAATGTTATTCGATCTCATACAGTCAGTGTTGCCAATATTTGCCAATTAAGCTATATTTGTTATTTTTAACGCAAGCCTCTTATGACATAAACCTCATGGTGTGTTGTGATTTTGCTTATATAATTTATTTAACAATTATTATATTAACATTATGCAAATGTCTTTTTTTTTTTTGTTAGGGTCATACATAAGCTTTTTGAGCCTTTTTAATGACAGCTATGGGCTGCAAGATATTCTCTCTTTTAAGGTATATAACATATATATATATATATATATATATATATATATATATATATATATATATATATATATATATATATATATATATATATATATATATATATGGAATTTACCATTGGTAACAACAAATTCTTTATTTATTTCTATCATTAGTTTGTAATATATGGCTCTTCAGGGGCCACTGCAAAATTCAGGAGATCGTAAAGGAGCCCATGCTTGAAATGAGGTCAGACTTCGCGAGCCCGCGAATCTCCAGGGAAAACAACTTTACAGTGGAAATCCCCGACCGCGAGGGATGGCGGGAGGAGACCCCGAGCATACCACGGGACGCGCTCGTCTGGTTCACGAACGGATCCGGCGTAGAGCGTGGGACGGGGGCAGCTGTTTACTCGGAAGGACAGAGGGTAGGTCATAGTATTTTCCTCGGAGCCCATGCAACGGTGTTTCTGGCCGAAATGTATGCCATCCTGCACTGTGTGCGGGAGAACAAGAGGAGGGGCTACACCAACAAGCGGATCCTCACAGACAGCCAGGCAGCCCTTAAGGCACTAAGTAGCCCACGGGTAAATTCCTGGCTGATGAGTGAGTGCCGAGACGAGACGAGCGACCTGGCTGGGCAGAATGAGGTGACCCTCATCTGGGTGCCGGGTCACTCGGGGGTCAAAGGCAATGAAGAAGCTGACAGTCTCGCGAAAAGAGGGTCAGCAGAAACATTTATGAGACCAGAACCGGCTCTGGGCGTGACAAAGAGCACTGCCAGAGGAGACATTAAGTCCCGAGTCAGAAACCAACACAAGGTGTACTGGACAGACTGTCGAGGGCACAGACATGGGAAGTCAATAATTGACGAACCCAGGTCAAAGAGAGCTGTGGAACTGTTAAATCTTAGCAGAGGACTGCTCAGAAACACAACAGGTCTCTTGACTGGACACATGCCCGTCAAGAAACACCTGCATAAAATGGGGCGGTTCGAAGGGGACCTCGCATGCACACTCTGCGGCGAGAGGGAGGAATCAGCCCAGCACATCTTGTGCGAGTGTAAAGCTCTGGACCAGAAAAGACAACTGATCTACGGTCAGTCTAGACGGGAGACAGAGCAATATAAAACTTCACCCTACCAATCGCTGTGCAGACTAGTTCAAGGCACAGTGATTTTGGAATGGGTGGAGTAAGACTAAGGGTATGCACAATCAACCAAAGGTTGCAGTGCTATCGGGGCGGCAAGACCGCGGACGAGCCCTAAAGGAATATATATATATATATATATATATATATATATATATATATATATATATATATATATATATATATATATATATATATATATATATATATATATGGCAACAGTCCTCACCAATCACTTACGGTAAGCTAATGGCTGAATGGCTGTAATGACGAAAAGTTATAGAGGAATATGGAGGGGGACGCATAACAGGGCCACGAAAGACGTATTATCTGCTGGCCTTAATAACGATGTCAAATATATTGTTTAAGATGTTCTTTTGGATAGAAATATAATAATCGTTTCGTCATAGTAAAGTTAACAAATAGGTGTAAATAATTAGTGAATATAGTTAGTGTTAAAGTTAAAACCACCGAATGTTTGTTTTGAAATCGCCTCCCCATATATATATATATATATATATATATATATATATATATATATATATATATATATATATATATATCAATAAGGGTCTACTTCAAAAATCTCTGGGCATCAAAAACGCAAGTTCTTTGCTAAAACCTGCTCTATATTTCGCGCCTTCTTTGGTATCTCATCAGGAGCCGAAAGCTGAACAAAGTATGATAAGCAGCTAGCAAGGGAACACAGCAAAGGAAGTGAGACATCTTACTGGTTTTTGATACCTCACACGCAACAAACACACAGGACAAGAGTATAAAATATTGGCTACATGGTCACATTAATAAAACACGGTTAATATATATTAAAAAAATTAAAAAATTAAAGTCCCACCATTTTACCCCCACCACTTTATCAAATATTTTTTTAATAGCAACCCTACATTTTTTCATCACCATTCGATGGACCACATTTTTCTGAATGCGGAGATACCCCATATGTATGGTCTAATATTACAGTTTTTAATACAGGGTGGAAATTTAATACCGGAATATTAAAACTAAACAGTTTACCCTGAATTTTAAATTTCGAAAATAAACTTAATAAAAACATCCCATTCTTATAATAAATGTTCAAAATGTTCTCCATTCACTTGCACACAACGAAATAATCTGCTCTGGAATTCTTCACTGACTCTTATCTTAAATTTATTATCTTGTCTTTTATCTAAAACATACTTGGTATCATTAATCGTTTCTTTTTAACTACCAATTTTTGCAATGTGAAAGGTGAAATTTAGCAGTTTTGTTTTATTTTGTGGTGTATTGTGTTGAATGCACGGTCTCCTAATATATTGGTCGTAATTTTGTTCCGATAATTTCAATTAATTTTTGGTCTAATAATGCGATACTTAACTGAAACTCTGCGAACAGAAATAATAATGATGATTGGATATAGTGATATGTGTAGAACGCGGGCACAAGTTGTTAACCTATTTAATGAAAAACATCCAGATTTGCACCCACTAACCCAGGAAACTGTGTCTAAGATACATTCAAAGTTTCGTGATTATGGACATGTTAAACCACTGCCTAGGAGACCTAAGTGTGTTAAAGAAAATGTAAAACTCAATATTTTTGGCTTTTCAAGAAGAACCAACAACTTCTACCCGTCCAGTTGCACGTGAAAATGATGTTAGTCAATCAACAGTTTTAAGGTGTCTCAAAAACGAAAAAATGCATCCCTATAAACTACAACACGTTCAAGAATTGATTGACGGTGATTCTGATAGAAGACTTCAATTTTGTGAACAACTGCTGGACATGTTACATAGAAATGTTAGTTCTTCTGCTGACGTTCTTCTGTTTTCCGATGAAGCCACATTTCTTTTGAATGACGATGTAAACAGGCAAAATTGCAGATACTGGGCTGCCGAAAACCCCCACTGGATGCGACAAACACACACTCAGCGTCCTCAGAAGTTGAACGTTTGGGCTGGTATCATTGGTGATCACGTAGTTGGACCTATTTTTATAGAAAATCTAAACGTTCCAAGCTATTTAGAAATGCTAAGAGACCAGGTTGTCCCAATGTTAGCAGAATTGTATCCAAATGTAATGGAACCTAATATTCCCCATGAAAGGATATGATTTTAACAAGACGGTGCACCGCCCTAGTTTGCTCTTCAAGTACGGGAGTATTTACACGAAGCCTTTCCACAAAGATGGATTGGACGAAGAGGTTTCGTAGAATGGCCCGCTAGATCACGAGATCTTACACCTCTTGATTTCTTTTTATGGGGATACCTTTTTTTTCCCTCAGGGCTCGTCCGCGGCCTTGCCGCCCCGATAGCACCGCAACCCTTGGTTGATTGTGCATACCCCTAGTCTTACTCCACCCATTCCAAAATCACTGTGCCTTGAACTAGTCTGCACAGCGATTGGTAGGGTGAAGTTTTATATTGCTCTGTCTCCGGTCTAGAGTGACCGTAGATCAGTTGTCTTTTCCGGTCCAGAGCTATACACTCGCACAAGATGTGCTGGGCTGATTCCTCCCCCTCGCCGCAGAGTCTGCATGCGAGGTCCCCTTCGAACCGCCCCATTTTATGTAGGTGTTTCTTGACGGCCATGTGTCCCGTCAAGAGACCTGTTGTGTTTCTGAGCTGTCCTCTGCTAAGGTTTAGCAGCTCCACAGCTCTCTTTGAACTGGGTCCGTCAATTATTGACTTCCCATGTCTGAGCCCTGGACAGTCCGCCCAGTACACCTTGTGTTGGTTTCTGACCCAGGACTTAATGGCTCCCCTGGCAGTGCTCTTTGACACGCCCAGAGCCGGTTCTGGTCCCATAAATGGTTCTGCTGACCCTCTCTTCGCGAGACTGTCAGCTTCTTCATTGCCTTTGACCCCCGAGTGACCCGGCACCCAGATGAGGGTCACCTCATTCTGCCCAGCCAGGTCGCTCGTCTCGTCTCGGCACTCACTCACCAGCCAGGAATTTACCCGTGGGCTACTTAGTGCCTTAAGGGCTGCCTGGCTGTCTGTGGCTATGAGGATCCGCTTGTTGGTGTAGCCCCTCCTCTTGTTCTCCCGCACACAGTGCAGGATGGCGTACATCTCGGCCTGAAACACCGTTGCATGGGCTCCGAGGGAAATACTGTGACTTACCCTCGGTCCTTCCGAGTAAACACCTGCCCCCGTCCCACGCTCCCCGCCAGATCCGTCCGTGAACCAGACGAGCGCGTCCCGTGGTATGCCCGGCGTCTCCTCCCGCCATGCCCCGCGATCAGGGATTTCCACTGTGAAGTTGTTTTCCCTGCACATTCGCGGGCTCGCGAAGTCTGACCTCATTTCAAGCATGGGTTCCTTCACGATCTCCTGAATTTTGCAGTGGCCCCTGAAGCCTGGGTTGATCTTCAGTCTACCATTGCAGGCTAGTCTGTATAGTCCTAGCCTGGCCTCTCCCATAATAACGAAGTGTAGGGGGGGTAGATCCAGCAACACCTCCATGGCGGCTGTTGGGGTTGAAGACATGGCCCCTGTGATAACCCCATGGGGATACCTTAAAAACAGAGTGTGTAAAACGCAACCTGCTGATTTAGATGATTTGAAAATGAAAATAACAACATACATTAGGAACGTAACGCCTGACGTGTTGAACAGAGTTAGGGAAGAATTTCAGAGCGGATTATTTGGTTATGTGCAAGTGAATGGAGAACATTTTGAACATTTATTATAAGAGAGGGACTTTTTTATTAAGTTTATTTTCGAAATTTGAATTTCAGGATAAACTGTTTAGTTTTAATATTCCGGTATTAAATTTCCACCCTGTATTGAAAACTGTAATATTAGACCATACATATGGGGTATCTTCGCATTCAGGAAAATGTGATCCATCGAATTGTGATGAAAAATGTAGGGTTGCTATTTTAAAAAAAATGGATAAAGTGGTGAGGGTAAAATGTTGGGAGCTTAATTTTTTTACCATGATTATAAGATAATGTTCGACAAATTAAACTTCACGTCTCAGCGTTTTTCACAAAAACCATTTTTTGCTGAATAATGAATTTTATTCCATAAGTGTGTTTTACACTGTATATAAATATATATTTATATAGATGTATAAACATGTATATATATATATATATATATATATATATATATATATATATATATATATATATATATATATATATATATACATATATATATATATATATATATATATATATATATATATATATATATATATATATATATATATACATATATACACACATATATATATATATATATATATATATATATATATATATATATATATATATATATATATATATATATATATATATATATGACAAACTGGTCCGATTGTGCTGATTAACGAGCTCATCCAAGTCATTTTCAAAATAAACATACTTGCCAAGTTTGATCAAACTCGGTGTATTAATTTTCTTAATGAATTCACTAAAAACACTGATATATTACTCCGCTTATTTAATTTAAAAAAAACTAAAATAATTGCAATAATTCAAAACATAGCGACAAATAACGCTTGGGCCGAAGAATGAGATGGGCGATAGCAAATTTGGTTTTGCATTTTCTCACCAAGAGTTTTAACGATCTTTAAACCGAGCAAATTATTGAATAGGGAATTGATTAGCCCTTCGAACAACGTGTCACCCGACTCTACTTGTCATTTAAATTTTTAGTAGGGTAGCTACCCCGTTCTGGAGGATGAAGTAGCAGCTTTGACATTCACGCGAAAATGTGTCCCCCTCGAAAACAAAAACGTCCCGTCCAAGCGTTTTTCAAATAGATAACTTTAAATACTCGAAATTGCGCGTGTATAAATTTTGATTGGCCACTCTATATGTTGTTCTTTAGAAAATCAGTTATACATTTTTAATTCTACCTACTTTACGTTTTTCTTTGCAGTACCTACCAGTTTAATTTAAGAAAATATGGCAATGCTGCATTATTTTTTCAACATCCTGTCGTGTACTTTCCGTCTCCAATAACAGTTAGATCTGGTATCATTTTAATTGGTCTTGTAAGACAGATCTTCCTAGATGAGAGAGATGTATGAATAGAGAGGGAGAGAGAGAGAGAGAGAGAGAGAGAGAGAGAGAGAGAGAGAGAGAATCCTTGTTCCGTTGTCCACATCACTCTCATACTTATTATATCGGTTGTATTGTGCTTTATGAAGTATGAACTAACTGTGTTCATCAATTATTTCTGTTTATCAATTATTCCTTCACGTAGGCAATTCGCGATCGGCACGACCTGTCGTCAGCCATGTGGTTAATAAACGCGGTCGAGTTGCCAAGAACGCAAAACCATCTACTTACCTCCCATTATGACGGACCTCTTCCCATCGAGAACCAGGAAGTTTGTTGTCAAACAAAAGCAAACGTGGTTGTGGGGATTTCGTGTCGATATATTTGCACTCGCTAATTTCTGGTCGTGCACTATGTTAACGATCGAAAATTTACTTGGAAATAGCGCACGCTCTTTTTCTTTACTGTAACTTTTCAATGCCTTTCTGCTCAACATTTTGTATCGGAAAAATTAAATTTGTGTAATGACTTCGTGAAAGTTATCCTGTGTAAACTATTTTTTATTCAAAGTATCAAACTATTTGAAGAGATAATATATGAGAAGGTGTGCCAATAAATTGTACGAGGCTATATTGATATCTAGTTAAACTTTCCAATAAGCAAAATTAAATTTAGTTGCTATGGTAACATGATATGATCCCCTACACTTAGTTATTATGGGGGAGGCTAGGCTAGAACTATACAGACTAGCCTGCAATGGTAGACTGAAGATCAACCCAGGCTTCAGGGGCCACTGCAAAATTCAGGAGATCGTGAAGGAGCCCATGTTTGAAATGAGGTCAGACTTCGCGAGGCCGCAAATGTGCAGAGAAAACGACTTTACAGTGGAAATCCCAGACCGCGCGGCATGGCGGGAGGAGACGCTGGGCATACCACGGGACGCGCTCGTCTGGTTCACGGACGGATCCGGCGGGGAGCGTGGGACGGGGGGCAGGTGTTTACTCGGAAGGACCGAGGGTAAGTCATAGTATCTCCCCCGGAGACCATGTAACGGTGTTTCAGGTCGAGATGTACGCCATCCTGCACTGTGTGCGGGAGAACAAGAGAAGGGGCTACACCAACAAGCGGATCCTCATAGCCACAGACAGCCAGGCAGCTCTTAAGGCACTAAGTAGCACACGGGTAAATTCCTGGCTGGTGAGTGAGTGCCGAGACGAGACGAGCGACCTGGCTGGGCAGAATGAGGTGACCCTCATCTGGGTGCCGGGTCTTTCGGGGGTCAAAGACAATGGAGAAGCTGACAGTCTCGCGAAGAGAGGGTCAGCAGAACCATTTATGGGACTAGAACCTGGGCGTGTCAAAGAGCACTGCCAGGGGAGCCATTACGTCCTGGGTCAGAAACCAACACAAGTTGTACTGGGCGGACTGTCGAGGACTCAGACATGGGAAGTCAATAATTGACGGACCCAGTTCAAAGAGTGCTGTGGAGCGGCTAAATCTTAGCAGAGGACAGCTCAGAAACACAACAGGTCTCTTGACGGGACACATGGCCGTCAAGAAACACCTGCATAAAATGGGGCGGTTCGAGGGGGACCTGGCATTTAAACTCTGCGGCGAGGGGGAGGAATCAGCCCAGCACATCTTGTGCGAGTGTAAAGCTCTGGACCACAAAAGACAACTGATCTACGGTCAGTCTAGACTGGAGACAGCGCAATATAAAACTTCACCCTACCAATCGCTGTGCAGACTAGTTCAAGGATCAGTGATTTTGGAATGGGTGGAGTAAGACTAAAGGTATGCACAATCAACCAAAGGTTGCCGTGCTATCGGGGCGGCAAGGTCGCGGACGAGCTCTGAGGGAAAAAACATGATATGATGTTTTACCAATAACCTCTTAAAGTTTGACATCCAAAACTTGAATTTTTATTTTGTTAGTTATCAAATCCCCTCCATAGATCATTTACCAGATATAATGGGAAATAGTCAAAATTACTATGGTAAAATTACAGACGGTCGCTGTATACAAATCTGAAAGTAAACAAAAGACACATCAAAAACACAAAAAACAATAACAGCCTGTCATGATTAAAATAAAAAGTAGTGCTGCAAATTGAATCATAACTTCCACATAGCTGTGATAATTTATTCTCCTCAGACAAACATTCTCATGGAATGAATTTAGAGCCCATGACTTGACCACAAAGAAAATATTGATATTCCTGTACCCATAATCTTTTGAAACGTTATATTACTCGAGTTTTATTTTAAAAAATGTCAATATTCACCAAATCACCCTTTATTTATATCCTGAAGCGATCTTACCCAAAAACAATTCGAACCGTTCCTTTGTCATGTGCTAACTGGATACCAAATTTGAAGATGGTATCTCAATTCGTTCGAAAGTTAATGCGTCTATTAACAGACAGACTTACCGACAGACCGACCGACAGACAAAAAATGTTCGTTCCAGAATCAAGTTTTATATATGTTTTACGCCGTTATAGCAAAAAAAAATTCGAAATTTTTGTCAATATTTCACCCCCACAGATTTAACCCCTAATTTAATTTCAGCACAGAACCAGATGTTTCATGAAATTAAAAGTTTTCTGATAAATAAACCCTAAAACGTGATGTTACTTAAGTTTTAACGAAAAAATATCAATTTTCAACAAATCACCCCTTAGCCACTGAAGCGATTTTAACCAAAAACAATGCGAACCGTCCGTTTGTCGGGTGCTAACTGTATACCAAATTTGAAGATGATATCTCAATTCGTTCTAAAGTTATCGTGGTTACAAACAGACAGACATGCAGACCGACAGACAAAAAACATTTTGGTTCCCAAATCATGTTTTGTATACTTTTTACGACGTTTAAGCGAAAAATTTTTTTTTTAACAAAAAGTAGCTAAAAAATATTGGAAATACATCAGATAACTTTAAAATTCTATCAAAGACGAAAAAAAAGTTTAAAAAAAGCTAAAAGATAAATACAGTCTACGGCGAGATTTCACCCAGCGTACCTTTGCTTATCAGCAAGCTCTTTGACCATTCGACCACACTAACACTTCTAAAATGTTGCGTAATAGTCTCCAGTTATCTATTTGTAATATGTAAGTTGTTTAGCGGCATATTTGGCAACTATTTTAACAAATGAGAAGAGTAGCATAAATCTAGAACATTCTAATATACATTTTATGCAATATCTACGCTTCATAAAACACAATAGTTATACTAATTTTCACATTTCAAATATCCAGTTTGACATTTACAGAAGAAACATTATAAAATTTTCAAAGTAATATTTCTGGTATTTCTTGAACTTTTTGCGCGACGAAAAGATGAACGTTCTCTGTAATATTTAATATATTTTGTTTAAACACATCCAATATTTTGGTATTGCGTCTTCTCTGGCTTTGAGTGGCACTAAAATTTTGCTTCATTAAGTGCCTATAACTTTTTTTTCTTTCACCTTGGACACCAAAATTTTGGTGCACAGTTTGCGTTTTACAATGTAAGCCAGCTTGCCAAATGTCGTTGCCACAGGTTTGTTATTTCCGAAGATATGAATTTTTTCCAAAAGAAAACCCAAAATTTTACCGGAAAACCTACCTCGATTTTCCTGGCTAACGAACTCATCCAAGCCACTAATAAAAGGAAAGTACCTGCCAAATTTTATAAAAATCGGGCCATTTATTTTTGAGTTATCGGTGTGCTAAATATTTCTTAAACCCATATACTCCTCTATGTCAATTCGAAGAATCTGACTTATCCACTCTGTAATCCTACGCTTGAAGAGGTTAACACTTGTAATCTGTCTCAGTGGGGTTGGGATCCTTGTGTAGAGGCGAGGTCCAATAAATCCGAAATGCCTTTGCCCAATGGTCTTAGCACATTTTATAACACCATATTCCGCATCTTTTTTATTTCGCGCATAATGGATGTGCCCAATGCTCTCAAGAAAGCGTAGGTTCTTATGCACCCTTACCAGAACGCTCTTAGCATACATCTGTCTTATGTCAAAAAAACCACTTTCTTGATAAACGCGATCACTGGGATAAGTATTTGGCATATTCATTATTAACTTTATAAAATGCTTCTGCAATATCTCCAATGGCTTTAGATGAGTGGCCAATATGCCACCCCACCCGATTACACCATATCGAATCACAGACTCGGCCAAAGCATGATACCCAAGTCTCAATTGATGACAAATCAGAATATTTTTTAATTTAGCCAGTCTGTATGATAGATAACGGAGCTTACCAACAGCACCAACTATGTGAGCATCCCATCTTAAGTGTGAATCAATTATGATTCCCAAATATCTAACCGACTTTTTCGATCCTATCTCATAAGCATAATCTCCCAAGTCAATTTTCAATGTCTGGTATGGGGCAACCCTTGATTCATTGCAGGAAAAGGCTAGAAAATGGGCCTTTTTAAAGTTTATGGTTAACAGCCTCTCATCAAACCACTTCTTGATCAACTTTAAATCATCTTCCACTATAGCTCTTAAGCGATTCCAAGATGTTTCTTCATAGAATATAGTTGTATCATCAGCAAAGCAAACCACTTTTCCCACAGATGGTAATTCTAGCAGGCCATTAATATATATGCTGAATAAAATAGGACCAAGGACCGTGTCCTGAAGGACCCCACACTGGACAATCTGTTGATCACTATCAATTGTTTCCACCCGTGTAACCTGTAGTCTGTTATTCAGATAACTTGTGAACAGTTTAACTTAAGGAATACTTCATAATATATTTACTGATTTCAGAACAATATTATATAGCGATACATTTTTTTGCATAGATAAATGTATCCTTTTTGTTATTTTAATTTAGTTAGCTAGTTTTATAAAAACAAAGGTAATTTAATAAATAATGGGTTTTATTATTTGCTATTATTATTATTATTATTATTATTATTATTATTATTATTATTATTATTATTATTATTATTATTATTATTATTATTATTATTATTATTATTATTATTATTATTATTATTATTATTATTATTATTATTATTATTATTATTATTATTATTATTATTATTATTATTATTATTATTAAGTCGTACATTATAATCAGTTACGTGCTCACAGAATTAATGAGCAAAAAGTAAGTAAAAACTAGAATCTGAAATTAATATACTTGCCAATGTCGACATAAACAAACAAAAGCAGTCGATACTTTTTAATTCTTTTTTAGAATGCCATAATTGTATCCCCCTACAAAGTTGTGATGAACTTCAAATAAATAGGGATGGGTATTTCCAACTATTTATAGCGATATGGGAGAAATGTCTAGATTTAGAATAAAATTATAAAATAAAAACCTCCTTCCAGTCCGATTTTTGGGGGTGGACTCGCTAGGTGGATGTCGCAATAAAACATGCTGTAAGAAAGACGATCCCCTTTTTATACCACGGGATCACTCTCTGGATTTTTTTGGTATATATTTCGACACCCCGGTATGTAAAATGAAAAGAATAAGTACCAGATGGGATACTTATTTCATATTGAATTTATTTTATGGAAGTAAGGATCAGTTCTTAATCTTAATGATTGGAAAGCTATTATATAATTAGCTACAATGCAAACATTAGCTAGAGAAAATATATACTTACTTATTACTATATTTAATTCTAACGACATTGTTACAATATATCTTTAACGCTATTTATGCTATTAATTAACGGTTTTTTATATTACTGGCATTTCTAATTACGTGTGATAAATTATTAACAATTTACATAGTAGCTGTTGTTGAATAATGTAACAATTAAATATGCATAAGGAGACGTGTTATAGAGCGTAAGTTTGACATTTGACATCGAACCTAGGGGACATAGGGCAAACCACAACTATAGGGATGTATTTTAAATTGACGAAATGACATTTTAAGTGGCATTAGGGCTGAGGGTTAGATGCGGGAAAGGGTTGATTTAATAAATATATAGTATTAGTATGTTTTGTTTATGCAAGTTGTACAGTGTTTCACAAATAAGCATAAGCTTGTGTTGTAGTTGACACAATTTAATTTCTTGGTCCAAGCTAAATTATGAAAATATTTTTATAAAATGTCACTTTCAAAATTTTGTTCACGGTATGTTCTTTCTTCTGCACTTCTGTCAATAACATTCCTGCAGCTGCGATTAGTATTCAACTACCATTCTTGAATAACTCATTTTCAATACCAGCACGAAATTTATCAACAAATATTAAAATTTTTATCACTATAATTTTGACAAGTATTTGGTATGTTGAAATCAATATGTGGTTTTGCTTTTCAAAGGTGATGTACTTTAATTATGTAGACTTTGTACCCGTATTTCTTTATTGGCGTAGGTAAAGTATTATGTATATATTTTCAAGAGGTGAAATGCCTTAAAATTTTGTTTATTTCAGATTGTTTTAAATTAATATTTATGAATAATGTATGTTGCCGGTTCCTTCTGAATCAAAGGAATAATACTAAAATTTAATTTGGAATATATAGGTGTTGAAAAATTATATATACATATATACAGGGTGATTTATGAGCTCCTCATCCAATTTGGACAAATGAAAGGTGAGGTCATTTCAACAAAAAAGCTTCATATAGTCACATGTCCGATTTTAGTGAAATTTCACTCAAAATTTTTAGTTTTTTCCAAATTGCAAATAAAAGACAAAATTGAAACGACTTTAGCTGGTAAAGTCAAATGCCTGGCAAAGACGGAGTAGTTCAGCTGCCATGCGTAGATTGATACGTACCACAGAAGCAAACAAACAAATAACAAGTAAAACATACTATCCGAACTGGCGTTCGCGAAATCTCGGCCACTAAAATCGCGAAACCGTTGTCAACACCAAACACGATGTGAGTGCGCGAAAGTGAAAGTAAAGTACATCCAGCCTGCTCCCGCACGACGTCAGAATGACAGAGGCATGAAATTAAAAATGATGTGATTGTAATTAAGTGGGAGATTCAATACGTTTTTAAAATACACTATATTTGTAGCTTGATGAACGGCCCCAATTAAATTTTCAAACTGAAAATGTAGCATATATTGAAATGGCAATATCGATGGTTTACCTATACGCTACGGATATAACATCGCGCGAACCAACACTCATTACGTAGTCTCGTTGCCTAAGCAGCTACAAAAGTACTGCCCAAAATGGAAGATCCAAATTAATGCTAGTAAAGCTGATGTTATTGTTTTCAGTAAAAAATTTAAAGACATTAAAATTTTCCAGCCATTGAAAATAAACGATAGAAAAATTAATGAAACCAAAAATGTAAAATATCTGGGGGTTCATCTCGATAACCTATAAGAGACATATAGAAGGTTTTTTACAAAAAGCCAATGGCATGTTGAGATCCCTGTACCCATTACTCCATAGAAACAGCAAAGTTAGTGTACCAAATAAGCTTACCCTATATAAGACCATTATACGACCAATCCTAACATATGGTGCTCCAGTCTGGTGTAGTGCATCTAGATGTCATATGTTAAACCTACAACGCTTCCAGAACAAATGTCTTAGACTAGTTCTCAACAAAAATCGCTACACAAGAATCAGGGAATTACATAATACCACAAGTATCCCCTGCATGCATCATTATATCAGTAATATGTCTAATAAGTTCTATTACACTCACCTTAATAACAAAACATTAGCCAAAATTAAAAATTATAAGGTCCATACAATAAAATTTACGATTAAGCACAAGTTACCCTATGCTAAACTGAAATTGTTTCACAACTAATGTTGTAATAATAGTGGTGGTAATAACCATAACAATCCCACATTGCCTTGTAAGAAAAGCTGATTATCTACTATTTTTATTATTGTTATTGTTATTACTATTTTAACGTACCATCTAAATAAAAGACAGCAACTTGCCGTCTTGCACATTTAATTACCAACTTGATAAGTAAACGCACGTTTTTTGAGATCCAAAACATTTTTCCTGTTAGACGAACAAATGTATGAAATTAACTAGAAATAAGTAGACTTATACAGAATAAAGTATAGGATAAATCGAATATGTAAACATTTTTACTACATACAGACTTGGAGACTACTTCTCTGGCTTCACTGTTGGTTTTCGTTGGTGAAGGACGTAGCCAGCGCATAAGCTAACTGGAGCAAGTGGCCCTACGGATTCTGGATGTTCAAGGAAGCTCTTCAACGTTTCTGTGAAGAGCTTCCTAGAACTTCCAGAATTCGTAGGCCCACTTGCTCCAGTTAGCTTACGCGCTGGCTACGTCCTTCATCAACGAAAACCAACAGTGAAGCCAGAGAAGTAGTCTCCAAGTATGTATGTAGTATGGACAAGTTTCACCAAGTAAGGGCAACCACAATCAATGAAGTAAACATTTTTATTAATTATGTAGATATACAATGGTACAGCTATTATTAGAATAAGCTGGAACATTGTAAACAACAAACCTCCCCCTTGTACATATTGTAAAATATCTTTGTGACATAATAAAGTTATTGTTATTGTTCGACAGATACGCACCGACACGCGGTATTTGTTTTTGAGATGATTTCATCATCGGAGTCAAATCTCTTTCCGCCGAGCCATTTCTTTAAGTTTGTAAACAAGAAATAGTCACTCGGGGCTAAACCCGGACAATAGGGCGGATGGGGGAGCAATTCGTAGCCCAATTTATGCAATTTCGCCATGAGGACTACACATGTGTGCACCCTTGCATTGGCTTGGTGGAAAAGAACTTTTTTCTTGTCCAAATGCGGTCATTTTTTCTTCAAATCGTCATTGAATCGGTCCAATAAGTTGGTATAATATTCGCCATTGATTGTTCTTCCCCTTTGAAGGTAATCAATGTGGATTATACCGCGTACATTCCAAAAAACGCTCTCCATGACTATTGGCTGACAAACCCATCTTGGCCTTCTTCGGCGCCGATTCGCACACTCCTTCAAAGTTGTCACACGATTGCGTTTGTGGTCGATTGTGAGCAAACGCGGCACCCATCTTGCGGATAGCTTTCTCATACCCAAGTGATCATGCAAAAACGAAACCACTGAGCCATGTGATATCCCTATGGCTTCCACAATCTCCCGCACTTTCAATCTCCGATCGGCCAACACCATATCCTGAATTTTTTCTTGCGTTGCTTGTACGGCCGCAACGAAATTCAGTAAACCACTGTTTTACCATAGAAATTGATGGTGCAGAGTCCCCATAGTATTTATCAAACTTAGCCTTGGTTTGAGTGATGGTTTTTTTCCGCAAAAAACAAGGTTTGATGTTCACACAAAATTCACTTTTTTCCCTTTTCGTTATAACTCAAGAGGTAGTCTGCTTTCAATGGCTATTTAACACAAACTAAACGACGCAGCTTGTTCAAAATTTGACAGGAGTGAACTGACAGATGCTTGTTGACAGGAGTTGCCCTTCCTGTGAAGAAACGGGTAATTCCAAAAGGCACGGACATATTGACCCACCCTCGTATTTCCGTTATAGCTGATTAAAGAACTCGTCCGCGATTGTAACGAAATGAAGACTTGTGCCAAGTTTCGTTCAAATCAGTTAAGTATTTTTTGAGTTATCGCTCGGATATATATATATATATATATATATATATATATATATATATATATATATATATATATATATATATATATATATCATATACAAATTCAAACAGGCCTTGGATATGGGTTCTAGGGGCCCTAATTTGCGCTCATTTCAAAAGATTGTCTGAAAGTCTCACCATCGTTACCTCTTTATTAGTGAATTTTCTTAATGAAAATTCACTAAAAGGCGACTCTCGTATAAATGATCTGCCAACAACCAACAATCGGGTCCACAGTTTTGCTGGAGATAGCACCCTTCACAATACGTTCACATCTGGTTTTTGGTCTTACGGTTTTGGATCATCTTTGTGCTGTGACTGCAGAATTTAAGTAAACTTTGCTTTGAAAATAAGAAACTTTTTGGTGTAATAGTTTTATAGTTTCGGGACATTTTAAGCCATAAATTCCAGTTCTGATTGATGTGTGTGTTCTTTTTTATTGTTTCAATATAAACCGATTTTTAAAAGGTAAGTCTAGAAACGTAGATCAAATCTTTCGTGTCATGCAAATCTGACACACACTTTAAAATTCTTAGATTTATGTTTTATTTTAAGCAATTATATTCCCAAATAACTTCGTGGTAAAATGTCACAGACTCGACTGAGTTAAATTATCCATAAGATCAAAAGAGTCATAAAAATAAGTAGGAGTTTCCTAGGGTGATTTTCACAAGCCGGTACATCGTACATTCATAAATTGAAAATCACTTTCGTCATTCTCTCATGAATTCCCCTTCTTCCCGTTATTCATTCACATCTTCCTGACCGTACCAAACAGAGAAGTTTCGTGGATGTAGAATAACTCAGCTGTGCTCACCTCGTTGGCACCTCGCACAGATCGTCTCACTTCGGTTTTTACACCAAAATTACTTCGCCTCTACGTCGTCGAAGGTTGTGCCCGCGTTTTTCACATTTTGAATTCCCCAAATTCAGGCATGTTGTATAAATACATAGAGGTAAAGTCAAGTGTTCACTTTAAGGTCAGTGAGATTAAAAAAATACATTTATTTTCTAATAAACAAGCTCCTATCTATAAGCTGAGACAACTTGTGCAGCCTTGCTGTTTTCCATCACCGCGAACAATATCTACTCGCTGCGGCCAGTGTTGCCAGATCAAATATATGCTTTGCAGTAAATAAATTCATGTTTATTTGTGGGACACAGGTGCACCTGACTATACGTAAATTGTCTTCGCATAGAATTAACCAGAAAAATACGTTTTGCTTATTTATTATTGCATTATATATTGCAATATATATATATATATATATATATATATATATATATATATATATATATATATATATATATATATATATATATATATATATATATATATATATATATATATATATATATATTACTACCAATTTTCTAAAGCACTAACTAGAAATTAACCTGGTCTGTTCAAAATAGACGTTTAAATATGTTGTTGAGAAGGCTGTGTATGTATGAATGTATGTGTGCATGCATTATTATTTTCAAGCTTTTCAAGCATTACAAATGCTCCACTGGTGACGTTTCATATCCAACACAGACACAACGAACGTTCCTTCATTGTACAGGGTGAGCGAAACTCGATGTCCCGGTTCTATTGTAAAGAAAGGAAAAGCGATAGAAACAATCTCAAAAGAGGTTCTTAAATGCGATTTAGTAAGGTCAATTTTGGTTCTTAAATGCAATTGGGTAAGGTCCATTTTGGTTGATGAGTGAGTGCCGAGACGAGACGGGCTACCTGACTGGGCAGAATGAGATCACCCTCATCTGGGTGCCGGGTCACTCAGGGGTCAAAGGCAATGAAGAGGCTGACACTCTCGCGAAGAGAGGGTCAGCAGAACCATTCGTGGGACCAGAACCGGCTCTGGGCGTGACAAAGAGCACAGTTAGGGGAACCATTAAGTGCTGGGTCAGAAAACAACACAAGGTGTACTGGGGAGACTGTCCAGGGCTCAGACATGGGAAGTCAATAATTGACGAACCCAGTTCAAAGAGAGCTGTGGAGCTGCTAAATCTTAACAGAGGACAGCTCAGAAACATAACGGGTCTCTTAACGGGACACATGGCCGTCAAGAAACACCTGCATAAAATGGGGCGGTTCGAGGGGGATGCAGACTCTGCGGCGAGGGGGAGGAATCAGCCCAGCACATCTTGTGCGAGTGTAAAGCTCTGGACCGCAAAAGACAACTGATCCACGGTCAGTCTAGACCGGAGACAGAGCATTATAAAACTTCACCCTACCAATCGCCAGTGCTATCGGGGCGGCAAAGCCGCGGACGAGCCCTGGGGAAGGAAAAAAAAAGGTCCATTTTAAGCCAAACTTGCATATTTTTGAATATTTGGAAACTGAAGTAATGACTCATCGATTTTTTTTTCTAAAAAGAACTATTTTTTCTGGACAAAATTATGTAAAGAAAAAAAATTGCTATATTTTTCCGTTAAAAAGTTATTTAATAATTTAACATTATAAAACACATTATATGTTACTACTTTTTCCACAGCAATAAACAAAGTATGTAGGTAATCATTGCAACAAATTTTCAATGTGACCACCTCCTATTTCTAAAAACTTATCCAATCTCCGCCCTACTTCTCGCACTGAAGCCTTATGAAACATTTCTCTAGATAGTTCATCGCAAACATTTCTGATTATTTTTTTTAATGTTCCAAGTTAACAGATGGTGTTCTGGTAACTTTATTTTTCAAAGCTCCCCACAAGAAGAAGTCTAGTGTGGTCAAGTCCGGTGATTTAGACGGCCACTGTATCGGTCCATTTATACCCATAAATTTTTCTCCGTAAGTTTCATTTAAATATTGTTGGAGAATTCTTGCTTCATGCGATGGAGCTCCATCATGTTGGAAACACATGTTTGCTCGCAGCTGTAATGGCACATTTTCAAGCAGCACAGGAAGATGTTCTTGTAAAAATTGCAAATATCGCTCACTATGTAAAATTCCTTCGTAAAAATATGGACCAATCAAATGCCCGTTAATAATACCACACCAAACGTTAATTCCGAAGTGTCCTTGATTTTTTATCGGATTGACAAAATCTTGATTTTCAGTAGCCCAAATATGCTAATTTTTTTATTGGGCTTACCGTTACTAACAAAACGGCTTTCGTCCGTCCACAACACATGCTGAAAAAGAATTGTCATTGATCAAGTTCACCTTTTTTTTGCCCCCCTTAGAGCTCGTCCGTGGCTTTGCCGCCCCGATAGCACTGCAACATTTGGCTTATTGTGCATAAGTTTACCATTACTTGGGCAATATAATTAATTCTCCGTTGTTGATGTTGATCTGACAAGTGTTCTAAGTTATGAAGTTTATAATCGTGATAACCATTTTCTTTCAAAATTTTTCGTACCGAACTATATTTTAAATTTAACTTACGACAGGCTTGCCGAATTCCGGCTTCCTTGAATGGTCTTCAAAATACTGCAAAACAATGGCAACAGTATTGTCAGAACTGACCCTTCTAGCAATTTTTCTACGCTTTCGAGAAGAAAATGGCGCGTTATTTGCATGTAAATGGCGTTCTTATCTTGCAAATATTTTTAAGCTTGGAATAACCCGTTAAGGGTATCTCTGGGCGTATAACTGAACTGCTCTTCTAGGATTCTTTTGAGATTCACTAATATCATTACGACTTTTTCGTTGTGCGTAAACATTTTTCAAAGTCAAATGACGACAAAACAATATTTGTAAACCTTGAGTTTAATTATTGACAGATAAAACGTTGCTACAACAGATAAAACTTTACTATCTGTTTCCAAAGGCTTCTTGTTTATACCGCGATGGTTGCGCGTATTTTTTGTTATACTTTCTCCTACAAATTTGATTATAACTTTTTAACGGAAAGAGATAGCAATTTGTTTTCTTTACATAATTTGCCCAGAAAAAATATTTTTAGACATGCCAAAATATAGGTATGTTTCTGGGAAAAAAATTCGATGACCTTATTACTTCAATTTCCCAATATCCAAAAATAAAATAGAAATCGTGTGTGATCCTGGATAACGCTTTCCCAAAGATTCACTTTCTGCGGTCGCTGAATGTGAACTTGTGACATCCAGTAAGGATTTCGGTGATGGCGGTAACGAAAATAATGTTTGTTCAGAATCCCATAAAAATAGCATAAAATTGGCTTTGTCGGAAAACAAGAATTGATTATCGAAATCGTCCTCGCTACGCACTGGTACCAGTTAATGGATTTTGTTAATGAGATTTATATTTTTTGAAAATTCGCCTACGGTCTCGCTTTTTGATCGACCTGTAATATCCAAAAATAAAATAGAAATCGTGTGTGATCCTGGATAATGCTTTCCCAAAGATTCACTTTCTACGGTCGCTGAATGTGAACTTGTGACATCCAGTAAGGATTTCGGTGATGGCGGTAACGAAAATAATGTTTGTTCAGAATCCCATAAAAATAGCATAAAATTGGCTTTGTCGGAAAACAAGAATTGATTATCGAAATCGTCCTCGCTACGCACTGGTACCAGTTAATGGATTTTGTTAATGAGATTTATATTTTTTGAAAATTCGCCTACGGTCTCGCTTTTTGATCGACCTGATCTTTGGCGTTTTCGGTTTCCTTGTGCTTTTTTGTTACTTGATATGACTGCGAAACTAGGAGCTGGTTATGGTGAACTTAATTTAATAACTTCTTCTGTTCTATTTCAAGCTCTATATCCAGCCAATTAGAACATCTATTCTTGTTTTTGCTCAAGTTCACCGTTTTCAATTACACACAATTAGATGTCAAATGAAAATGCAAGATCTTACCTTTAGATGGTTAGTAATAATATTATAAACTTAATTATATAATTTAATAAGTTCTCCTTTTTGTTAAAGAAAAAACTTTAAATGTTTGGGAATGGCATTTAGAAAACTTGGAAATCTACAACAAATTGAAGAGCAAGTTATGAAACTCGTTTAAAATATTTAATATGCATATAATTCCCCAATGGAGCAGTTGGAAAACCGAAAATTTTTAAGTGCTTCTATCAGATGTTAAAACGTTGGTATTTGGAACCAGAGTTGTACACAAATTTAATTTTTTACAAGCACAAGTTACAATATGTATATATATATATATATATATATATATATATATATATATATATATATATATATATATATATATATATAGATAATTATCTTATTCGCCCGGCTCTATGGTTTCGGCAAGAAAGCGAACATGCATATTTTATTTTGGTAGTGAAATTGCCAATGTTTAGATGCAACTTTCTATAGACGATGGATTGGGCGCATTGGACAACATTTTTGTGTCTCCGAAAATAACAGGGCTGCAACCACCAAAGTTAGTACGCAAGTTCATGTTACAAAAATTAAACTGTGTATCAAAATTTAGATGTCTTAAGTTGAAAGGAAAAAAGCATGAGCATGTAATAAAAAATATTTGTGTGTGAAACAAAATCCATAAAAAATTACAAACAAATATTATTTTTCTTCGCGCATACATAATTTTTTATACAAAAATGGTCTAGATCGTTTATATCAAAATTCGCTACCATAACGCACTTCTTTTTTCTGATTTCATGATGATTATGATACTTATTTTGGTAAATTTGCAGTTGAGCTAATGGAGGGTGTTCAGGAACTTCTTTCAGAAACATGCTTAGAACCCCAAAAATATTTGTGTGTTAAACAAAATCTATTAAAAATTACAAACAAATATTATTTTTCTCCGCGCATACATAATTTTTTATTAAAAAAAAAGTGTAGATCGTTTATATCAAGATTCGCTACCATAACGCACTTCTTTTTTCTGATTTCATGATGATAATGATACCTATTTTGGTAAATTTGCAGTTGAGTTAATGGAAGGTTTTCAGGAACTTCTTTCAGAAACATGCTTAGAACCCCCATGGATTCATAAACCACAAGAAACATATTTTTTTTAAAACAACCCCCAAGAAAGTTACGGGACTAGGTGTGAATAGAAGTGTTGTGCGGGAAAGAATAAAAAGGAAAAACTCTGGACGCAGCAAGTGCGTTATGGTAGTGAATTTTCATAAAACTATTTTTTAATAGCAATAATGTGTTTTTTTAAGAAAGCACGCATCAAATTTGGTTACCAGTATAATCTATATAGTAAAAACAATGTGCCACGTTTCATCAAAATAACTTCATTGTTTGAAAATGTACAAAAATTTCCGAAAGTAAACTTAAAGTGTTCCCGAAAAAACTTGTTTCTTGGTCACCCTTATAGGTTAATAGCAAATTGAGCTATTCAAATATTAAGCATTTGATCAAAATTCGCTACCATAACGCACTTACTGCGTCCAGAATTTTTTTTCTTACAAACATGCATTATATTTTGATGGGAAATGCACAAATGCAATAACATATGGCGTGTTTGATTAAAAAAAAAGAAAATTTGTATCACTAACGACTTATGGGCCACCCTGTGATTGTAGAACTAATTTTTTAAGATGTAGCTCAAGACACTATAATTAATATATACATTTTTTTTCATATCTTGTATAATAACAGATATATTGAGCTTTATTGATTTTCTTACGAAAATTCTACAAAAATTATATACCATTAACCGATAACCTCTATAGCTAAGACTACTGCCAAGCGTCAGAGAAAGGGTCTATTTGAAATGAATTTTCTGGAAATATTTTATTAAAATGAAGGACAATGACGGTTGAAACTAAGACTTCAGGGTTTGTAAAACATCCTTCTTGAGACATTTTATTTCCTTAGCCCGTATTAGATTCAAGTTCTTTTCCTAAATGTTGCCAATTTTGACGTTTAAATCGCAACTTTGACGTTTTGTGAAAAACCCCAATTTATTTTTCTTTAAATGCCTATAACTTTTTTGTCTTTTGACCTACAGAGCTAAATTTTGGTAGGTGGCTTATAAGGATGTAAATCCGCGTACCAAATTTGGTTGCCCTTACTTTGTTAATTCCGGAGATATAATTTTTTTTCGAAAGAACCGATTTTCCTGGTTAACGAACTTATCCAAGCCATTTGCAAAAGGAATTTTTTCACCAAATTTAATAAAAATCGGCCCATTATTTTTTGAGTTATCGGTGTGATACATATATATATATATATATATATATATATATATATATATATATATATATATATATATATATATATATATATATATGTATCACACCGATAACTCAAAAAATAATGGGCCGATTTTTATTAAATTTGGTGAAAAAATTCCTTTTGCAAATGGCTTGGATAAGTTCGTTAACCAGGAAAATCGGTTCTTTCGAAAAAAAATTATATCTATATATATATATATATATATATATATATATATATATATATATATATATATATATATATATATATATATATATAGATATATATATATATATATATATATATATATATATATATATATATATATATATATATATATATATTACATATAAAAATTTAAACTGACCCCGGATATGTGTTCTGGGGGGCCTAATTAGCGCTCATTTGAAGAAATTTTTTCAAAATTCAAAAGTCGGGATCTCCTCATTAGTGAATTTTTTTAAAGAAAATTCACTAATATGAGCGGAAAATGCGAAAAACAGCTTAGTTGGACCTCGAAAAGCTGCATTTTTCACATTTGGCAATCATACCTCCTCTAAATCCCGGCACAGCACCCCTATTCACCCCAGATCCCGAAACTGTCTTTGGGGGTTGTTCCCAAGAAATTTTGCATGCAGCAGAACCCCGACGAAGTAGCAGCCGCCTCTCCACACACACCACCCCCTCAGTCAAAAACATGGCGGATTATAATCTGAGAAATAGATGTGACAGGTAACTGCAGAGGAAGGGGTTGTTCCGGGAAAGCAGCATGTAACATAGGAAGCGAAAAAATAGAGAAATTGTGAAAGACTGTCATTTTTAGCTTACCGCACCAGGCCAGGTGCCAAGTTTAAATGTAAATCAGCAAAGGCAAGGAAGCACAAGGTGAAAATAGTGTCAACGTATGTGTAAGATGTCAAACTTTATCTATAACCAGTCGATTTATATAAAGCTCCCCGTGAATTAATCTGAAAATTCGCCTCTATTTTATTTTAAAAGATGTCAAATAAATGGTATTAAAATACGCACCCGCGCATGTGTGTATGTGTTTTGTTTCTTTAACGTCGGTCAATTTCCGCTACTATGGCCAATCACCGACGCCAGGGAGCAGTTTCACCTCCCTGTCCTGGAAATTTTCCCGAACCACTGCCTTTATGTAAGGGGGGGTGGGGATCTTTAACTTGCCGAACATCGCATGGACATGGGATCGACGGCTTTACGCCCCCTCCAAAGAGCAGAACGTGCAGACATTCAACTTGCTCAAATACAATGCCACAACCTCGGTTGATGTTAATTGTACACTATGTACTGAAAAAGTAAAGGGAGAACCCTGGGATCGAACCCAGTACCCTTCGGTTCGGAGGCACCCGTTCTTACCACTGAACCACCGAGGGGCTCTTTATTAAAATACTTTTCATAGTTTTTCAAGTTCCGCATTTTTTCTGCACGGCTTTTCAAAGTATTTAAGTATCTTCTGTTTCCTTTTTTGAATTGAAGAAGTTGCCATTAAATAAAATTTTCAGTTTTCCTCAGATCGAAAATACAAATATAAATTTTTATGCAATTACTTAGTGTATGTAGAATCGGCGTAAACAAGATTTACATTATGCTCTAGATCCGGAGAATGTTTGCTTGTTCTGGCAACGTTGTCGCGAGTTGGCCACGGCAATTCGCGGTTCGTTCATGTTCGGAGCAGCCGAACGCGTCATAGCGACCTACTAACCCATTTGAAATTCTCGGCGAATGCCGCCGACTGCCGACGTTGCCATTGAGTCGCCGGCAAGCATGAGAAAGGGACGCGAAACGTTGTTGAGGTGTCCGTCCGTGTGTATTGTCTATTCCCAAGTACCGTCGCTCTACGCTTCAAACTTTTATCTCTCGCCGCAAAACAATTCCTTATCGAGTACTTTGCCCGGTCATAATTTCTCTCTCACTACGCGTTTTAAAATAACATGTTCCAATGCTGTCTCCACGTAGAACCATCTGATTTGGTACTGAAAGTGTATAAAACTTCTTCGGAACTAATAAATGAATTATTGATAGTGACTATACTGGAAGTTGATAATGTTGCTTCATGTACATCTTCGTCAGAATGAAGACAGACATCCTGTTTGTGTGTGTAGTGCATCTAATTTGTGGTTTCTGCAGGCTGTGTGTTAAGTTTAACGATATAGTTAACGAGGAATTTGAAGTCGTAGCGGTGGATTGTTTGTTCTGTTAGTAAATAGTGTTTGTTGGATCTTGGATCGTCTAGAAGTGTAGAATCAACCACGAAAGGATAATAGATCCGTTCAACAACAAGGGAATTCGCGATGTGTGTTATATTCTCGTTTAAATAAAAGAGTTGATTTAACAGTCATCCAATTGTTCGTCTAGTCAGTGTTCTAAACATCATATGTGTGTTATTCTCTGTGATATTCTTATAAAATAATGTTGGAACATAGTGCGATGTATCTCAATATGCCACCGCCGTATGAGGATGATGCGTCCTTCTTCCCTGATTTTTATTCACGGTAGGTGTTTTCTTTTTTTTGTTGTGTGTGGTCCGGGATTCTGTAAAACTTGGATTTAGCTCTAAAGTTTTGTTTTTCAGCCGGGCGAAAGACGAACGGGCGAATTAAACACTGGAATCTTGCCAGTTGGATGTTGATTTTGGTCTGCGTCTTTCTAGCTGCAGCGGAATATCTTTGTTGCTATCTAGACTCTGGAACGAGTTTGAGTTCCGGTGAACGATCCGACAAATACACGGCAAATTTTACATCCAGGCATAACTTCTCTTTTTAATGGAGAAATTTAAATCGTGAATTCTTTTTAAGTCAAATACGTTTTTGTTGAAATCGAAATTTCCTTGCTTTCCATTGCAAAAGTGAATTTGTAAGTAACCGGGTGATGCAGATGAGAAAGAAAGCAACTACATAATTGAGAACAAACATTCTTTCTACAGATAATTAACATCCGGCGCCTTGAAAATAAATATTCCAAGATTGCCTGAAATAACAAACTGTTGACAAGATAAACACGAGTATATTTTAGAACAAAACAACGCTACTGCCTTTCATCACAGTTTAAATGCGAATCCGTTTTGTCGCTACCATAATACTAGGTACCATTTCATGATCGCATCCACACTTATCGATTAGTCTAGTTTTTGCAGAAGTTTCCCTTTTGGTCTACCTCTTCGGTTCTTTATTTAAGTGTGTGACCTTCAAATAATCTTCCTAGAAAGTGACTGCTACTTGTGAAAAATCATTATGCAGGTTTTTTTGGAATTTCTCAACATTTGAGAGTGTCATCCGTTTTCCTTCCTGTGTAGTATGAAAACATCTATCTATTATTTGGATTTTGTCTGACAAAAGGTATTGCAAAATGTTTCATATTACTCTTCAAGTTTGGCAAGAGTATTTATAATTATCATTTTAATGCTATTTCAGTATATCCTCGTAGAAGTGGTATTAACGGCATATTGATAAATAAACTTCTCACATTTTCTAGCCACTTTTATTGGTCCTGCTATCGGTGTACCTTGTCTTCGTCATACTCCATGTCCACATTTCAAAAGCTTTTGCTGTCTTCTTGTTCTGTTTATTCAAAGTCCAGCTTTCCGCCCCATGCATTTTAACATTCCATTCGTGTGATTTGATGAACCTAGTCCTTAGGTTACAGTTAAAATGTTTATTAATCAGATTATGTTGCCTATTGTTGGTGTTGTTATTTTTTGTTTGGTTTCGGACCGTTAGGTCCATTAGTCACAGACTTTTATGACTTATTATTTCTAATATTTTGTCTATGAAATACTTGCTTTGCCATCGCGATCCGCTTTGCTACATTTACTACCACCATACATACTATTACTCGCAAGATTTGGGAACACTTATATTTGTTCAAGTTGTTGGCTTGTTTATATCTATTTTCGCTGTCTTATTCTTATCGGCCATACTTGTGTTTTCGGCATACTGATTTTTAGTTGATTCTTAACACATCATTCCCACCAAGCATTATGCAAATACAGTTATTTTTTCGTTTCTCCTACACCGGTGTATACTTTATGCAATGAAACAACAGTCCAGGTATTTTGATGCATGCTGTCTTTCTATTAGTGCATTTTCTTTTAAAAAAATGTAGTTCGCAGCCTAACCTAGAGGGATGAGGAACTATTTCGTTAATATTTTTTTATTTTTCTACTCAGTCGCTTCCCACTTTCCAAACTATATACATTTTTCTCCATGTCTTATGATGCTTCTATACCAGTTTTGAAAAAAGATTGCTCTCTTTCTGTACACTGCTCTTCTTTCTAAATCCGCTCTGCAACTCTGCTAATGTGCCCTTTATTTTCTTCCTCGATGTGATGCAAATGAGCTGCTCGTATATATTCATAATCATGCCGTTCTCTGTTATTCTTCTATGATTTTTACATTATTTCTTGTCTCCTGCTTTATGTTGCGGTAGGCAATATGATACCCAATATTTATTTTAAAAAATGTCACCCTGACGTACATTGTATTGAACATTCTCAAGGTGTATTTAGGTTTATTTAGATAGATATTATAAGAAAAAGAACATGAAATTGTATAATGCTTTTAAATAGTGTTTTCCTGAAAGTGAAGGCAATGGTTGGAAATTAGGTTTCAATCATTTGGTTTGTCGAAATTCTTGTAATCAATGTCTCTAAAATTCAATCAGTAATCTTAGGCAAACACAAGTTATTTGTTGAATCTTCCATGAAGATCAGTAAATAACACTCTTCCTTCCGAATCTTCTGGGAATATTTCTTGCTTCTAAGCTCATCTGCACTCGATTTTCCCCTATATTCTTAACATTTCTGTACTGATTTTATCATTACCTACTGCCTTTCCGTTCCTCAATCTTTTACCCGCTTTCACTCAGTTTTTCCATTGTAATTTCTTCTGTTTCGTCTCATGTCTGATCTCCCTCTTCTAATGACATTGGTACACCATTGGTTCCTTACTCTACTTCAGTATATCTGCGCCGTTTTCTGCTTCATCCACTAATTCTTCGAACTATTGTATCCACCTCTTTATTGTATCATTTTCTCTCTTCAGTATTTCTCCATATTCACTTCTGGTTCTTGTTAAAGACCATTTTTATTGAAGGCTCTGTTTCGCTCCGTCCTAGTGATTTCAGTGCAATGTAAAAAGTTGCTGATTGCCTATGGGTTTCCTAGGTTTTCTCAAAATTCTTATCATTAGTTCTCTTTTCCAGCTATTCTACTCTTATTATTTTTTCTAAATTTTTATTTCTTACTTTATTTCCCGATTCCACAGCTACTCAGTTTTTGATGGTTGCAGTTTTTGTTCACACTGCTTATCTTGATAGGTCTATTTTCGAATATTATACATAACTGGATTGTGTCATTTTTTCCCCTAGTATTTTTCCTTATTCACGTTGTTTTACCCCGTCCTGGTGCTTTTAGTGCAATGTAGAAAAGTTTCGTATTACTCTTGCGGTTTTTCTCTACGTTTTCTCCAAATTTTACCATTAGCTCGCTATACTACCGAATATAACTGCTAATACATACATGTGTCATGTCGACCGTGGCCGAGTGGGCTAAGCTCTGTAGATCAGATAATCGAGTCATATATGACGAGGTCTAATCCTAGTAAGTGACTTCACTTTTTATCATTTTCTTTAGTCTCATTTTACTTTACCATTATCTGATCAGATTGTTGTTGTTCCGATGAATTTTTTAGCGAGTTTTTGTATAAAAAATAATTTTATAAAGAGGAGATGAGAAAACTTTTAAGACTTAATTCAATTTGAATAGCACATCTGGTTGTTTGTTCTTGTCCTAACTTATTGAAACCGTTCCATATTTAATACAGTCGTATATATATATATATATATATATATATATATATATATATATATATATATATATATATATATATATATATATATATATATATATATATATATGTTTGTATGTATGTATATAATATGTATCACACCGATAACTCAAAAAATAATTGGCCGATTTTGATCAAATTTGCTGAATACCTTCCTTTTGTAAGTGACTTGGATAAGCTCGTTAGCCAGGAAAATTGACCTAGGTTTTCCCGGAAAATATTGTGTTTTCTTTCGGGAAGAATTTATATCTCCGTAAAAAGCAAAGTAAGGGCAACCAGATTTGGTACGCGTGTATGTATTATAAAAGGTGAACCACTTACCAAAATTTAGGTCTGTAGGTTTAAAGAAAAAAAAGTGATTTAAAGGCATTTAAAGAAACAAAAATTGGGTTTTTCCTCAAAACGTTAAAGCCGCGATTTGAAACGTCAAAGTTGGCAACATTTAGGCAAAGAACCTGAAAGAAACACGGATTATATGTAAAGAGTGTTCTGCAAACCCTTAAGTTTCAGCTTCAACCATCCTTGACCTTCATTTTATTAAAATATTTCCAGAAAATTCATTTCAAATAGACCCTTTCTCTGATCTTTTGGGAGTAGTTTTAGTTAAGTTTATGGTTTAACCATCTATAATTTTTAGCTAATTTTCGTAGAAAAAAATCGTTTATATGGAAATCGGACCCTTTGAATTCTAAAAAGATTTCTTCAAATGAGCGCAAACTAGGCCCCCTAGAATCCATATCCGGGTTTACTTCCTGTTAACATATATACAGGGTGACGCATTTCTACGTAAAGCTCAATATTATTGTTATTATGCAAGATACGAGAAAAATTTTATACGTTACTTTTAGGGTGTCTTGAGATGCATCTTATAAAATTATTTTTGCAATCGCAGGATGTCCCATAAGTGATACCTGGAATTTTTTCGAACATTCCTTTTTGCATTTTTTAATGAAATATGATGCATGCTTGAAAAAAATATCGAGACGCAGTAAGTGCGCTTTTGTAGTGAACTTTCACTAAGTGCTTCAAAATTCAATAACTCAATAGCGATTAGCCTAAGGTTCGTCGGCTAGGAAACGAGTTTCGTCGGAAACATTTAACGTTTATTTTCGGAAACTGTTTGTATATTTTTGCAATACCTGTTAAGTAAGTTCACTTTTAATGACAGTTTTTTGACAATGTAAGTTGAACTTTTAAAGCATTTGTCAGTTTCCATGAGAACAGGACATTTTTCATACCTAGGTACGGTAAGACTTACCTTACCTAGGTACGGTAAGTACTGCAAACCTATAAATAGCAAATCTGAATAATGAACAAATTGTTTGAGAAGATTTATTAATTATTATAATTCATCGAAATATTGAAAGTACAATTAGTCATATGATTAACAGTAAGGATTGACGCCATGCTCTTCTTTATATTATTATCTTCAGTTTCTAGCAATGTTAAATTATCGAGACTATCTTGCGGAGTATTCGAAGAATCACCGACCTCAATAATAGGGATTTGGCGAGAGGAGCTGGCTTCTTGGTTGCTAATATGAAATATCTTCTTAGCGACTTGTACTTTATTATTCAAGGAATCCGCCACATAGCTTTCAGCTACTGCCGAGGATTTCCACCCGCCATGCCTCTTCAGTGCTAAAATGTCAACTCCGCTATTAGCCAAAAAAGTAGCGGAAGTTCGGCGAAAGGAATGCCCAGTATATTTTTCCGCATTCTCCAAATGTAGAAATTTCGCAACTTCAGAAGGAATTTTGGCAAAAATATTTCTTCCAACTGGTTGGTTAGAGCATTTCCCATTTTGATACCTCAAGAAGAATCTCTGTATTGAATTTTTTGGTCGCAGGTTCATATACTTCCTCACTAATGCCACAAAGTGAAACTTCTCATTCTCATTGTCGACAATGGTAAAACTTCTGGATTGATGATTCTTAGCGTCAAGTATTCTGACCAAAATAATGTCTCCTTTATCAATAACATTATTGATTGTTAGCTTACATAATTCATCTTTACGGCAGGCACCTGCAATTCCCATAACTACAACCACCTTCTTCATCGGGTATATTTGGTCATGTGCTTCACTTAAAAAGGTCTGAATTTCCTCGATCGTAAACACTTCACTTTTCTTTGAAACATATCCAATATTTTTCTTCTTTAAAAATGCCTTTAACTTTGCATATTTGGAAATATCAACATTGTCATTCAAAGAGATTGTCGATCGTAACATAGAGTATTCGGACCATAAGCTTGATGGAGCAGAATATTTACCTGATTTTTCCAAGAAATATGCTAGTAAAACTGTCTCACTGGTATGTATTACAACCTTTTTAGTGTGGCACCACTTTTTGAAACCCTCATAGCAACTTTCATACCTTTGCTTAGACTTTTCTGGTAAAAGTGACAAACAAGCAATACCTGCCGCTTCTTCGATGTCAGATTCTTCCATATTCAAAGTCACTTCAACACTAATTTTAATTCAAAAATCACAATTAAAATACAAATTAATGTTTAACCTGGACCTGTGCTGAACTGCAGCCAGCGTTTAGTTTTGTTTGTTTACCCGTAGCGTCCTTAGTAACCCAACACAACAACCAAGTCACAAGCTACTTGTTGTTAAGTAGTATGTTAGAATCCATCTAATTAATTCGACTGTCAGTGCTGTCAGTCTGACATCTATTCACGCAGTAATTATTAAAAAAGAATGCAAATTCAAAAAAAAACCGTTAAAGCAGGTATTGCAAAAAATTATTACTAAACCGTAAACTGTAAGTGACTCTTCATGCCTCGAATGCTTAGAAAACCTCGGCCCAACGGGCCTCGATTTTCCAAACTGCATTCTCTGCATGAAAAGTGTCACTTACAGTTTATGGTACGTAATATACTATTTCAAACAATAAGTTATTTTGAGAAAATATGGTAGTGTTTCTACTATATAGGTTATACTGGTAACCAAATTGATGCCTGCCAATTGATAAAATTTGCTATTAAAAACATTTTTATGAAAATTCACTTCCATAACGCACTTGCTGCGTCCAGAGTTTTAAATATTGTCCATGGGTGGTTAACGTCCTGGTTTTCTCTGTCTTATCACTCATTTTCGTATTTATTCATCTATTGCTTTGGCCCACTTCTTTGATAACTTTTTTTATCTGGTAATGTATATGACCTCATAGTTTTAAATTACTTGTATGTTTCTTTTGACGCCCGATTGTTTACAATATAAATGGTCAAAAATGACTACTCAAATACTAGTGATTTGCCTAATGCACTGTAATATATTATAATAACAATAGTAATAGTATTCCACATAAAATTTACATAACTAAAATAGACGCCATATCTATTGCTTGTTGACGTCATATGTATGTTATTACACAAGTCTTATTTATATTCATCTTGAAAGTTTTCTACAAAACAGGTTTGTGGTCAAAACTGTTTTATTTAGTGCTGCCTTTTGAACCCCATAAGCAATATAATAAAATAAATGTTAAAGATGGAGGATATATCAACTTAGCAGTTTCAGTTAAACTTGTTTTATAATGTGCCCAAAAATTGTGGGGTGGTCCTAGAAAATATTTATTAAATTACATTTTTTTACCTGACCTACCTTTCTTTCTTAATGATGATTCTAGATGTACTAGTCATCAACAATAAAGACATTTTAGAATTCGATGTCCATAGGAAGGAAAAAGGAAACCACCACTTTTAAGTTACATTCCGAATGACTCACATAATACGTACGCACCAGAAATTGCTGGGTTAAATTTTTTTTTAGTAAATAGGTTAATACATTTTCCTTAAGTAAAAATAGACACAGCAAAGAATTATGGTATATTAAGAAGGTGGCCGAATATAACGAATACACTGCTTGCCTAGTGGAGAAATTAATAACATTGGTTACCACGGAAACGGTTGTTTATTTCAAATAGCGAAAACCTGAATTTAATTTTTCGCACATAGTTTACATAACATTTATAATTAGAGATTTAACATAATAATTAACAAAATAACATTTTTAAATTAAAATAGAAACTATAACAGAAGTTCAGAGAAAATGTTCAAAAAGTTCTCAGTTATTATTGAGACAGCAAATGCTCCTACGCATAACTGAATTTGTCGCTTATTTAATAGAACGTCTATCGATATTGGCAAAATTGTCTAGGACGGCGTCTCTAAGATCGTTCACTGTATCAGAAGTCCCTCGGTACACCTTATTTTTTACCGCTCCCCATAAAAAGAAATCTAAAACGGACAGATCAGGAGACCGAGGTGGCCATGAAACTGGTGCATTTCTTCCGATCCAGGAGTTGGGAAAATTTCCGAACTTTAAACTGGTTATGGGGGCACGCTCCATCATGCTGAAACCACTGTAGTAGTGCACGAGTTGCCAAATTTACATTATCTAGCATATCTTGAAAGTCATTTTTTAAAAACTGAAGTTTGTGGTCACCGGTAAATGTACCTTCAAAGATGTACGGACCAAGAATTTTTGAACCAATGACACCACATTAGACATTAAACCCAAATTTTATGTGTGGTCTCCGTTGTTCAACATAATGTGGATTTTCTTGCATCCAGAGATGCTCATTATGTCTGTTGAACATACCGCAGTTTGTGAATCGAGTCTCGTCCGTCCCAAGTATTTTAGATGGAAACTGTGGGTCGTCTTCACACATATTTCGAAACCAGGTGCAAAATTCATTTCGTTTAGGAGGATAATCATTGTGCAATGTTTGCGATGTTGATATTTTATAAGGATGATCTTTGTGAATTTTTAGTACCCTAACGGCAGTACGTTGGGACGTACTGGCTTCTGCTACGATCTTCCTAGTTGAAGTTGAAGAATTTTGAGTCACACTGACCAATACGTTTATTTGGGCCACTTCACTGATGGTATTTATCCTGCATCTTGGCCTAGTGAATGAGCCACATGTCCCTAAATTATCATAAAACCTTTTAAATGTAAGCAAACTGGGCTGGCGGCGTTCAAAATATTGCTCTTTAGCGCGCACTGCATTTTTATTACTTAAAATGTAACACTCAAACATATCGCGTTTCTCTTGATTCGAAACATTCATAATTAATTAACTACAAACTTCTCTACCAAAATAAGACGTTTTACAAAGAAAATGTCACAGTAATATTTACAAATGTCAAAAACAATTATTTCCGTAGTTACCTGTTAGATTTGACATAAAAAATCGACTGCCTCTTAGAAAAGCAGGCCTAGATTGATTTGCTATGAGTGCCAGAACTTACAAAAATTCTGGACGCAGCAAGTGCGTTATGGTAGTGAATTTTCATAAAAATCTTTTTAATATCAAATATGTGGGTTTTTTTAAGAAAGCAGGCATCAAATTTGGTTACCAGTATAATCTATATAGTAAAAACAATGTGCCATGTTCCATTAAAATAACTTTATTGTGTGAAAATGTACAAAAATTTCTAAAAGTAAACTTAAAATGTTCCCGAAAAAACACGTTTCTTGGTCAACCTTATAGGTTAATAGCAAATTGAGCTGTTCAAATATGAAACATTTGATCAAAATTCGCTACCATAACCCACTTGCTGCGTCCAGAGTTTATTTTCTTACAAACATGCATTATATTTCGATGGAAAATGCAAAAATGCAATAACATAAGGCATGTTTGATTAAAAAAAGGAAATTTGTATCACCAACGACTTATGGGCCAGCCTGTGATTGCAGAAATATTATTTTAAGATGTAGCTCAAGACACCCTATAATTAATATATACAAATTTTCTTCATATCTTATATAATAACGGATATATTGAGCTTTATTAATTTTTTACGAAAATTCGACAAAAATTATATACCATTAAATGATAAACTCTATAGCTAAGGTTACTGCCAAGCATCAGAGAAAGGGTTTATTTGAAATGAATTTTCTGCAAATATTTTAGTAAAATGAAGGACAATGACGGTTGAAACTAAGACTTTAGGGTTTGTAAAACATCCTTCTTGAGACATTTTACTTCTATAGCCCGTATTAGATTTAAGTTATTTGCCTAAATGTTGCCAATTTTGACATTTTAAATCGCCACTTTGACGTTTTGAGGAAAACCCCCTTTTTTTTTAATGCCTATAACTTTTTTGTCTTTTGACCTACATCGCTAAATTTTGGTAGGTAACTTAATATATAAGTATGTAAACCTGCGTACCAAATTTTGTTGCCCTTACTTTGTTAATTTCGGAGATATAAATTTTTTTCGAAAGAAAACACAAAATTTTCCGGGAAAACCTGGGCAGATTTTCCTGACTAACGAACTCATCCAAGCCATTTGCAAAAGGAATTTTTTCACCAAATTTGATATATATATATATATATATATATATATATATATATATATATATATATATATATATATATATATATATATATATATATATAAACATATAAAAATTAAAACTGACCCCGGATATGTTTTCTGGGGGGGCTAATTAGCGCTCATTTGAAGAAATTTTTTCAAAATTCAAGTCGGGATCTCCTCATTAGTGAATTTTTTAAAGAAAATTCACTAATAAATAAGCGACGGATTCGATTTTGCAAAAGAAAATTAGTTGTGTTAGTAATAACTCAACGCTTGTTAGACATTTTCTCTAAGTTTTTATCGAACTTTTTATAAATTTTATTTGAAAATTTTATTTTGTTAATTATTGTGTTAAATCTCTAATTAGAAATGTTATGTATACTATGTGCGAAAACTTAGATTCAGGTTTTCGCTATTTGAAATAAACATAATATACGTTTCCGTGGTAACCAATGTTATTTTTCGAGAAAAAAAAGAAAACCAGTGAAAATTTGTATTTCTTAGAATAATCATATCGTGTTTCATATCCATGTAAAGAGGAAATAAGACCGCTTTAATGAAGCCACAGCCAACTATGGTTTCCGTTTAAAAAAACAATTTTATGTCATAACTCAAAAGTTCCAGATGTTTTTAAAATTTGCATATCTTGGCTTTATTTAGAACATATTTATCTACAACCTTTTCCTTTACCCTTTTCAGTAAACCCAATCGTCAAATATCAGTTTTTTCAAAATAGCTAGTAATCCGTTCCATTTTTTATGGAAACAAAACAGTTCTGAATTACTCATAAAACAGCGCTACCTTCCCCATTTAACCGTCTCCCTAACTGCAGTAGTTTACGAGATCCTTGTACTAAACAAAAAAAAAACTATATATATATATATATATATATATATATATATATATATATATATATATATATATATATATATATATATATATATATATATATATATATATATATATATATAGGGAGAGAGAGCATTAATAAAATTTCTACCTGGGCAGGAAATTTCCTCTCCAACAGGAGCATTTCTGTTGTTGTGGATGGCCATTCCTCTAAACTGTATCAAATTAGTGCAGGAGTTCCTCAAGGTTTAGCTTTAACTCCTACTTTGTTTCTTCTCCACATCAATGACCTCCTCTCTAGCACATCCAACCCAGTTCACAGTTACGCCGACGACAGCACCCTCCACTCAAATATACAATATTCTAAGCCTGTCTCTTTAGCCCAATTAGATGAGGATCGCAGACTCGTGGAGCGTTCTGTCTCCGTGGATCTCCAAAAAATATTAGACTGGGGAAGTAGAAATCTTGTACATTTCAACCCCACCAAATCTCAGTCTTGCTTTCTTTCTCATAAGAGATACACCAGCCCTAGACCCATCACAATGAACAACCAAGTTATTCAAAGTAATGAGTCCTTTTCTCTTGTTGGCATTTCTGTAGATCGAAATCTTAATTGGCACCAACATGTCACATTAATTGCAGAAGCGGCTGCTAAGAAATTAGGTTTAATCTCTATACCTTATATACTTTACAAATAAGGTCAAACCTCGAATACTGCTCCCACATCTGGGGTGCAGCTGCCGCTTCTACACTCGCTATCCTGGACTCCATTCAAAAGAGAGCTATACGTCTCATCGGTGACTCTACCCTCACCCAAAGGCTGCCATCCCTTGCCCACCGACGTGCCGTTGGTGACCTCTCTCTCTCTCTCTCTCTCTCTCTCTCTCTCTTATGGATATCTGCACGGGCACTGCTCATAGGAGCTTTCCTCCATAGTTCCCCCACCTGCTGGCCCCAACAGATCTACCAGGGGAACAGAGCGAATGCATCCTTTTACTGTCCAGGTCACCAGACATAGAACATCTTGTTATGCCCGCTCTTTTGTCCCGAGGACTTCCAAGTTGTGGAATTCCTTGCCGGCACATGTTTTTCCTTCTCCTCTGAACCTCCAAACCTTCAAGTCCAGAATTAACAAGTTGCCTCTGTCCTCCTTGTCAACACCCACGGTACGATAGTATTTAGGCTGTAAGCCCACGTGGTGTGTTGTTGAAATTAAAAAAAAAAGTTGTATAAATTCGGCATCTCCACCTATGTACAGTTTAAGAGGGAATTTCCGGTACATAAGCTGTGAAAGTTTGTTTGTTTGAAACACCCTCAAGCATCTAGGCCAAGTACCTACACAGAATATAAACTCAGTTGTAGTCGTCAAACGTGTAGAATTTGTCATCATCTGATGACGCTAACCTGGTTAGTGAAACGATCATCAGGTTTTTTTAATGTGTTGTGGTGATTTGGGCTCTTCTTCTTTTTGTTTATTCGTTATTCCGTATTTGTCATCCTTGCAAATAATATATTTTAAATCTTGATAAACTCAGCATACCTAAGCGGGCACGCAAACGTTTACAAAAATTAAGCAAGATTAACTAACTTATTGAAATGGATAACATTGAACGGTAATAGCAAAAAATGTAATAGTCACCGAATTAGTAATAACGAAATAATGAAACGACGCTTATACAATAATTAAATTGCTTTTTAATTTGATCCGCTTCAGTTCCTAGATAAACGCAAGGATTTGTTGAAATTTAATTGTGGCGTAGTTAACGAAGAAAATATACTTCAGCAGACATGACAAAAGTTAGTAGCAGCCTGTTTAAAGTTAAGTTTAGAAAAATTCTAAGTTTAGAAAAATGCTAAGTTGAAATTTATATACTTTGTTATGCTTTTATGTACCATGAATTTTTATAACTAGGTGTAAAAGAAAAAGTCTAGTCTAGACGTAGTAACTGCGTTATGGAAGCGAATTTTCATTAAAATATTTTTATATTTTAATAAAGGCAAGAAGTCACTCGGGCTCAGATCTAAACTGTAGGGTGGGTGGTCAATTTCCATAAAGCCTTGTCCTTCAGGGCTTGATCTGAAATGAACGCCTTATGAACAGACGCGTTGTCCTGTAAAAACAGTAAGTCGCGCGCTAGTTTACCTTGTCGTTTTTGAAGTACTGCCTTTCGTGCTCTGTCAATGAATTAGCGTATTATTGACTATTTATCGTAGTGCTCTCAGCCATATAATCTAGTAGCAAAACACCGTCGCTAAAAGCTTTGAAGCCACCTTGATAGAATTCAAATCATACTGACAAATCCAGATCTAACCAACGCTTATTATTTTTCCCTCGGAGCCCATGCAACGGTTTTTCAGGCCGAAATGTACGCCATCCTGCACTGTGTGCGGAAGAACAAGAGGAGGGGCTACAACAACAAGCGGGTCCTCATAGCCAGGCAGCCCTTAAGGCCCTGCGTAGCCCACGGGTAAATTCCTGGCTGGTGAGTGAGTGCCGAGACGAGACGAGCGACCTGGCTGGGCAGAATGAGGTCACCCTCATCTGGGTGCCGGGTCACTCGGGGGTCAAAGGTAATGAAGAAGCTGGCAGTCTCGCGAAGTGAGGGTCAACAGAACCATTTATGGGACCAGAACCGGCTCTGAGCGTGACAAGAGCACTGCCGGGGGAGCCATTAAGTCCTGGATCTGAAACCAACACAAGGTGTACTGGGCAGACTGTCCAAGGCTCAGACATGTGAAGTCAATAATTGACTAACCCAGATCAAAGAGAGCTGTGGAGCTGCTAAATCTTAGCAGAGGACAGCTCAGAAATATAACAGGTCTCTTGACGGGGCACATGGCCGTCAAGGAACACTTGCATCAAATGGAGCGGTTCGAGGGGGACCTCGCATGCAGACTCTGCGGCGAGGGGGAGGAATCAGCCCAGCACATCTTGTGCGAGTGTTAAGCTCTGGACCGCAAAAGACAACTGATCTACGGTCAGTCTAGACCGGAGACAGAGCATTATAAAACCTCCCCTACCAATCGCTGTGCAGATTGGTTCAAGGCACAGTGATTGTGGAATGGGTGGAGTAAAGAGACTAAGGGCATGCACAATAGGCCAAGGGCTGCAGTGCTACCGGCGCGACAAAGCCGCGGACGAGCCCTGAGGGGGAAAAGAAACTGTTATTATTCTAGCGCAAATTTCCTCTAGATTTTCTCCAATAAATGTTGATATTCCATGCAGATTGTAAGGCGTTTGTCGAGTGGGGTAAGCCTTTGTGATACCCAACGTCTACTCGTTTTTCTCATGTCCAAATGTTTAGCTGGCGCTCATTGAAGTAAAGAGCTTTGGAATCACATTATTCAAAAAATAATAAAAAATTAGCATTGTAGGCAATTTTCTAATGAGTGCCTATTATCCTAATAGACTGTGGTAGCAACTAGATAAAAATATTATCATAAAGATACCTTATCTTTCGCGTCAGTGATTTGTTTGTCTAAACCCAATTAATTTTCAAAGTCCTTTCTGCTTTATCTTACCCTGGATATTTATCTGTGTAACATAACACTTGAATTAGGAGAAGTGCCATCTTTTTTAAACTATTAAATAACATCTGTTTATATTTAAGGAAAATATTAACATATGTGATTCGTTTGGTATGTAATTGATTGCCTTTGAGCTGCCAAAATTGATCTATGTTCAAACAGCTGTAGTATTTTTAATTTTTTTATTCATTTTGTGGGAAATTAGTTATCCTATCTTTTATCTTCTTGAAAGCACATATATAGTTTGCTTTGATTTCACCGAAAAATATTCGCAGCCACTAAAGGTGATGTTCTCGACGCTCTATGACGATGGGTTTTCTAATATATTATAAGAAGATATCAAAAATTATCTTGGTCAACTGTGGCCATGAAAGAAAAGTCTAGACGGGCATATACATTATGGTCCAAATTTTCATTGGAATTGGTTTTCATAAAAGAACTGTTAGTTAACGAAAGTTTGAAAAAATAATAGGTTTGGGGCGAAAACTTAGATATGCAATATAGGAACATGCATTTCACAAAACGTCAGAAATTCTTGGGTTATTGAAACTTCTCAGTTTGTAGTTCTTTAACTTGGGTCTATTTCCGCGGCTATGGCCAATCACCGATGCCAGTGAGCAGAATTTCCAATTCATTTTTTGCAGACATTTTAGCCAAATAAAAAAGTAACAATTTAATCTAAATTTAGCAACTTTTAAAACATGAGTCGTGCAATAATTGATCTTCAGAAACAGTTGTGGAACCTCCTTTTTGAAATCGCTGAGTGTGACATTTACCTTTGCTCTAACTGGTTACCCCCAACAGGAATAAGCGGTCCTAAATGTTGCTTAATTTTCTTAAGTACCGTCTCTTTAGCCCAATTAGATGAGGATCGCAGACTCATGGAGGGTTCTGTCTCTGTGGATCTCCAAAAAATATTAGACCAGGGAAGTAAAAATCTTGTACAATTCAACTCCACCAAATCTGTCTTGCTTTCTATCTGATAAGAGATACACCGGCCCTAGACCCATCACATTGAACAACCAAGTTTTTCAAAGAAATGATTCGTTTTCACTTGTTGGCATTTCTGTGGATCGAAATCTTAATTGGCACCAACATGTCACATCAATTGCAGAAGGGGCTGCTAAGAAATTAGGTTTCCTCTTCCGGGCTCTCAAATACTTTTCACCAGCTAATCTCTATACTTTACATACTTTACAAATAAGGCCAAACCTCGAATACTGCTCCCACATCTGGGATGCCGCTTCTACACTCGCTATCCCGGACTCCATTCAGAAGAGAGCTATACGTCTCATTGGTGACCATACCCTCACCCAAAGGCTGCCATCCCTTGCCCACCCACGTGCCGTTGGTGACCTCTCTCACTCTTTTATAGATATTTGCACGGGCACTGCTCAGAGGAGCTTTCTTCCATAGTTCCTCCACCTGCTGCCCCCAACAGATCTACCAGGAGAACAGAGCGAATGCACCCTTTTACTGTCTAGGTCACCAGACATAGAACATCTTGTTATGTCCGATCTTTTGTCCTGAGGATTTCCGAGTTGTGGAATTCCTTGCCGGCACATGTTTTTCCTTCTCCTCCGAACCTTCAAGTCCAGAATTAACAAGTTGCCTCTTTCCTCCTTGTCGACACCCACGGTACGATAGTATTTAGGTTGTAAGCCCTCGTGGTGTGTTGTTGAAATGTTTTTAAAAATGTCTGTTTTCTGCATAACAACCCTTTGTATCTTTAACTTATATATTTTTTTCTCTAAGCGTGTGCCGATGGCTACATTCGGAGATATCCCGAAAGGAAGAATTTACGTCGTTCACCGAATATTAATAAACTTTCCAGCTATATGGTTGATTTGTAGGACTGTGGTTCTCTGCAGTAACCTGACCAGGATTATTGTCGAGTTTCGTGAGTGATTCTGACAACCTATTATTATTATCATATTCAAACATTAGTTATTTACATGATGTGTATGAAAATGTGGAAATGACATTAAAGCCGCAGTCATGTAAACACACACATATTATTATGTGTTACAACTTCACGATGTTTGAGCAATGTAAATCCCATAATACGTAACAAAATAAGTAGGAAAATTTTCGAAGGTTGTACAAAAAGTGGTTTTGTGTTTCTTAATTGATAATAAGTTTATGCAAATAATGATATGTCTTGTACATCAAATAAGTTTTTGAATAATGTATTATTTACTGGCAAAAAACTGGTTTCATATCCCTTGATAGCAAATAAAAGCCACCCACAGTAAAAATAACAATTTCAGTAGATCCAAACCAAAGCCCCAGGGAATAAATAAAACAGACAGATAACGCGATGATTCTTATTCCCATCTGCTCCAATACATGTGCCCTCAGGACGTAACATCAGACCAAGCCTGTAACATTATCTTCTTCTAATGGAACCGTTCTTTGTTAACTTTTCTTGTTCAAATATAAAAACTAATTCGACACGTCGTTGCGTTTCGTTGGAAAGTTTCAATAACTTGTTGAATTCCATAGCAAAGACTTGCACACATATTCACAGATAAAATGCCTCTACCTGATCTATGCCCCATCTCGAATATCAAGCAGGTGTCTCATTATATTCCGTGCGAGTGAATCTTATTGGTGCTGCCGGACCCCTCTTGCGTCCTATTCAAAAATGAGATTGAATGTTAGAGGGTCCATGTATAGCTTAATGTGTTGTATGGTGCTTTGTTGTGTTAGCTAGCTGGAGAAAAAAAGAACCGTGAAGCGAAGATTATTAGTGTATTCGTAGGACAGACAGGTCGGATGATTTATTAATCTGATATTGCATAAGTTGAAAAGAAATGGGATAGGTCCTGGACGTGAAAAATAATGTTCGGGATGAAAAGAAAGGCCCAGCGGACTTGGAAAGTTTTAAAGTAATAAAGATAAATGTAATAACCGTAAAGTTAAAAGCGGTCTTTAGTGTTTATTGAAGCTTTCAGGATATATGGCTTAATTTGTTTTCGGAATTTAGGCTAAAAGTATAAAGTAGAAATGTAATAAACCGTTTAAGAGAAGAAAAGGGACGAAAGGTGCGATTCTCGTTTTGAAACTTACCTTTTAGAAATACAAGAGAAGCAGTAATGGAGTTATAATTTTTAACTGTCAGCTTTCTATATGCTTGTGCAGTTTATAGCCGAGCTTTGGCCATGGCAAATATAGCGTACAAATGTTCAAAATGTCAATCTGGCGAATGTTTGGTTACCATTAAATGCGAGCAAAATTTTATATGTTTGGCAGCTGTTTCCCACTCTATTATGTTTGGCAGATGTTTTCCACTCTCTATGTGAAAACACATATTTCAGAGACGTTATGATCGTTTTGTTGACCATGTCAACGTCTTCAGAGGAAGAAAATTTCTAAAATTAAACTCAAAAGCTACAGTGTATTTATATCGCGTCTAGGTAAACGAACTAGTCCGAAGTAAAATTGTCGTCGACGGCCCATCGTTTGTCTATTGTGTAGTGAACCTACGAGGTCGAAGACCTGCTTTAATCTTCTGGTTGACAAATGTATGAGCTTTTATCTAATGTAAGGATAATGGGCTTAAAAAGAAAGTTATCGATTTATTTAAGGGAGCTGCACGTTCTTTTTGATCTAGAAATTTACTATGTGAATATTGGAGCAAGCCGACAAGCACATCTGGCGAAACAGACACCATAACATCCGCTCATCTTTTTTATAAAAAACAAACCGAGTGTTTATTGTCAAGAACTCGGCCGGTCTATACATATACTAATCTGTACGTTTGTCTCGACTTAAAGACCCCCCTTCGTTTTCTTTGTATCTAATAAGTCAATATAAATACTTGTTTTTACGTAGAATAAAAATCAATATAAATATTGTTTTTATGTAGAATTTTAGTTGAATTATTTATCCTTTGTTAAAGTTAACATTGTGGGCCAAACACTCGGTTTGATTTTTATAAAAAAGATGAGCGGATGTTGTGGTGTCTGTTTCGCCAGATGTGCTTGTCGGCTTGCTCCAATATTCACATAGTAAATTTCTAGATTAAAAGGAACCTGCAGCTTTCTTAAATAACTCGGTACCTTTCTTTTTAAGCCCATTATCCTTACATTAGATAAAAGGTCATACATTTGTCAACCAGAAGATTAAAGCAGGTCTTCGCCCTCGTAGGTTCACTACACAATAGACAAACGATGGGTTGTCGACGACAATTTTACTTCGGACTAGTTCGTTTACCTAGACGCGATATAAATACACTGTAGCTTTTGGGTTTAATTTTAGAATTTTTCTTCCTCTGAAGACGTTGACATGGTCAACGAAACGATCGTAAGGTCTCTGGAATATGTGTTGTGGTGATTTGGGTTCTCCAAGTGTACTTGTTTTCCACTCTATTAGATGTGTCCATAATTGTCAAGATACACCTCAAATGTCAAATAGGTGTAAAAGTCTCTTTCAAGTCATAGCTACATCATAGTAGGCATGGTGTATTGAAAACTTAACCTGCGTTAGGTAATTTCGCGAAAAATATTGCGCTAAACCAATTATTAAAATGAAATATGTTTTTTTATTGAAGCTAGGGGTGGAAATATTATCGCTCAAGAAAACTTAGTAAGGAATTTTCACAGCCCCGTAATTCAGAAACTGAGAGAGCTAGAAGTTTTCCATGTAGGTACGTCTGTTAGCGATTTTTTGTAGAGGACTTCAGTAATCAGGTCACAATTTTTTTTCAATAACACACCACGAGGGCTTACAGCCTAAATACTATCGTACCGTGGGTGTCGACAAGGAGGAAAGAGGCAACTTGTTAATTCTGGACTTGGAGGTTCGGGGGAGAAGGAAAAACATGTGCCGGCAAGGAATTCCACAACTTGGGAAGTGTTCGGGACAAAAGAGCGGGCATAACAAGATGTTCTATGTCTGGTGACCTGGACAGTAAAAGGGTGAATTCGATCTGTTCTCCTGGTAGATCTGTTGGGGGCAGCAGGTGAAGGAACTACGGAAGAAAGCTCCTCTGAGCAGTGTCCATGCAGATATCTATAAAAGAGAGTCGGTGGGCATGGGATGGTAGCCTTTGGGTGAGGGTAGGGTCATCGATGAGACGTATAGCTATATTCTGAATGGAGTCCAGGATAGCGAGTATAGAGATTAGCTGGTGAAAATTATTTGCGAGCCCGGAAGAGGAAACATAATTTCTTAGCACCCGCTTCTGCAATTGATGTGACATGTTGGTGCCAATTGAGATTTCGATCCACAGAAATGCCAACAAGTGAAAAGGACTCATTACTTTGAATAACTTGGTTGTTTATTGTGATGGGTCTAGGGCTGGTGTATCTTTTATGAGAAAGAAGGCAAGACTGATTTGGTGGGGTTGAATTTTACAAGATTTCTACTTCCCCAGTCTAATATTTTTTGGAGATCCACGGAGACAGAATCCTCCATGAGTCTGCGATCCTAATCTAATTGGGCTAAAGAGACAGGCTTAGAATGTTGTATATTTGAGTGAAGGGTGCTGTCGTCCGCGTAACTGTGAATTGGGTTGGATGTGCTAGAGAGGAGGTCATTGATGTGAAGAAGAAACAGAGTAGGGGCTAAAGCTGAACCTTGAGGAACTCCTGCATTAATTGGATACAGTTTAGAGGAATGGCCATCCACGACAACAGAAATGCTCCGGTTGGAGAGGAAATTTGCTGTCCGCGAATATGCCTCTATTGTACGATGTCTGAAACAGACGAGTCAGGACAGGAGCCAGTTCTGGTACGCAACTGTCGTACACTTAGAAAAACAATCAAAAAACGAGCTCAATTTAAATTTCACACGTGTTTTTCCATTTTGTGGTGAATTGCTTTCAGTCTAGTCGGATTAAAAAACTATTGAAATTTCCAAAAAAAAATTAGATTACTAAAACAAAAGTCGTTCCTGTACCAAATTTGAAATTTCATTCAATTTAATTAAAGTGATTATGTCTATATTAGAGATTTTATGAAAACTCCGATGATGCACTTACCGGGTCTGACTGCTTAGTAGTTTCGTTCAATTGGTATGTACCGAATACTTATAAAAACTGGAGACATTGGTAACAAAACTGACCGTCAATAATTTCATTTTTGTATTCAATTTTGTAAATGGTTTGAACAGAATGATTTGTCTTCTGTTAAAGTTTTAATTCTATGTGTCAAAATATGGTCTTGATAATGTGACAGAAAATTAAGTTATTAGAGTTGAAAATAATTTCGCTTGCATAACGCACTTACTGTGTTTGGCTTTTTATAAACAGTATTTTACAAGATCAAAACGAGTTTGTAAGTCTCGACAAGGCAACAACCCAATGTTTATTTTGGCACAGTTGAATTTAAAAATTGCCGATTTCTAAACAAATATTCTGGAGCGGGTGCAGTTTGTAAAGAACAAATGTAGCCTGAATTGTTTTACAAGGTCTTAGTTTCGATTTCAGTAATTACTTTTCTTCGTTTAATTAACATGTTCGCAGTTTTGCCCTTTTGGATAGACAGCGACGTTAATATTTGGGACAGTCGATTATTCCTGGAAGGGTGGCCGGTTGTACGTTTCAAGACTTGTTATTTTGTTATTTTTCGTGATTTGAAATATTTGTGTGAAAATTCACTATCGTAACACACTTGCTGCGTCCGGACTTTATTAGTTTTTTTTTTCAGTCGGGTTAAACCAGATAGACGGGAGACTATTTATCTAAGAGAATGTATGAACTAAGTGAAGATTGGGACATGTGATGAGCACTGATAAATACACTTGGAGAGCCAGAATCACCACAACACATCTTTTTAAAGACCTGACGATAGTTTCACTAACAAAGTTAGCGTCCTCATAATTTTTCATCCTCCGATGGCGCTAACTTTGTTAGTGAAACGATCATCAGATGTGTTGTGATGATTTGGGTTCTCCAAGTGTACTTATCAGAATGTATGAAACTTTCTGTGTCGGTATTTCTGTAAATATTTCGAACCTGCGATTCTATTAATTAATAGCAACAAAAGCAGGAGTTATAATTAAAATGAATTTTTCCGTCGTTTGTGAATATTTCCATGTTGTATTTGTTTACACAACGCCAGCGATTATGTCGATATTGGTTCAATAAACTTTGTTGTGCTGATCGGTGCGGATGCAAAATCGCGAATGCTGTATACATATATATATATATATATATATATATATATATATATATATATATATATATATATATATATATATATATATATATATATATATATATATATATATATATATATATATATATATATACAGTGTGTCCCAAATTGGATGTGAATGTATGGCTATCTCCGTTATTATTAGAGATAGGGAGACGGTTAAATTAGCAATGTTTTGTAGAATCTCATGGTCGTTCCAAATATGACTCGTATTTTGCCCTGCCTGTTTTCGTTTTCAAGTTATTTTGAAAAAACCAAAATTTGTAGATTTCTTTTTTCTTCAATATCTAAGTAGGCGTTTATCTGACATGTCTAAGACTTGCACATTATCAGGACACTTTATACAGAGTAATCTTTTTGTGCTATTCTCAACTTTGGATTGACATTTGTTTATTGAGCTACAGGTATCAACGTTTGTTTTTATTATGGCAGCCATATTGGATTTTTTGCTCATGTCATAGCATGTGAACAGAGCTTTCCAACGATGTACAGCATGCTTGAGGAACATTGTAATTGCACTGACAATTTTGAGAAAAACCGTTTTGGGGATAGTAGGCTATGAAATCCAATACCAGAAAACAAATGACAAAAAAAGTGTTCAAAAAGCAGTCGGCCATCCAGTCTAACCATAGACTTCTACTTTTAACATAATTTTCCGTAATGATTCACGATCAAAAAATAGGAACTTTGAGCACACCAATGAATCGGCCCATTATTACAAATGATATTTTACATTGCGACATTATCCTAAAAAATTGTTATAATTTAATTAAATAGGTAAACCTAGTAAATAACTAAATTTACTAACAACTCAATAAAGAGCAAATTAATGATTTACGAAGACACCTTTGAAAAAAGTCAACTGAAAAACAACAGAAGAAAGTTTGCTATGGCTATAACACTATCGCGACAATTAAGAATACTGTCATTCTTAATTATCTGAACAATTTGAGGTGTATTTAATACGTTTCTTAAAATTTTGTACTAAATAGTTTGTTTCCTGTTTATTTTAAATATTATTCAACAATATGTTCAGTAATGAAGAATATTTTGACATATTGCAATGTTATATTCCTTCTAACCGAAATACTGAGGCAGCTGCAAATTCATATCAAAACAACTCACCAGAAAGACGACAACCAAACACCAAAATATTTCGCAGGATAGTGACCAATCTATTGAACGACGGTAACATCCACGCAAAGAAACTACCAATGCCTAGAAAGGAAGAAAGAAATAATGCCGTCTTACAGGTTTCACAAACGAAAACCCTTCGCGATCTGTTCGGTTTTATGGTGAACAAATTGACGTTACAAAAAGTACAGTACACCGTGTATTAAAACAAAGTCATTATCATCCATACAAACCTCAATCGTACAAGGCTTAAATGCTGACGATTACCCCAAGCGACTTCAATTCTGCAAATGGTATCAAGGACAATGTCAGCAAGATGAAAATTTTCATTTGAAAATAATATGGACTGATGTATGCAGATTTTACAAATTGTGATGGGTATAATCGCCATAATAGGCATTATTGGGAAAATGAAAATCCTCATATAAAAGAAGCAAGACGATTGCAAGACAGATTTGGTATTAACGTTTGGTGCGGCTTATTAGGTAAAAAACTGTTATTTTTATTTGTAGATTAGACGGTTAATTTTTAAAAAATTCAGGTTACTTCATTGTTGGTCCGTTCTTTTTTTTTTAATAATTTAACTGGGGAAAAGTATCTTAATCTATTGAGAGATTATATCTTACCAACAATTAGAAGAGTTCATGATAATTTAGACGAGATTTGGTACCAGCAAGACGGTGGTCTAGCTCACAATGCTAGGATCGTCAAAGAATTTTTGTACAAAAATTTTAATAATCCTGTCATTTGTAACAATGGGCCGGTTCATTGGTGTGCTCGAAGTCCTGATATAACACCCATGGATTTTTATTTTTGAGATACTCTGGAGAATTATGTGTATAAATTCGATCCACCACAAAATATCAATGAATTACTGAACAGAATCACCGAAGCTATAAATCATATTAACCAAACACTCTCACCAGAATTTGCAGGCATGTTTCAAAAAGGTGTATAAAGTGCATTAAACAAAACGGTGGCCATATTGAACAATTTTCTATTTAGTGTTTTTTTATTATTATTTGTTGAGAGAGCCTGGTGGTTTAGGGGTGAGAACGTGTGCCTCTGAACCAAAGGGTACTGGGTTCAATCCCAGGGTTCTCCTTTCACTTTTTCAGTGCAAAGTGTAACATTAACATCAACCGAGGTTCTGGCATTGTATTTGAGCAAGTTGAATGTCTACACGTTCCGCTCATTCGGAGGGGGCGTAAAGCCGTGGGTCCCGTGTCCATGCGGTGTTGGGCACGTTAAAGATCCCTACCCTCCTTACAGAATGGCGGGGGTACGGCAAAATTACCAGGATAATATTTTAAGCCCTTCCACTTTTCAGTACACACAAGATGAAGCTCCAGCGCGTAGAAGCATGATAGAGGTACACTTATTTATTTGCTTTACTCACAATCAATAGTTGAGAAAGTTGAGTTTGAGGGCCTATAGATTTGAACACATTATTATAAAAAACAGCTGAACTGTATTTTTTATGTTAATGAAGGAGTTTATCCTGTTTTCTCTCATTTGGCTTAAAGGGATACGCTTAAATCTGTTTAAGGACTTTCATCTCTAAGAGACTGTAAGTTTTCCATACGTGATGAAATTACTTTGCCTGAGAATGAGGTAAATGATTTTCCTGTGGAAAGCAGATTGTCTTGAAGCTTTAACAAGATTCCTCAATAATGAATTCGTCTAAAACGTGGGCTATTGCCCGTAGGGAACTCACTGTATTCATTCAATAGCGGCAACGTTTTTCCATGGTTTTCTCCCAGATAAAATTGTTTAAAAAAGAAAAGGAATCCTCAAAATATATTATATTTTTAGACAAATATTTTTTAATGTTTGAATAGCAGATGCATCTGCATTATTTGCTTGGATATTATAGATAGCAGAGTTGTTCGACCACAATATAAAAGTTTATCACCCTTGAATTTTATGTGATAGGGTTTTATGTTGTTACTACTTATTACTCTCTTCAATAATACTAATGACTTAGACTCTTGTGTGTGTGTGTGTGTGTGTGTGTGTGTGACCGATAACCCAAAAAATACTCATCTGATTTGAGCGAAACTTGGCACATATCTTCATTGTATTAAGACCGCGGACGAGTTCGTAAATCAGCTATAACGGACTTTTTTTCGCCCAAAAATGTACAAAAATATTTTTGAAAACACTATATTTTTGTAAGTATTAGAGTAACCGGAATGAGACTTTACATGTGGCTAGAAATGGTGGTAATAAACCTATGTTGTGAATGTTAGATAGTTTGGTTAGCAACATTTTGAGTTTTTACCAAATTAAAAATAAGATCTAAAAGACATGCGTTGAAACGACTTAGTGGTTAAGCCCAACGCCTGGCAGGCAGGGTAGTTAACTGCCATGCGTCGATTGATTCATACACCAGGTATAAACCATACATCAATGGTAACCAAGCAAAATAAATAACAGGCATAAAATATACTACCCGAACCAACAGTCGTGAAATCTCAGCCACAAATATCGCAAATGGCAGGCATGAAATTAGAAATTTTCCAATTGATTGTGTTTTAGCTAGGCGATTCAATCAATTTTTTAAACACACTATATTTGTAGCTCGATGAACTGCCCCAAATGCAGTTTTATACTGAAAGTGTAGCACAATATGTTGGAAATGTAAACAAAATCAAGTAGTCTCTAAGAAATATTTTAAAACAGTTTGTTCTCTTATCTTTAAACTTAAACATAAGACGTCATCTAAGATCAAAACAGTCGTTGAATGTGTTTCAAGTGACAAAACGTTTGTTAACATACCCTTAGATACCTCAGTGGTAGCGTGCTTGTCTTCTAGGCAGAAGGTTTCGAGATCGATTTCCGCTCGATGAATGTATGTTTTTTGTTTGTTTTGTTTTACTTTGAGTTAAGTTGGTCACCTTTGAGTCTCAAATTATAATTTTGTTTTTGTTGATATTAAAAAAAACGGTTTGATTGGGCTGACTAAAACGAAATCATCCTGGCGATTAATAAAGAAAAGTAACTGCTACGTTTATAATTTGGCAGATACTTTACTTTTCTAAATATGAATTAAGTTTCCTTCGGAAATCTTCTGTATAACTTTAATGAAATTTGTAATACAAGTTTCTTTTAACGAGACCTACACTATCTACAGATATAGCAAAATTTAGTTCTTTAGCTTCATAGAAAACTGAGTTTTTGTAATTTTTCTCAAAAGGAGTTAGAATGAAAGATCTTTTTGATAATAGAGAGATATCGATGGTAACACTTTCGAAAGAATTCGATAAATGTGCGCGTACTGGGATGACTAAAATCTATATTCAAGGTCTGTGTAAGTGTAAAGTATTAACTTTACTAATATTCCGTATAATAATAGTGTACAATTCTTATAAAAATTCGCTACTATAACGAACTTGCTGCGTCCCGAACAATTTTTTTTAAGGACTAGGACCCCTCGAATCCATATCTGCGGTCACTTTCAATTTAGGTGCGCGCGCGTGTGTGTACTCAACCCATAACTCAAAAAGTAATTAACAGATTTTGATAAAGTACATTTCTTTTATTAATAGCTGGAGAGAGTTCGTTAGCCAGGAAAATCGGACAAGGTTTTCCGGGAAAATTTTGAGTTTTCTTTCGAAATAGTTTTTATCTCCGAAAATTACAAAGCAAACGTGATGATATTTGGTGCATATGTTGCCTTGGGAAAGACCTTACTACATATCAAGAATTCTTCAAATGTGCGCGTACTAGGACCTCTAAAATCGATCTTCAAGAACTGTGTAAAAAAAATTATTTCAAAAAATAAAAAAGCTATGAACCAAATTTGGTAGGTTTAAGATATAAAAAGTAAACTATACATCAAAATATAGATTTCTATGTTACAAGAAAAAAAAGTTATAACAAAATATTTTGTGCCAGATCATTTCTAAGAAAATTCACTACCATAACGCACTTGCTGCGTCCAGAACTTTTCCTTATATTTTTTAACTCTGATAGCAATATATATGTGAAAACTGATAAAGTATATTGTGTATAGTAACATACTTTCCGAAACTTCTTTCTAGGAATCGTTTTGCTTGCGAACGGTTTTGTTCAATTACTTTCACGTTGAACACAATAACTTTTTGGTTATTAAACGAGTTGTTTTTAAGCATTTTCTGGGTCCATGTTTTATTGCTTAGGTAAATGCCAGTTGCTTTAAACACGAAGTTAAAATAGCTCTTTCCTTTTTAGGATGATAAACAATAAGAGATAAATCTGGTAAGTAGAGTGGCGTAGCAAGGTTTTCTAATTTGGCTTTTTTGCTTTAAGAATGTTTAAATTTAACTTTTTTTGCCTTAATAATGTAGGTACTAAAGTTTTGCGGGTCTTATCTTTGGTAAAGATACTTGAGATAGATTACATTCAGTGGTTAAAATATGTAAATACGAGGCAAGCGTCCGCCCCTAACATCAATGCACCTATTAGGTATTACATCGTTTCAGCAACGATTCGATACCCCTAATAAACATTCTTTGTGGTTTGTCCTCAAATTATGCCCGAATTGCCGCTTTCACCTCTTCGTCGTCACTTAAATGGCGCCCGCAAAAGCCCCTTTTCAAATTTCTCAATAGGTAGTAGTCCCTGCGGGGGCCATATCTTTTTTTATTATTTTTTATTTCAACAACACACCACGAGGGCTCACAGCCTAAATACTGTCGTACCGTGGGTGTCGACAAGGAGGGAAGAGGCAACTTGTTAATTCTGGACTTGAAGGTTCGGGGGGAGAAGGAAAAACATATACCGGCAAGGAATTCCACAACTTGGAAGTCCTCGGGACAAACGAGCGGACATAACAAGATGTTCTATTTCTGGTGACCTGGACAATAAAAGGGTGTATTCGCTCTTTTCCCCTGGTATATCTGTCGTGGGCAGCAGGTGGAGGACCTATGGAAGAAAGCTCCTCTGAGCAGTTCCTGTGCAGATATCTATAAAAGAGAGAGTGAGAGAGAAATCACCAACGGCACTTATCCAATCCACTTGCAAAAGGGACGTACTAACAAAATTTGAACACAATCGTCGTATTATTTTTTGAGTTATCGGTGTGATACATATATATATATATATATATATATATATATATATATATATATATATATATATATATATATATATATATATATATATATACAGTGTGTAAAAGCCAAATGGAATAAATTCATTATTTCGATTACTGTACATCCTTATAAAAAAACCCGGAACACATTTTTGTGAGCGAATGATGGACATGTTGGATAACAATATTATCCAATTAGAAGACGTTATGTTTTCTGATTAGTGCACTTTTTCACTTAACGGTCGTGCTAATCGGCAAAATTGTCCCTACTGGGCAACGACAAATCCTCACTGGATGAGAGAAGAACACACGCAATACCCTCAGAAGATTAATGTTTGGGCAGGCATTGTTGGAAACCATATCATTGGTCCCTTTTTCATTGAGGGTAATTTGAATGGCGATAATTATTTGGCACTACTTCAAAATGATGTCATTCCAACTTTGGCAAATTTAGATCCTGATCCAGGAAACCCTCAAGTTCCAGTGAATACGATATCGTTTCAGCAGGATCGAGCACCACTACATTACCAACTAAATGTTCGGCAGTACCTCTATGCAATATTTCCCAATCGGTGGATAGGGAGGCGAGGATCGATAGAATGACCAGCGCGATCACCTGATCTTACCTTATTAGATTTTTTTATGGGAGTATGTGAAGAGAATTGTGTACAAAACTAAACATTTTGATTTAAATGACTTAAAAGAACGAATAACGCTTGCGATTAGGTCGATCGCGCCTGATATGTAGAATAATGTTAGAAGACAGTTTTATTTAAGATTAGGGTGTTGCCAACATTTTGAACATCTACTTCATTGACATTCATAGTTCTTTTTAGTGTTTTACATTTTATTACATTTTGCATTACATTTTAGTTTTTTATTGTATTGTAGCGAATTTCGGTAACCGCATGATTTTATTTTATTCTATCTTAATTGTTGCAATAAACTTGAAAACGATAACATTTTTGAATAGAGAATGAACAGACCGTTCAAGCCACATATCACAAGCCTATACTTCCCCTTAAAAAATTGGGGGTTGTACCTGTCATCCGAAGGGGGATGAAGGTAGGTATCGCATTTTCACGTTGCAAAATGTCAATTTATAATTTAAATTTGACGTGTTTCGGGATTTTTCATAAGAATGTACAGTAACCGAAATAATGAATTTATTCCATTATATATATAAATCGAAACTGACCCCGGATATGTGTTCTAGGGGGTCTAGGCGCTCATTTGAAGAATTTTTTCCTAAATTCAAAAGTCGCCATCTTCTCATTAATGAATTTTTAAGAAAATTCACTAAAAATGCAAGAAACACAAAAAAGTACCTGTATAGTTTTCGTAATTCTTATGTTTAGCTGCCAAGATGATGCCAGTCGGGTAAATAAAGTGGTCGAACTTGATTGTTTATATTGCTATTTTTCTTGCATTTTTATCTATTCAAACTATTATATGACATACCTGCTTAGGTTATTTTGTTGACCAAAACCAATAACATAATGTTTCATTAATTTCTAAACTCATCTTGTTACTGTTTACATAGAACATAGAACCACTTACTTCCTTGGCATTGATTCGCTAATACAGAAAACCGTTTGCATGGCGTTGTGGCTAGACAGGATCGATATTGTTCCTATTTCTATCTCTTGAAAAGTGGAGCGAGACTTAATCAATACTTTGCCAAAGCCTGTCGTGTCTGATAAAAACAGAAACCTTTATAAGTACAGGTAACAATTGGAACGAAGTCTTACAGTATTTATCAGTTCATTAAGAAGGAAATAAGGAAAACGTCCAGCTTTTCCTAGTCAAATGTCTTCCGTCTTTTTCTACTATATTACTATATGTATTTCACGTTATAGAATGCCTTATGTAAGCTACTTATTTAATTATAATATATTGACTACGACTGTCCAAGAAACACTCTGTCTTCTCCAACGAATACACTGAATCGACAAGCTTATATAAGAAGAAACGTCGACTAGGGAAGTACCTTATTATTTGCAGTACTAATCATGAGCTTGATGAAAATTTTTATAGGGTGGATTATTAAAAACATTTTTTTATCGTAAATATTTTTTCGAAGGAAGAAAATAGATATAATTCTAGTCGAAAAATTTATATTTATTTATTTGTAATTAAAATTATAGATTCTATCTCACAAATAAGCTATGCTGTGGATGTATTGATACAATTTTGTTTAACGTCCTCCTAAACTGCTTCTATCAAAACTAATATACTGAATGTCATTTTTATTGTGTTTCTAATTTTAGCAAATTAAGAAAAATTCCCTAAAAGAGAGGTCACGATGCAAAGCTTTTGAAAAAATGTATTCAGGTGAGCGCAAATTTATTATATATATATATATATATATATATATATATATATATATATATATATATATATATATATATATATTTGTGTGTCTGTGTCCGAGTGATAACTCAAAAAATACTAAACTGATTTCAATCAAACTTGACAAGAATCTTGTTTCGGCGAAAACCGAGGTTGAGTTCATTAACCAGCCTTTATGCTCGAGTTTTTTCGATGGAAAATCAGGAAAAACTTTTTGGAAACGGTATATTTTCAGAGTAACTGGAATGAGACTTTACATGTGGCTAGAAATAGTGCAAATAAACGTATGTTGTGAATTTTAAGTAGTTTGGTACACAATATTTAGAGTTTTTCCAAATTAAAAATAAAATTTTCCAAATTGAAAATAAAATCCCAAAGACATGCGTTGAGACGACTTAGTGGTTAAAGTCCAATGCCTGACAGACAGAGTAGTTAACTGCCACGCGTAGATTGATTCATGCAATAGGTATAAACCAAACATCAACGGTAACCAAACTAAATATATACCAGGGATAAAACATACTACCCGAACCAACAATCGTGAAATCTCGGCCGCAGAATTGTAAACAAAATGAAGCCAAGTGTATAAAAATGATGCTAAAATAGTTTCTTTTATCTTTAAACTTAAACATAGGACGTCATATAAGACCGAAACATTGATGGGATGTGTTTCAATGGTAATTCTACTAATTATGTAATTAATTGTTGCGTATACTTTGAATATAATATCCCGGGCATCAAGCCGATATAAAGTATCACGCAAATAAAACGTTAGTTGACGTGACCCTGGATGGAGCAAGGGGCATCGCGCTTGCCTCCTAAGCAGAAGGTTACGCGATCGAATCCAGCTCGATGAATGTATGTTTTTTATGTTTTATTTTGACATTTGAAGAAACAATAGTGCACAGATTTCATACGTTTGGACAAGATCTCCTTTTTTGTTTAAAACGCCTGAATAAGTTGGTCACCTTTGAGTCTGAAATTCTAATTTTGTTATTGTTGTTATTGAAAAGTCCGGTTTGATTAAGTTGACTAAAACGAGATCATACTGGCAATTAATAAGGAAAAATAACTGCTACGTTTATAATTTGGCAGATACTTTATTCTAAATATAAATTAAGTTTCCTTCTAGAAAGCTTTTGTATAACTTTAATGAAATTTGTAGTACAAGTTTATTTTAAAGAGTCTTACACTATCTACATATAAGGTAAAATTAAATTCTTTAGCTTTATAGTAAATTGGGTTTTGGTCATTTTTCTCAAAAGGGGTTAGAACACAAGATTTTTTTGATAATAGATAGATATGGCTGGTAACACTTTCGAAAGAATTCTTCAAATGTGCGCGTACTAGGACCTCTAAAATCGATCTTCAAGGTCTGTGCAAGTTTAACGTATTAACTTTACTAATATGCCGTATCAATCATCTGGTATTCTGTGCTGAAATTAAATTAGGGGTAGAATGTGAGGGGTGCAATATGGGTGACAGAAGTTACGAAAAAAAATTAATTAAAACGACGTAAGAAGTCTCAAAACATATAGAAAGCATTATTTTGGAACGAATTTTTTGTCTCTCTGTCTGTACGTCTGTCTGATAGTAGGCAATAACTTTGTAACGAATTGAGGTATCGACTTCAAATTTAGCACACAGTGAGCACCGGACCAACGAACTGTTCGGGTTGTTTTTGGGTAAAACTGTTCCAGGCGTAAGCGATAAATGAGCAGTGATTTGGTGAATATTGATATTTTTTCGTTAAAACTCGAGTAATGTAACGTTTCAGGGTTTGTGTGAAACGTTCAATTTCATCACTCATCTAATATTCTGTGATGAAATTGAAGTAGCGGTTGAATGTGTGAGGGGGTGAATATGAATTTAGTTTTGAAAGAATGTTACAATACATTATTGAGTGCACGCAGGGCTGCAGTGTTTCCGGGGCGTTAATCGGGGAAAAAACATGCAAACTTCATGTTGATTTGTAATTTTTTGAAAATTACCTTGTTATGTTGGCAATCAGTGAACAGAGCGAAAATTATTTAATGATTTTATCTTCCTGTTTGCACATTTCAGAAAATAAAATTGTTTCGCATATAATACACATTTAGAACTGTATGATACGTTTGAATTGGGGGATTAACCTACCACTATACTTTACCAATGTTAGGGTACAATGTACAATGCAAATGAAACTTAAACAAATTGAAATGGTAACATCTAGCAAAAAAACTATATTTTTGGCCTGCATTCCTGTATATTATTATTAATTGAATACTCAATGAATGGCTTCTGATCCAGACAGTAAATTTTATTAAAACCCCTACGCGTTTCGGCTAACTAGTAGCCATCTTCAGGAGCAAATTTTTCAATTCGTGAAAATTTAAGTCAAAACTATGCGAAAGGTTGACTAAGTTAGAATTTTCATCTATTGTACCGGAGGTCCAACAACATCGCACCCGAATGTGCCAGAAAATGGATTCACAATGTAACCCAATCAATATAAAACTGCGATTTAATCAAAAGACAAGAGCAAATGTCTTGTGACACTATCATTTAGTCATGTTTAACGTCAGTAGCTAAAGAATTTAAGCAAATTATTATCTGTCAAATTGAACCTTTTTGTTAATTCTCATTGAACTTTGTATTTTGATAAGTCACTAAGTGAGTGGTGAACGTGTCGCCACCTAGTTTGCTACAATTACTATGCCGTACTGAAGAGCTCTAATGAGAGCGAAACCGGTCTGCGGTTCTAATTGTTGCGAGAATGCATCTAGTCTTACATTTTGATGTGTTGAAATTAGCGACAAAGTTTTTTTTTTTAGACAAACATTTCTACTATGCGTTGTCCTATATTCCAATATATTTTTTGAAAAAACACACTTTAATCTTAATGAAATGCACATTTTATAACAGCAGACCACCTCCATAATACATAACAGCTCACTCTCTTGTGTCCAATCGAAACCTTTTGAGCATAAAACGACAAGAGCCAGCGTTAGCTTTCTCGCTTTTACGTTGCACTTTTTGTGTTCAATTTTCTCAGCTCGGAGTGTGATGTACGTTCATTTATTCCGGAATTTTCCACAGACATCTATAAAATGCCGACGTTCAGAAAAACAATCGTATATTCAGCGGGAAACCGACTGAATGCAGTTCTTCTCTTCTTTACTGACTAGACTAAAACACTAGAACGTATCTGGTATCTCAAATACTCCTGGGTCTGCTGTTTGTTTTTAGACCTTCACTATTGTTTGTTTTTTTTCTTCTGATTTTCGCATTAAATAATGTGAGAACTATTTGCTTTTCAATCGATCAAGTTACCAAGTCGATATAAATATTGTCCGAATATTGTATGTGTCAGCGATATCCAGTAGCGGCTCGTGCCTTAATGTATTGGGGGTGCGCAAGAAAACAAAGTTCGCGACGCAGCAATTGCGTTATAGTAGTGAATTTTTATTAAATGCTTCAAATTTGAATAACTCAAGTTTCTACGAACTTAGAAAGTTGAATTTTGGTGTATAGTAGGGTCTTACCCAGGGCAACACATCAAAATAACTTTGTAATTTTCGGAGAAAAAATTTTTTTCAAAAGAAAACTCAAAATTTGAATAACTCAAGTTTCTAAAAATGTAGAAAGTAGAATTTTAGTGTGTAGTAAGGTCTTTTTACCAGGCAACATATCCACCAAATTTCATTAAAATACCTTTGTAATTTTCGGAGAAAACTAAAAAATTTCCCGGAAAACGTTATCCGATTTTCCTGACTAACGAACTCATCCAAGCCATTAATAAAAGAAAGGCACTTGCCGAGTTTCATCGAAGTCAGTTGCTTATTTTTTGAGTTATCGGTTGGATATATATATATATATATATATATATATATATATATATATATATATATATATATATATATATATATATATATAAACATTGAAACTGACCTCGGATATGGGTTCTAGGGGTCCTAGTTCGCGCTCATTTGAAAAAAAAATTTGCAAAGTCTCTCCATCGATACCTCTTGATTTGTGATTTTAAAAAAATAAAAATTCACTAAAAATGAAGGGCTCGCCTATTTTTTCCCGAAAATGTATTATAAAAAAAACCTACTTACTAAACTTAATAATTATTAACTACTTGCCGAGTTTTCCTCTAGTTAGTTATACGTTATGGTAGTTAAAAAGTTAACCTTTAAAATTAAAATATTATCCACTTAAGTAATCACAGTATCACAATTACTTTGTCCACTTATTAAGCAACCCGAAGTAGTGGCCATCATAATAATAATAATTGTCTTGTTAGAACATGTAAATAACAACAAAATGATCTAATTAAAAATCAATCCGACGCGAAGACGAAAATTACTAGGTAGTAGGTACACACGCTCTGCCAAAAGTCCACTACAAACTGGAAGTGTGTTATTTTGTAGCGCACAACAGATTGCTTATTCGGTCGTTTTCGACGATGATAGGCGATCATTTCGCACTGAAGTATCGCATTTTCTGAGAGCGCCGAAAATACACACCGCCGCCTGGCTGCTTTATATGGAAATGGATGTATATAACGTCTGCAGCGATGAACACCATACTTATTCTGTTTCTGTATTAATGGCTGCCGACTCTCTGCGATCCTCGATATACTAATTTTCTTTGTTGAATGCAGGAGGTAAAAAAAATAAACAAAAATGTATTAAAATATAGCATAGCAACAATATTATTTTTTCCACGGCAGGCGGCAGTGCTTTTTTTTTCACAAAATGCAGTTATATTTATACATATCAAATGGTCGCGTTTAAACTAAAATATAAATATTATTTTATGGGAATATTTTATTATTGAAACAATACAAAACATTTTGAGACGCAGCAAGTTCATTATCGTAGTAAATTTTCATAAGAATTGTACACTATTATTATACGGCATATTATTAAAATTAATACTTTAAATTTAAACGGACCTTGAAGATTGGATTAAAAGCCCTAATACAAGCTTCTTTGAAGAATTTCCGAAAGTGTTACAATCGATGTATCTCTATTATAAAAAAAACATTTTAATCTTGTGATGTAGCTCCTTTTGAGACAAATGCCCAAAATGTTCTATAAAGATAGAATATTAAATTTTGATATACCTACCTATCTAGGTACAATAATATTATCTTTATCTTCTTGTCTTACAAGTTTCGTTAAAGCTACAAAAGCTTTCTAAAGAAAAACTTAATCCATATTTAGAAAAAAAAGTGGAATTTTAAATGGCACAACGGGATTGCTTATTCGGTCGTTTTTGACGAAGATAGTCGATCATTTCACATTGAAGTTTCACACTTAGTTAGAGCGCCGAAGAATACACACCGACGCAGGATGTATATAACGTCGGCAACCATTAGCACACTATACTTCTTCTGATTCTGTATTAATGGCTGCCGACTCTGGGATCCTCGATATACTAATTTTGTTTGTATTTGTGAAATGCAGGGGGTAAAAAAATTAAAGTTTATTAAAACATAGTATAGCAAAAATATTATTTTTTCGCCGGCAGCCGCCAGTGCGCGCTCACGGCGCACTTATTGAGGAGCCGCCCCTGGCACAAGTAATCCACTTCTTTGAATTGACACAATGTATAATTACTTTGATACATGTGGGCGTTGTGTATATGAGTTTATATTAACTGTATCTAAATGACAAAAGCACTCACACTTAGGAAAACAGGAAGGCCCATAAATATTAATACAAAGTTGTTGCTTTATTTAATGTTAGTCCGGACCTGTACTCCATGTTCGTCATAATGTTTCTGATCGATTGATTTGATTTACATCGATAATTAATCAGATGAATATTGGCAGACATGGCCGATGACAGTGAAAAATGTATTGAGATCGTGGGAGGCAAAGAAAAAACACACGCCAAGCCACCTGCCGATCAATTTTTGTGACTACATTAATGAGAATGAAAGAAGAAGGGCCCAAACATAAACGACAAGTAAGTACGTGTGGGCAGCATATTAAAATTGTATTGGAAGTTGTTACTTCCAGAAGGTTGAAGGAGTCGAAATAATAACGTCGTCGAATTTGTTGCGTTATTTTTCACGGATCGCTTGTTTTATGTAGTAGGCGTTGTTGATGCGATAAATGTATTATAATGAAAGTTGTTGACGGTTACTGGAGAAAATACTCGAGAACTATTGCTTTTTTTTGTAATTCATTCCAGAAATCTATCAGCTTTAATTATTGTATATTTGTGACCCCTGCGCTGCGTAAAATCTACTAACTGTTCGCTACTTCTGTACTAAAGAATAACAAATTCCCTTTTAGTGAATTTTCTTAAAAAAAAATTCACTAATGAGGAGATCCCGACTTTTGAATTTTTAAAAAATTTCTTCAAATGAGCGCTAATTTGGCCACACAGAAAACATATCCGGGGTCAGTTTCAATTTATATATGTTTGTTTATATATATATATATATATATATATATATATATATATATATATATATATATATATATATATATATATATATATATATATATATGTATGTATCACACCGATAACTCAAAAAATAATGGGCCGATTTTGATCAAATTTGGTGAAAAAAATCCTTTTGCAAATGGCTTGGATGAGTTCGTTAGTGAGGAAAATCTGCCCAGGTTTCCCCGGAAAATTGTGTATTTTCTTTCGAAAAAAATTTATATCTCCGGAATTAACAAAGTAAGGGTAAATTTGGTACGCAGGTTTACATCCTTATAGGTAAGTTACCTACCAAAATTTAGCTAGGTAGGTCAAAAGACAAAAAAGTTATAGGCCTTTTAAAAAAAATTGGGGTTTTCCTCAAAACGTCAAAGTGGCGATTTAAAATGTCAAAATTGGCAACATTTAGGCAAATAACTTAAATCTAATACGGGCTATAGAAATAAAATGTCTCAAGAAGGATGTTTTACAAACCCTAAAGTCTTAGTTTCAATCGTCATTGTCCCTCATTTTACTAAAATATTTGCAGAAAATTCATTTCAAATAGACCCTTTCTCTGATGCTTGGCGGTAGCCTTATCTATAGAGTTTATCATTTAATGGTATATAATTTTTGTCGAATTTTCGTAAAAAATTAATAAAGCTCAATATATCCGTTATTTTATAAGATATGAAGAAAATTTGTATATATTAATTATAGGGTGTCTTGAGCTACATTTTAAAATAATATTTCTGCAATTACAGGGTGGCCCATAAGTCGTGGGTGATACAAATTTCCTTTTTTTAATTAAACACGCCTTATGTTATTGCATTTTTGCATTTTCCATCAAAATATGCATGTTTGTAAGAAAATAAATTCTGGACGCAGCAAGTGCGTTATGGTAGCGAATTTTGATCAAATGTTTCATATTTGAACAGCTCAATTTGCTATTAACCTATAAGGTTGACCAAGAAACGTGTTTTTTCGGGAACATTTTAAGTTTACTTTTGGAAATTTTTGTACATCTTCACACAATAAAGTTATTTTAATGGAACATGGCACATTGTTTTTACTGTATAGGTTATACTGGTAACCAAATTTGATGCCTGCTTTCTTAAAAAAACACACATATTTGTTATTAAAAAGATTATTATGAAAAATCACTACCATAACGCACTTGCTGCGTCCAGAATTTTTTTAATTACTATGCAATTCAAAATTTATTTGATGTACATTACCAGAAATTGGAGAAGCAGTGTTAAGTGAGTAACATTTTGGATTAACATGTGTACGGTTCAGAAAAGGTTAGCATACTGTAATTGTTCTAATTACCCGTTTATCTACGCCCGAAGGACCAGAGGAACTGTTCTTTGTAGGTACAGATTTATAAATAAATACACCAAGTAACAATAACAATTTAATTCTACAAAATTACCAATTTAAATACACAGTGAATGCGGGTGTTGTGACCCAATAACAATACAACAAAAGGTGACTTACAATGGGAGACTGAGGCGGATAGGCTGATAGCTGGGGGCGTCGTCCTCGGGGTGGCCACGGTGATGCACTTGTCTAGTTAACAATGCGGACTCACAAGCACGTGGTGCTCTTCCGGCCACAGGTCCGTCGCTCGCTGCAAGAGAGGTTCCTGCACGCGAGGCGCACGTACCGACTTCGGGCCACGGGCCCGTCGCTCATCGGGAGATGGGTTCTCCCGATGGTCACCTTAAAAAAATACTGCGTAAGGCAGTTACGACCCTAGCCGTCACTAGGCGGCATATGGAAAAACGTGAGGACTAAGACCTAGTATGGCCCAGTGGCTGTACACAAGGGTGGTCAGACCAGGCAAGATCCAAAGGATGGCTTGCTTAGGCATCACAGGGGTCATGACTTCTACCCCAATAGCCGCCATGGAGATATTGCTGGATCTGCCCCCCACCCACACTTAGTTATCATGGGGGAGGCCAGGCTAGGACTATACAGACTAGCCTGCAATGATAGACTGAAGATCAACCCAAGCTGCAGGGGTCACTGCAAGATTCGGGAGATCGTGAAGGAGCCCATGCTTGAAATGAGGTCAGGTACAGTTGAAATCCCCGACCGCGAGACATGGCCGGGGAGACGCCGGGCATACCACAGGACGCGTTTGTCTGGTTCACGGACTGATACGGCGGGGAGCGCGGGACATGGGCAGGCGTTTATTCGGAAGGACCGAGGGTAAGACACAGTATTTCCCTCGGTTCGGCGGTTCGAGGGGACCTCGCATGCAGACTCTGCGGTGAGGGAGAGGAACCAGCCCAGTACATCTTGTGTAACTGAATTATATCCCAACACACAGCTCAAATCCCTTGGATCTCCTTCTTACTACACAACCTGAATGCTATAAGATATCAGTCACCGCCCCCCTTGGTCGCTCAGACCACGGCATGGTCACTGCTTCCTGCGCAATGCAACCCGAGGTCACACAGTCATCACACCCACGTATCGTTTGGCACTACAACTCCGCGAACTGGGACGAAATGCGGAATTACTTTTCCTCATTTCCATGGGCGTCTGTCTGCTTCTCTCATCCTGACCCCTCTGATATCTCACAAAACGTTACCGAAATTATCCAAGCTGGCATGGAATTATTTATCCCACGTACACAGAAAACCTCTTCAGCCACTCAAAAGCCCTGGTTCTCTAAATCCTGTGACAAGGCAGACTTGGAAAGGTCAAAGCTCACAAAACGCTTCTACACAATCCCAGTCAAGAAAATCGTCAAGCATTTAACGACGCAAGAAACCGCTATGTCCGCATTCTTTCTGAGGCAAAAAACTCGTTTAATAACCACATCAAAAACAAAGTCCTCTTAAGCTCCAACGGCGGCAAACCCTTCTGGACTCTTGCTAAATCTATTGGGAATAATTTCTGCAAAAGCACGTTCCCACCTCTTGTCTCAGGGGATGAAATTGTTTCTACCGCCCTGTGCAAGGCTGAACTTTTTGCTTCGTTGTTTGCCGGCAATTCTACTCTCAGCCCACCTCCAAATGTTCAACCACCAACAGTCCCCAATGTCGCGCATAAAATGACGGATATCATTTTCAAAACTAAAAAGGTACGAAAGATGCTCTCTTCTCTTAATACCAGGAAAGCCTCTGGCCTTGACGAGATCCCAGCAATTGTTCACAAAAAATGCGCACCAGAGCTTGCTCCTGTCCTGACTCGTCTGTTTCAGATATCTTATAATAAAGGCATATTCCCTAGTAATTGGAAAACTGCTCGAGTACAACCCATCCCCAAGAAAGGATCCAAAGCGCTTCCTAGCAACTAGAGGCCTATTTCTCTCCTTTCAGTCGTCTCTAAAGTGATGGAAAAATATATAAACACCGAATTACTAAAATTTCTTGAAAAACACAGTCTAATTCACGACAGGCAGTATGGATTCCGTCAGCGCAGATCGACTGCCGACCTCCTTTCCTTTGTCACCCATTCTTGGAACAAGTCCATGGAACAACACGGTGAATCCCAGATTGTTGCTCTAGACATATCCAAAGCATTTGACCAGGTCTGTCACGCAGCGCTGCTTAATAAACTTCCGGCCTATGGCCTACCACCAAAACTCTGTATGTGGATAGCAAATTTCCTCTCAAACAGGAGCATATCTGTTGTTGTGGATGGCCATTCCTCTAAACTGTATCCAATTAATGCAGGAGTTCCTCAAGGTTCAGCTTTAGCCCCTACTTTGTTTCTTCTCCACATTAATGACCTCCTCTCTAGCACAGGCAACCCAGTTCACAGCTACGCGGACGACAGCACCCTCCATTCAAATATACAATATTCTAAGCCTGTCTCTTTAGCCCAATTAGATGAGGATCGCACACTCATGGAGGATTCTGTCTCCGTGGATCTCCAATAAATATTAGACTGGGGAAGTATAAATCTTGTACAATTCAACCCCACCAAAACTAAGTCTTGCTTTCTTTCTCACAAGAGATACACCAGCCCTAGACCCATCACAATGAACAACCAAGTTATTCAAAGTAATGAGTCCTTTTCTCTTGTTGGCATTTATGTGGATCTAAATCTCAATTGGCACCAACATGTCACATCAATTGCAGAAGCGGCTGCTAAGAAATTAGGTTTCCTCTTCCGGGCTCGCAAATACTTTTCACCAGCTAATCTCTATACCTTATATACTTCACAAATAAGGCCAAACCTCGAATAATGCTCCCACATCTGGGGTGCCGCTGCCGCTTCTACACTCGCTATCCTGGACTCCATTCAAAAGAGAGCTAGCTATACGTCTCATAGGTGACCCTACCAGCACCCAAAGGCTGCCGTCCCTTGCCCACCGACGTGCCGTTGGTGACCTCTCTCTCTTTTATAGATATCTGCACGGGCAGTGCTCAGAGGAGCTTTCCTCCATAGTTCCCCCACCTGCTGCCCCCAACAGATCTACCAGGGGAACAGAGCGAAGGCACCCTTTTACTGTCCAGGTCACCAGACTTAGAACATCTTGTTATGCCCGCTCTTTTGTCCCGAGGACTTCCAAGTTGTGGAATTCCTTGCCGGCACATGTTTTTCCTTCTCCTCCGAACCTCCAAATCTTCAAGTCCAGAATTAACAAGCTGCCTCTTTCCTCCTTGTTAACACCCACGGTACGATAGTATTTAGGCTGTAAGCCCTCGTGGTGTGTTGTTGAAATTAAAAAAAAAGCCCTGGACCGCAAAGGACAACTGATCTACGGTCAACCTAAACCGGAGACAGAGCAATATAAAACTTCATCCTACCAATTGCTGTGCAGAGTAGTTCAAGGCACAGTGATTTTGGAATGGGTGGAATAGAAAAGACAAAGGGCATGCACAGTAAGCCAAAGGCTGCGGTGTTATCGGGGCGGCAATCACGCGGACGAGCTCTAAGGGAAAGAAATGGAGCATACAGATATCCAAACAAATATAAAAATTTTGTACCTGTGATGTGAATTTTTTAACTGCAGGTTCCTCAAAGCACTTTTATCCTTGTCACCGATTTTTTGCACACTATTCAAACTTCAGTTTACATTCTATATGAAATTTTGACGTTTAAGTTTGGCAGCAGTGATTTACAGTCAATGATTAGTGTTGTTTAGCTAAAGGAATTAACATACTGAATTTGTATCTCTATGTTTCTTCTTACTAACACGTGGAACTTACGAAACTCTACTCAAAAGTTATTCTTCGTCCGTCCGTAATCCTGCTATCTCAAGTCCTAATACGTATACATTCTCCTATAGATTTAAATTCTGTTTGAACGTCTTGTTTATTATTATAACAAGACTCTGGCTCCTGTATAAATATATGCCCTAATTGGTATGTATTTAACTCGATATTGTCTCATTTAAAAGTCATATGCTGATGTTTAAATTCTGAATTTCAAATCTGGGGTAAAATCATAAATTATTGATTGAATATCCCCAAAACATTCTCACTTATCTTTGAATCTGTGTATTATTTTGTGCGGCACGTAGTTTTTTGTATTTTGATAATCGAAAAATACAAATTAATGAATCCTACAAAAAATACCTATTTACGTCATAACACTACACTTTGGCAGTAATACTCTGCAGCGTTATACAGTGCTCACCTAGTAAAGTATGGAATAATAAAGTAAGTAAAAACGAAATAATTTGTTGCCGAAAAATCGTTTGCTTTATTAGAGTAACAACGTCAGGAACTTTTTTCAATATTAGCCTCCTATTTTTGCTTGATTTTGAAAGATATTTTCTTTGTCTGAACCGATTGCATTAAGGAATTTTTTGAGTAAATTACAATTGAATCTTAGAAATCCAAATTGTTATTGTCCAGATTCACAAAGCTTGATTAAACAATTAACGGCCGGTTAGTTAAGCAAGGCTTAATACAACCAATCACAGCTTCAAAATATCTGGTTGTCATGGCAACAATCCGATTCATAGTCTGTGATTGGTCGTCTCAAGTCTTGATTAATTAACCGTCCGTTAAATATTTAATAGAAATTTGTAAACTGGGCATCTATCATCTTCAGTTTATTAGTGAATTTTCGTAGAAAAAATTCACTAATGGGGACATCCCGACTTTTGAATTTCAAAAAAATTTTTGCAAATGAGCGCGAACTAGGACCCCTAGAACCCAAATCCGAGGTCAGTTTCAGACTTTATATGTTTATATATATATATATATATATATATATATATATATATATATATATATATATATATATATATATATATATATATATATATATATATTTATGTGTCACACCTATAACTTAAAAAATAATGGACCGATTTTGATAAAATTTGGCACATACCTTCCCTTCGCAAGTCGCTTGGATAAGTTTGTTAGCCAGGAAAATCCGACGAGGTTTTCCCGGAAAATTTTGTGTTTTCTTTCGAAAAAAATCGAAAAAAATTTATATCTCCAAAATTAACAAAGTAAGGGCAACCAAATTTCATACGCGGGTTTATATCATTAGAGGCAAGTTATCTACCAAAATTTAGCTCCGTAGGTTAAATGACAAAAAAGTTACAGGCATTCAGAGAAAAATAAATTTGGATTCTCCTCAAAACGTCAAAATCGCGATTTTAAACGTCAAAATCGGTGAGTACCTTCCTTTTGCAAGTGGTTTGGATACGTTCGTTATCCAGGAAACTCCGACGAGGTTTTCCCGAAAAATTTTGTGTTTTGTTTCGAAAAAAAATTATATCTCCAAAATTAACAAAGTAAGGGCAACCAAATTTTATACGCGTGTTTATATCATTATAGGCAAGCTACCTACCAAAATTTAGCTCTGTAGGTCAAAAGACAAAAAAGTTATAGGCATTTAAACAAAAATAAATTGGGGTTTTTCACAAAACGTCAAAGTTGCGATTTAAACGTCAAAATTGGCAACATTTAGGAAAAGAACGAATCTAATACGGGCTATGGAAATAAAATGTCTCAAGAAGAATGTTTTATAAACCCTGAAGTCTTAGTTTCAACCGTCATTGTCCTTCATTTTAATAAAATGATTCCATAAAATTTATTTCAAATAGACCCTTTCTCTGACGCTTGGCAGTAGCCTTAGCTATAGAGTTTATCGTTAATAGTATATAATTTTTGTAGAATTTTCGTAAAAAAAATCAATAAAGCTCAATATATCTGTTAATATACCAGATATGAAAAAAAATTGTATATATTAATTATAGGGTGTCTTAAACTACATCTTAAAAATTTATTTCTACAATCACAGGATGGCCCATAAGTCGTTGGTAATACAATTTTTTTTTTTAATCAAACACGCCTAATGTTATTGCATTTTCCATCGAAATATAATGCATGTTTGTAAGAACAAAAATTCTGGACTCAGTAAGTGTGTTATGGTAGCGAATTGTGATCAAATGCTTAATATTTGACTAGCTCAATTTGCTATTAACCTATAAGGTTGACCAAAAAACGAGTTTTTTCGGGAACACTTTAAGTTTACTTTCGGAAATTTTTCTACATTTTCAAACAATAAAGTTATTTTGATGAAACATGGCACATTGTTTTTACTATATAGGTTATACTGGTAACCAAATTTGATGCCTGCTTTCTTAAAAAACACACATTATTGCTATTAAAAAATAGTTTTATGAAAATTCACTACCATAACGCACTTGCTGCGTCCCGAGATTTTTTTATATATGTATTACACCGATAACTCAAAAAATAATGTGCCGATTTTGATAAAATTTGGCATGTACCTTCCTTTTGTAAATTGCTTGGATAAGTTCGTTAGTCGGGAAAATCGGACGAGGTTTTCCGGGAAAATTTTGAGTTTTAATTCGAAAAAAAAAATATCTGGAATTAACAAGGGCAGCCAAATTTGGTACACGGGTTTATATCATTATAGGTAAGCTACCTACCCTACATACCAAAATTTAGCTCTGTAGGTTAAAGGACAAAAAAGTTACAGGCATTTAAAGAAAAATAAATTTTGGTTTTCCTCAAAACGTCAAAGTCGCCATTTAAACGTCAAAATTGGTAATATTTAGGCAATGAACCTGACAGTAATATGAGCTATGGAAAGAATATGTCTCAAAAAGAATGTTTTACAACCTCTGAACTATTGGTCGTTCATTTTACTACAATATTCCCAAAAAATTCATTTCAAATAGACCATTTCTCTGATGCTTAGGCAGTAGTGTTGGCTATAGAGTTTATCGTTTAATGGTATATCATTTTTGTCGAATTTTCCTAAAAAAATTGTATACATTAATTATAGGGTGTCTTGAGCTACATCTTAAAAAATATTTCCACAATTACAGGTGGCCCATAAGTCTTTGGTGATTCAAATTTTCTTTTTTTTTTTTTTTTATCGAACACGCCCTATGCTATTGCATTTTTGCATTTTCCATCGAAATATAATACATCTTTCTAAGAAAAGAAATTCGGGACGCAGCAAGTGCCTTATGGTAGCGAATTTTCATTAAATGCTTCAAATTTGAATAGCTCAATTTGCTATTAACCTATAAGCTTGACCAGGAAACCAGTTTTTTCTGGAACAATTTAAGTTTACTTTCGGAAATTTGTGTGCATTTTCAAACAATAAAGTTATTTTGATGAAACATCGCACATTGTTTCTACTATATAGATTATACTGGTAACTAAATTTAATGCCTGCTTTCTTAAAAAAACATTTGCTATTAAAAACATTTTTATTAAAATTCACTGCCATAACGCACATGCTGCGTCCAGAGTTTTTTTACGATATACAGTGCCACGTAGTAATTTACAAAAACAGCAATTCTCAAACATTGATTATATCATCCGTTTTATCTTTAAGTCTACCGCTCATCTTATTCTTGACCTGGCAGCACTGCCGGTATGTGTTTCTAATGACCGTCAAGATGCATCTAGTACTCCAAGAAATAAATATAACAAGTTCTCAAATTCGGATTTGATCGATAATTATGGTTCGATAAAACTAGATAATATAAAATAATTCGTCTTAGGAAATGTAATGTGTTCTATTGAGTTTGAACAAGAACCACCTTAAACTTAAATTTCAATTTGGAGAAAGAGATAAATAAAGATATCAGTTGCGTACCAGTCCAGTGCGGCGGTTTTGCAGATTCAGTACTTTTTATTGCAATTTTTCACATCGTGCAACCGCCTTTTCTGCTTGTTTTTTTTTATTTCGTAGGTGTTTGGTTTTTTTATGCATTTTTTGCGAACTTCGCTCTATTTAAACCAAGTTTTGTAACGTATATCTGTGATGTATACAATAAAATATCACCTAAGACCTTAAACAAATGGATATTGTGCCTGGGTGGCATTTCTTTGTTAACAATGGCAGCCTGCATTTTTATTTATATATTTTATTACACCGGATCGGTTTTCTCTTGTTTTATAACTAAGTCACGTCTCTAGTAAAAGTATCTGGTTGCTATAAGGTTTCATATATATTTATAACTATTTATCGCGGTTGTTCAGAAACTACTGCAGAAACATTGCCGGCGTTTTTATTTTTACATGCGTTATACTGTTTATCATTAACACAGGCTACAGGCGATGTCGCTTTGATGCAGACTTTTTCTTTGCTTCACAGTTCTCTATCTTTAAATGCAGGGTGGTTTATTAACAACGGAAAATCCGAAAGATTATAGTAGAACACGAAATTTGCAACACGTATCTTAAAAAAAATACCTTTTTTTCCTCAGGGCTCGTCCGCGGCCTTGCCGCCCCGATAGCACTGCAACCTTTGGTTGATTGTGCATACCCTTTTTTTTTGTTCCCTCATGGCTCGTCCGCGGCCTTGCCGCCCCGATAGCACCGCAACCCTTGGTTGATTGTGCATAGTGCATACCCTTAGTCTTACTCCACCCATTCCAAAATCACTGTGCCTAGAACTAGTCTGCACAGCGATTGGTAGGGTAAAGTTTTATATTGGTCTGTCTCCGGTCTAGACTGACCGAAGATCAGTTGTCTTTTGCGGTCCAGAGTTTTACACTTGCACAAGATGTGCTGGGTTGATTCCTCCTCCTCGCCACAGAGTCTGCATGCGAGGTCCCCTTCGAACCGCCCCATTTCATGCAAGTGTTTCTTGACGGTCATGTGTCCCGTCAAGAGACCTGTTGTGTTTCTGAGCTGTCCTCTGCTAAGATTTAGCAGCTCCACAGCTCTCTTTGAACTGGGTCCGTCAATTATTGACTTCCCATGACTGAGCCCTGGACAGTCCGCCCAGTACACCTTGTTTTTGTTTCTGACCCAGGACTTAATGGCTCCACTGGCAGTGCTCTTTGTCACGCCCAGGGCCGGTTCTGGTCCCATAAATGGTTCTGCTGTCCATCTCTTCGCGAGACTGTCAGCTTCTTCATTGCCTTTGACCCCCGAGTTACTCAGCACCCAGATGAGGGTCACCTCATTCTGCCCAGCCAGGTCGCTCGTCTCGTCTCGGCACTCACTCACCAGCCAGGAATTTACCCGTGGGCTACTTAGTGCCTTAAGGGCTGTCTGGCTGTCTGTGGCTATGAGGATCCGCTTGTTGGTGTAGCCCCTCCTCTTGTTCTCCCGCACACAGTGCAGGATGGCGTACATTTCGACCTGAAACACCGTTGCATGGGCTCCGAGGGAAATACTATGACTTACCCTCGGTCCTTCCGAGTAAACACCTGCCCCCGTCCCAGGCTCCCCGCCGGATCCGTCCGTGAACCAGACGAGCGCGTCCCGTGGTATGCCCGGCGTCTCCTCCCTTCATGCCTCGCGGTCGGGCATTTCCACTGTAAAGTTGTTTTCCCTGTACATTCGCGGGCTCGCGAAGTCTGACCTCATTTCAAGCATGGGCTCCTTCACGATCTCCTGAATTTTGCAGTGGTGCCTGAAGCCTGGGTTGATCTTCAGTCTACCATTGCAGGCTTCTGTATAGTCCTTGCCTGGCAAAACATACCTTTACAAATTTTCAAGTTCCTAGATATTTTCGGAATAATAACAAAAAAAAAGCAATTAAAATTTTAACTTTCAGCATCATGTATGCCTAAAACTATCAGCTTCGGATAAGGCATGTTCCAGTTGATGGTCAGAATTTGACGTGCTATATCTCCAGCTTTCGGATTTCCCATTGTTACTGAATCACTCTGTATATGAGACGCTAAAATCGAATCTGCCACATTCATTGACTTGTTGAAACGAATGCAAATTAATATGCTTGCGATAATATGGAAAATATAATAATGCATAATAATAGTGCATTAAAGTTGTTTTCAAAGTTTTCTGCTTTATCAGGTTTTAATGAGTTGAACCTTACAATTACCAAAACTGACCGAACAAGTTTTATAATAGTCTACAACTGACATTTACACCCTGCTGCCTCTTACTCTGTTATTTTATTTTACACTTTATTTTAATTACACATTAAAAATTATTGTTACCACAACTAGAATGATTTCCTTACAAATTACCTTTGAGAAGTCACTATTTTCCACTGAGCGAAAAGCTTATTACAAGATAAGATTTAAATGAAATCTACTTGGCCATGAAACGCGATGTCACGAAAATTATACTGTCAAGGTATTGTAACGTTATAACTAGCAACTATAAGTAGTGTGTAAATCAATTCATTTATTGTTTGTTTTTGTTCAGTGGTAAATGCTCCAAATTTACTAATTTAAAACTAGAACAAAATGTTCAGTCGTAAATTTTTATTAGGGCCGTTCATGCAGCTACACATAGCATAATTAAAATTGTTTATTGAATCCGCCACTTAATAAGCAATCACTTAGCAAATTTTTAATTTCATGTCATCTGTCATTCATAGACAGGCCGAATAGCTCAGTTTGCGAGGTAAGTAACCTCTAGAATCGGACTAGGAGGTCACGGGTTCGAGTGCCGTATTCAGACAGTCGGTCTTTTTCACTCGAATGTGGAAATACCGGCCTCTGATGAGCTTTGGGTGGTGTCCTTTGTCACACAAGTCACTGACTTCTAATTGCTGATTTTGTCTACTGTGGTCTTATTATTATTATTCGATTTAAACGGTTCTTGGAGTTTTGTGGCCGAGATCTCAGGATTGCTAGTTCGGGTAGTATGTTTTATGCGTGTTATTGGTATTGTTTGGTTATCGTTTATATCATTTATGCCTGTTGCATTCTTTTATGAATGAAAATTCACTAATATTGCTGCAATATGAATCATAACTTTCCCATCGCTATAATAAACTACTCTTCCCAGAAATACCTTTTGATGTAATCAACCCAGGCTATCGGGGCGGAAAAGCCGCGGAGGAGCCCTGAGGGGGAAAATCAACCCAGACTAATTTCATGAGAAAATGTCAGATGTTTAGTAACATTCGTACTTGTTAATGGTAAACTATATATTTTCCCCAATCAACCCCCTATTTCTTTCATTTCTTCTGAAGCGATTTAACTCACAAACAATGCAAAGTATCCGCTTGTGAGCAGCGACCTGTGCTCCAAAGGATTCGACCAGGTCTGGCACGTAGCGCTGCTTAATAAACTTCCGGCTTATGGCCTACCACCAAAACTCTGTACCTGGACAGCAAATTGCCTCTCCAACCGGAGAATTTCTGTTGTCGTGGATGGCCATTCCTCGAAACTGTATCCAATTAATGCAGGAGTCCCTCAAGGTTCAGCTTTAGCCCCTACTCTGTTTCTTCTCCACATCAATGACCTCCTCTCTAGCACATCCAACCCAGTGCACAGTTACGTGGACGGCAGCACCCTCCACTCAAATATACAATATTCTAAGCATGTCTCTTTAGCCCAATTAGATGAGGGTCGCAGACTTATGGAGGGTTCTGTCTCTGTGGATCTCCAAAAAATATTAGACTGGGGAAGGGAATATAATTACACTCGACCAAATCTCAGTCTTGCTTTCTATCTCATAAGAGATACACCAGCCCTAGACTCATCACAATGAACAACCAAGTTATTCAAAGTAATGAGTCGTTTTCACTTGTTGGCATTTTTGTGGATTAAAATCTCAACTGGCACGAACATGTCACATCAATTACAGAAGCGGCTGCTAATAAATTGGTTTGCTCTTCGGGGCTCACAAATACTTTCACCAGCTAATCTCTATACCTTATATACTTCACAAATAAGGTCAAACCTCTAATACTGCTCCCACATCTAGGGTGCCGCTTCTACACTCGCTATCCTGGACTCCATTCAGAAGAGAGCTATAGATCTCATCGGTGACCCTACCCTTGCCCACCGACGTGCCGTTTGTGACCCCTCTCTCTTTTATAGATATCTGCACGGGCACTGCGCAGAGGAGCTTTCTTCCATAGTTCCTCCACCTGCTGCCCTCAACAGATCTACCAGGGGAACAGAGCGAATGCACCCTTTTACTGTCCAGGTTACGAGACATAGAACATCTTGTTATGCCTGCTCTTTTGTCCCGAGGACTTCCAAGTTGTGGAATTCCGGCACATGTTTTTCCTTCTCCTCCAAACCTTCAAGTCCAGAATTAACAAGTTGCCTGTTACCTCCTTGGCGACACCCACGGTACGATAGTATTTAGGCTGTGAGCCCTCGTGGTGTGTTGTTGAAATAAATAAAAACAAATTTGATGTCGATGGCTCAGTTACAGAAAAATTTGATATTTCACCCTACGTGATCAACCCCTACTTGAATTTCATGAGAAAATGCCAGGTCCGTCGTAACATTTTAATTCATTTTCCCAAACAATCTCATAAAGCGATATGTTACTCGATTTTCATCAGTGTTTAAGTGCAAATTTCAATCAATCGACCTCGAATATCTCAACCTTCTTCTGCGGCGATTTCGCTCTAAAACTTTTTTTTTTTGTGGGTATTTCTTAGTAATTTGATTTTTTTTTAGACATTGTACTGTATAACCAAACAACATAAGTGATCGCGCAAAAACACAATAATCTACTAGAAGCATCACCTACATAAAACACAATTTTTATTTACCGAAGAATTTTTTTAAATGCCTTACCTTATCTTAAGCTCAAAACATACGTCATACAATAGTAAATAGTAAATCAGTTTGACATGTTATCAAGGACATTTTTCATGATAACACATCGAATTTTGATGGTGGTAACATTTGCGACGCAAATGTGTTCACTGTCTTTTATACAACATGTAAAAACGTATCATTTCTTCATCTTAAATCTGATAATATTATCTTCATATGTGTACCATAACATAATTTATCTCACAGTAATTACCAATTACCTACAGATTACGTCAGCCGTATAAATTAATTAAACTTGGGTACTAAAAAACATCACATCCGAATCAAATTACGACACATCGAATTGTAATTAATGAACATATTAATTAAAAATATGCTAATGAACTGGTTTAAAAAATGTTTCATTAACTATACCTTTGACATAGAATCAAGAAATTTCATGAAAAGGTTACTGAAATAGTTAAAAGACTGAGATATACGTATATAGCGCAACTTTTTATTATTATTTTTGTGTTTTTTTTTTGTGGTGATTTAAGTTTTTGGTTATTGTAATTGTGTTTACGTTTAATAATGGCGTTTTTGCTGTAAAGTCATGAAGTATTGTATTCATTTAATTTGTTTTGCGAATTTCTATAGAAACTATTTGATTATATTTAACCGCCACTTTAAGAGTCAAAAAGAATGCCTTCATTGAGCGCAAACTACTACTAAGTCTAGAATACAACTCCTAGGTCTGTTGTCGTCTATTAGCAGTCAGAGTGATCGAATACATACTGTATTTGATCAAAAGAACTGTCATAAGTGCACTTCTGTCCAGAAACTGTCTTGAATGTCTTGAAATAAAGCTTGAAAAATTCGTTTTGAAGTTTCAGAACAAAAACAGGGGGTGTGGATGTCTGTGAAGATTAGTTGAGGCCTGGCTCTGTCTTTCTGGGCAGTTTCATCCTTTGTGATGAATGATTTTGAGTTTAAAGATTTTGATTATTTGAAATAGCAAAGATGGAACAGAAAAACAAGTGTCTCAAAGACTAAGAGCTCTAAAGAATCCAGCTCATCTTGATGATTTTCTTTATTCTCAAGCATTGCCCAGCATGAATGTATCCCCTGGCCAAACTGATAATGGGAGCTTTTAGGTCGAGGTTCTGAAACGTCTTTGAGTCCGTGTGTTAGCATTCGCCTAAATTTGGCGAAAGAGAGACATTGGATCACTTACGATGGATAATAAGTCAGGTCGCATGGAATTTTTGGCAGAAAAATATAATACAGTCGCCAGTCGGCACTGTGTGAGTACGTTCTATTCGCAGGGTGTAAAATGATGCTCCTGGGGCAGCATTTGAGGAAAGTGCGGCCAAGAAAGCGGCCAGGACGGGACAACTGAAGAGCTTGACTTTAGAGGATTTAAAAATCTGCTTCGAACAGTGGAAACAGCATGAATCCATCCCCCTGCCCAACCAGTTAATGGGAGCTTTTACGTCGAGGTTCTGAAACGACTTCGAGTCCATGTGTTGCGTATTCGTCCGAAGCTGGCGCAAGGGAGACACCGGATCCTCCATCTTGGACGATGCGTCGGCTCACGTGGAATTTTTGGCATAAAGATATATCACAGCCACCAGTCATACTCCCTATTCGCCTGATTTGGCACCGTGTGACTACTGTCTATTACCACGCTGCCAAATGGCGGCATTTGAAGGTGGCGGCCAACAAAGCGGTCACGACGGAACAGCTGAAGGACTTAACTCCTCCTGACCTCCTCTCATCCTGACCCCTCTGATATCTCACAAAATGTCACCGAAATTATCCAAGCTGGCATGGAATTATTTATTCCACGTACACAGAAAACCTCTTCAGCCACTCAAAAGCCCTGGTTCTCTAAATCCTGTGACAAGGCCAGACTTGAAAAGATCAAAGCTCACAAAACGCTTCTACACAATCCCAGTCAAGAAAATCGTCAAGCATTTAACGACGCAAGAGACCGCTATGTCCGCATTCTTTCTGAGGCAAAAAACTCGTTTAATAACCACATCAAAAACAAAGTCCTCTCAAGCTCCAACGGCAGCAAACCCTTCTGGACTCTTGCTAAATCTATTGGGAATAATTTCTGCAAAAGCACGTTCCCACCTCTTGTCTCAGGGGATGAAATTGTTTCTACCGCCCTAGGCAAAGCTGAACTTTTTGCTTCGTTGTTCGCCAGCAATTCTACTCTCAACCCACCTCCAAATGTTCAACCACCAACAGTCCCCAATGTCGCACATAAAATGACGGATATCATTTTCAAAACTAAAAAGGTACGAAAGATGCTCTCTTCTCTTAATACCAGGAAAGCCTCTGGCCTTGACGAGATCCCAGCAATTGTTCTCAAAAATTGCGCACCAGAACTTGCTCCTGTTCTGACTCGTCTGTTTCAGATATCTTACAATAAAGGCATATTCCCTAGTAACTGGAAAACTGCTCGAGTACAACCCATCCCCAAGAAAGGATCCAAAGCGCTTCATAGCAACTACAGGCCTATTTCTCTCCTTTCAGTGGTCTCTAAAGTGATGGAAAAGTATATAAACACCGAATTACTGAAATTTCTTGAAAAACACAGTCTAATCCACGACAGGCAGTATGGATTCCGTCAGCGCAGATCGACTGCCGACCTCCTTTCCATTGTCACCCATTCTTGGAACAAGTCTATGGAACTACACGGTGAATCTCAGATTGTTGCTCTAGACATATCCAAAGCATTCGACCAGGTCTGGCACGCAGCGCTGCTTAATAAACTTCCGGCCTATGGCCTACCACCAAAACTTTGTACCTGGACAGCAAATTTCCTCTCCAACAGGAACATTTCTGTTGTTGTGATGGCCATTCCTCTAAACTGTATCCAATTAATGCGGGAGTCCTCAAGGTTCAGCTTTAGCCCCTACGTTGTTTCTTCTCCACATCAATGACCTCCTCTCTAGCACATCCAACCCAGTTCACAGTTACGCGGACGACAGCACCCTCCACTCAAATATACAATATTCTAAGCCTGTCTCTTTAGCCCAATTAGATGAGGATCGCAGACTCATGGAGGGTTCTGTCTCCGTGGATCTCCAAAAAATATTAGACTGGGGAAGTAGAAATCTTGTACAATTCAACCCCACCAAATCTCAGTCTTGCTTTCTTTCTCATAAAAGATACACCAGCCCTAGACCCATCACAATGAACAACCAAGTTATTCAAAGTAATGAGTCCTTTTCTCTTGTTGGCATTTCTGTGGATCGAAATCTTAACTGGCACCAACATGTCACATCAATTGCAGAAGCGGCTGCTAAGAAATTAGGTTTCCTCTTCTGGGCTCGCAAATACTTTTCACCAGCTAATCTCTATACCTTATATACTTCACAAATAAGGCCAAACCTCTAATACTGCTCCCACATCTGGGGTGCAGCTGCCGCTTCTACACTCGCTATCCTGGACTCCATTCAAAAGAGAGCTATACGTCTCATCGGTGACCCTACCCTCACCCAAAGACTGCCATCCCTTGTCCACCGACGTGCCGTTGGTGACCTCTCTCTCTTTTATAGATATCTGCACGGGGGGCACTGCTCAGAGGAGCTTTCCTCCATAGTTCCCCCACCTGCTGCCCCCAACAGATCTACCAGGGGAACAGAGCGAATGCACCCTTTTACTGTCCAGGTCACCAGACATAGAACATCTTGTTATGCCCGCTCTTTTGTCCCGAGGACTTCCAAGTTGTGGAATTCCTTGCCGGCACATGTTTTTCCTTCTGCTCCGAACCTCCAAACCTTCAAGTCCAGAATTAACAAGTTGCCTCTTTCCTCCTTGTCAACACCCACGGTACGATAGTATTTAGGCTGTAAGCCCTCGTGGTGTGTTGTTAAAATTAAAAAAAAAACAAAAAAAACTAGAGAATTTTAAAATGTGGTTCGAACAGTGACTGCATTATATAGGGGGCGGGGATATTTACAAGGGAATATAATTGAGTTAACTAATTAACGACACAATAAAAAAATATAGCACTTTTATACGTATTTTGGAGACGAGCCCTACTATATGACAGCAAACTACATGATCATTAATATATTTCATAGCACCATCGGTTCTTTTTATATCGCCCTCGTATAATGGACGCATTTTAATAGCTGCAAAGTCACGAAAGCAACTAAAGCAAAACTATTAGAGAGAATTTTCAAGCTGAAAGAGGTAAATACTTTCTGTAAGAGTGGAATAACAATACGTGAGCCGTGGAATTGTGTGTATGTAATTAACTTAAACACGTTGTCTATCCATGTAAGTCGTTTGCCATTGCGACACAAACATTATCACATGTCTATTTTACACGTCCATGGGTCGATGGTAAAAATAACGTTAATTAGACGCAAAGGAATAGCCTTTCTCTGGTTTATTTAATTAAAATATTGTCGTGTTACAGACAAGATTCATCACTTTTATCGTGTTAACTTGTAACATGTTAAATCACCCATAAAAAGTTATTTTTTAGTAGTACATATCTTTTAAACGAATATTTGTAGAAAAAAAAATCGCTTACAAAAAAGGCTGAACTTTAAAAAAATTCCTTCAAATGAGCGCGAATTTGAGGAAAAACAATTTTATTGTTAGTGAATTTTCGTAGAAAAAATTCACTAATGGGGAGATCCCGACTTTTGAATTTTGAAACAATTTTTTGCAAATGTGCGCCAACTAGTACCCCTAGAACCCCCATATCCGGGGTCAGTTTCAATTATATATATATATATATATATATATATATATATATATATATATATATATATATATATATATATATATATATATATATATATATATATACCGATCACTCAAAAAATAATAGGCCGATTTTAATAAAATTTGGCATGTACCTTCCTTTTGTAAATGGCTTGGATGAGTTCGTTAGTCAGGAAAATCGGACGAGGTTTTCCGGGAAATTTTTGAGTTTTCATTCGAAAAAAATTTGTACTCAAAAAATAAAAAAGCTATGATAACCAAATTTGGTAGGTAGGTAACTACACACCAAAATTTAGATTTCTATGTTACAAGAAAAAAAGTTATAATAAAATATTTTGTGACAGATCATTTCTATGAAAATTCATTACCATAACGCACTTGCTGCGTCCAGGTTTTTTTTACATATGAACAATAGCTTACATTTAGTCTAACGCGATACCCTCAAAAAATGACTTTGGTGGCTCCTTAAAAAAGTCTAGAATGGCCTCTTTTAGTTCTTCATTTAAAGAAAATCGAGTCCCATGCAAGTATTTCTTCAACTTAGGAAGGAGGTAATAGCCCAAAAAAAATTCTTTTGAACTCCTCAATAAAGCCAGAAATGGCGTCTTCATTTAAAGAAAATCGACAACCTCGCAAGTGTTTCTCCAGCTTAGCAAAGAGTTAATAGTCTAAAAAGAGTTTTTTGGTAACTCCCCACAAAAGTTGTAAATGGTTTCTTCTAATTTTCATCTAAAGAGAATGGGCGCACCTGCAAATGTTTCTTCAACTTAGAAAGGTTTGGGGCACAGCAAGTGCGTTATGGTAGCGAATTTTCATTGAATGCTTCAAATTTGAATAAATCAATTTTCTATAAACCTAAAAAGTTGAATTTGAAAGCTGATATGTAGTAAGGTCTTTCCCAAAGCAACATATGCACCAAATATCATCACGTTTGCTTTGTAATTTTCGGAGATAAAAACTTTTTCGAAAGAAAACTCAAAATTTTCCCGGAAAACCTTGTCCGATTTTCCTGGCTAACGAACTCTTCCAAGCTATTAATAAAATAAATGTACTTTATCAAAATCTGTTAATTACTTTTTGAGTTATGGGTTGAGTACACACGCTCGCACGTAAATTGAAACTGACCGCAGATATGGATTCGAGGGGTCCTAGTCCTTTAAAAAAAATGTTCGAGACGCAGCAAGTTCGTTATAGTAGCGAATTTTTATAAGAATTGTACACTATTATTATACGGAATATTAGTAAAGTTAATACTTTACACTTACACAGACCTTGAATATCGATTTTAGAGGTCCCAGTACGCGCACATTCGGAGAATTCTTTCGAAACTGTTACCATCGATATCTCTCTATTATCAGATAAATCTTGCGTTCTAACTCCTTTTGAGAAAAATGCCCAAAACTCAATTTCCTGTGTAGCTAAAGAATTAAATTTTGCTATATTTGTAGATGGTGTAAGTCTCTTTAAAAGAAACTTGTATTTCATGAAAGTTATACTGAAGATACCCAGAAGGAGACTTAATTCATATTTAGAAAAGCAAAGTATCTGCCAAATTATAAATATAGCAGTTATTTTTATTAATCGCCAGTATGATTTCGTTTTTGTCAACCTAATCAAACCAGTTTTTTCAATATCACCAATAACAAAATTATAATTTAAGACTCGAAGGTGACAAACTTATTCATGCGTTTTAAACAAAAATTTGATCTTGTTCAAAACGCATGAAGTCTGTGCACTATTGTTTCTCCAAATGTCAAAATAAAACATAAAAAAACATACATTCATCAAGCTGGATTCGATCGCGTAACCTTCTGCTTAGGAGGTAAGTACGGTACCTCCTGCGCTATCTAGGCACATGTCAACAAAGGTTTTAACTGCGTGATACCTTAGATCGGCTTCATGACGGGGATATTATATTCAAAGGATACGTAATTAATTCCAGAATTAGTAGAATTAACATTGAAACACATCCCATGATTGTTTCGGGCTTATATGGCGTCTTATGTTTAAATTTAAAGATAAAAGAAACTATTTTAGAATCATTTTTATAGAGACTTGGCTTGATTTTGTTTACATTTCTAGTATATTATACGATAATATATCTATGCTGCGCTAAAACTGTATTTGAGGCCGCTCATAAAGCTACAAACATAGTGTCTTTTAATAATTGATTGAATCCCCCAGTTAAATAACAATTACTTGGTGAATTTTTAATTTCATGTCGTGTCAATTTTCCATAATTGCGGCCGAGATCTCACGATTGTTGGTTCGGGAAGTATGTATTATGCCTGGTATATATTTAGTTTTGTTAGCGTTGATGTATGGTTTATACCTGTTGTATGAATCGATCTACGCGTGGCAGTTAATTATTCTGTCTGTCAGGCATTGGACTTTAACCACTAATTCCTTTCAACGCATGTCTTTGGGATTTTATTTTTAATTTGGAAAAAACTCTAAATATTGTGTACCAAATTACTTAAAATTCACAACATAGGTTTATTTGCACTATTTCTAGCCACATGTAAAGTCTCAATCCAGTTACTTTGATAATTACAAAAATATAGCGTTTTGAAAAAGTTTTCCCCGATTTTCCACCGGAAAAGCCTGAGTATAAAGGCTGATTAACGAACTCGACCTCGGTTTTCGCCCAAACAAGATTTTTGTCAAGTTTGATTGAAATCAGTTTAGCATTTTTTGAGTTATCGCTCGTATACATACATACATACATACCTACATGTAGTAGTATCAGTGGTGGGGAGGCCAACGCCAAGCAAGTAGGCCACAATGGGCCCTTTTTGCCAACCCCAGCAACCATGCTCTACTCTACCTCGGTTCCGTCGCCAAACCGCCTCGACCTCAAGATGAAGGCCGAGACGGTCTTCAATTGGACGGTACTTACCTGATTCCTCTGCAGAGTCCTTGATCCGAACAATTGTGCTCGAAGACTCCCAAAAGCCTCGCATTCACACAGGTAGTGGTAGGACGTTTCTTCATCCTCGCCACATTCCTGGCAAATGGGATCCCTCTCTACGCCTATCAATGTGAGGTGTCTTCTAAGGGCGCAGTGGTCTGTCAGCACCCCGAGGATGCGGCGAAGCGTAGGTCGACTCCTTCCGAGTAGCCAGATAGCTTTATCTCTGTCCGGCCCCTCCACGAAGTCCCTCGCCTGCCTGCAGCCATCAACCGACCCCCAGTGCCTCTCCATTGCTTCCTCGGTCCACCTGTCTAAGACGACAGAGACTGTCTTCCTACTTATGCCTATCGCAGGCTCCGGGCCACAGAACGGCCGCCGGGAACCGAGCTTTGCGAGATTATTCGCCACCTCATTCCCCGCCACGCCACAGTGTCCCGGAACCCACACCAGTTGTACCTCCTTCGTCCTGGCTAGCCCTCTGAGGGCGTCAGCGCACTCCTGAACCAGGGGTGACCTGATTCTGACCGCGCAGACTGCCCGGAGGACCGCCTGGCTATCCGAGCAAATGCACACACATTTCTCGGGACTCATCTTCACATCCTGTCTATTGGCCACAGACAGGATAGCATACGCATCTGTTTCGAATGCCGTGGTGTATGCGCCAAGAGCATAGCTCTCGCGCACCCCCAGGCCCTCGATGTATATTCCTGCCCCGGGGGATTGCTGGTCCTCCAGCCGCGATCCTTCGGTGAAACAGACCAGGCTTGCGGGCTGGAATGCAACCTCATTTTCCCTCCACTGATCCCTACTGGGGATCCTGAGGGTGTATGGCCTAGTCAACCTAATATCGTCCTCGGCATCCCTCACGTTTATGGCGGAAATCGGAATTTCCTTTTCCACCTCCTTGGCGACTCTTGCATGCCCTATTACTGCTCCCTCTCCGCTCCAGTTACCTGAGTCCCGGATCCTAAGATGCGACGCCATAGCCTCCCTTCTGATACAGATGGGAAGCGGTGGCAGCATCAACAGGACCTCTAGCGCGGCTGAGGGTGTCGTCCTCATAGCGCCTGTGATACCCAGGATAGCCAGCCTTTGGAGTTTGGCCAGCTTCCTGCTGGTTGTTTGGTTCACACCACACCACCAGACCAACGCCCCATAGAGGATTCTCGGCCTGACGATCGCAGTGTAGATCCAATGAAGGATCCGGGGATTAACTCCCCAGGTCCTCCCTATCACACGACGCAGCTGCCATATATATATATATATATATATATATATATATATATATATATATATATATATATATATATATATAAAATTTAACGGACCTTGGTTTTGGGTTCTAGCGACCAAAAATCGCGCTCATCTGAAGAAATTTTTCCGAGAGCTTTTCATCGTGACCTTAGCAAATTTTTCTTAATGAAAAGTCGCTAAAAGTGAACGGGGGGGGGGGGGGGGGGGGGGGTTAGTCCATAACTTAAGGAGATGATTCTTCCTAAACTCGCCAATTATGTTTTTTGTGCAAAAATAGAGTGTCTTGGCGTATGTATAGGAAGCCTTACATTTTTAATTACTTCTTTGTAGATATGTGCTGCCAGTCTACAGATAGAGCCTCGGTGGTTCAGAGGTAAGAACGTGTGCCTCTGAACCGAAGGGTACTGGGTTCGATCCCAGGGTTCTCTTTTCACTTTTTTAGTACAAACTGTAACATTAACATCAACCGAGGTTCTGGCATTGTATTTGAGCAATTTGAATGTCTGCACGTTCCGCCCTTCGGAGGGGGCGTAAAGCCGTAGGTCCCGTGTCGATGCGATGTTGGGCACGTTAAATAGCGCTACCCTCCTTACAGAAAGGCAGGGGTTCGGCAAAATTTTCAGGATGGTGAGGAGAAACTGCTCCCTGGCGTCGGTGATTGGCCATAGGCGCGACGTTAAAGAAGAAAACACACACGCACAGTCTACAGATTACTCGCGCAGCGTAATCGGCTATAAAGTCGTTTTTCAATAAGCCGTTCATTGTTTTTTTTTTTAATTCTTCTTTAACTTTATGGCTCAAGCAAGGAGTTTCATCTGAAAAGAAGATTGATATTTCCAGTATCTTGAAAGCAAAGATTTGAATTGAAATACTTTATGTGACCATTATTTTATTGTTTATATAATAAAACTCTGGACGCAGCAAGTGCGTTATGGTAGTGAATTTTCATAGAAATGATCTGGCACAAAATATTTTATTATAACTTTTTTTTCTTGTAACATAGAATTCTAAATTTTGGTGTATAGTTTACTTTTTATATCGTAAACCTACCCACCAAATTTGGTTATCATAGATTTTATATTTTTTAAGATAAAAAAATTTTTCAAATGAAAACTCAAAATTTTCCCGGAAAACCTCGTCCAATTTTTCTAAATAACGAACTTGTCAAAGCCATTTACAAAAGGAAGGTACATGCCAAATTTTATTAAAATCGGCTTATTTCTTTTTGAGATATGAATTTTTTTCAAATGAAAACTCAAAATTTTCCTGGAAAACCTCGTCCGATTTTCTTGACTAACAAACATGTCAAAGCCATTTACAAAAGTAAGGTATGTTCCAAATTTTATTAAAATCGGCTTATTACTTTTTGAGATATGAATTTTTTTCAAATGAAAACTCAAAATTTTCCCGGAAAACCTCGTCCGATTTTCTTGACTAACAAACATGTCAAAGCCATTTACAAAAGGAAGGTATGTGCCAAATTTTATTAAAATCGGCTTATTACTTTTTGAGATATGAATTTTTTTTTGAATGAAAACTCAAAATTTTCCCGGAAAACCTCGTCCGATTTTCCTGACTAACGAACTTATTACTTTTTGAGATATGAATTTTTTTTGAATGAAAACTCAAAATTTTCCCGGAAAACCTCGTCCGATTTTCCTGACTAACGAACTTATCCAAGCTATTAACAAAAGAAAGGTACATGCCAAATTTTATCAAAATCGGCCCATTATTTTTTGAGTTATCGGTGTGATACATATATATATATATATATATATATATATATATATATATATATATATATATATATATATATATATATATATATATATATATATATATATATATATATATATATATAAACATATAAAAATTGAAACTGACCCCGGATATGGGTTCTAGGGGTCCTAGTTCGCGCTCATTTGCAAAAAATTTTTCATAATTCAAAAGTCGGGATCTCCCCATTGGTGAATTTTTTCTACGAAAATTCACTAAAAATTGCTGACATTGCTTGTAGCGTTAATGTTAACATTTACGAAGTATTCAGTTTAATAGTATTTAATGTTTCTACATGTCCTGTAGGTATGTTGCGCTTTTAAGTGTTACTTTTACGTTTTGCAATTTATTTAAACTAATCATTTGACTGTTCGACACATATTGTGTACTCATTTCGTATCATATTACATGTTTACTATTTTAACTCACACATTTGTAGCTTTTTTTATTATTTAAACATCAAATAATTAACTGTTAAAAGTATACGAGGACTGTTTAAAGAGTTTGTTCTGGAAGTAGGAATAAATTGTTGCCTTAAAAATACTGCCTTTGGCGTAAACATTACTCGTGTATACGTGTCCCACAGAATTCTATATTGGTACCTGTTTGTTTTCTGCTATACATGTAACCATAACATATATATATTAACAAGATGGTTATATTTTTGATATAACCAAACCAATAACATTATTACACAAACCTCGTAAATGAGAGATACGAAATGAAACTTACAGATACCAAGCCTGTGATGTAGTGGTCGGCCTTCCTAGGTTATCACACTGGTTGACATTGTCATGATAAACGACACAAAAATACCATCAACGTTTTGCAACGTCCAATAAAAATTACCAACATGCAGTTTAAATTTGTTATTGAATCTTCGTATCGATTTTCAAACAAGAATTATTCTCAAAAAGTTCGCAATAAAATGAATAAATAATATTAAAATGATTATTTATATTGGTTTGACTAGTTAATTTACACCAAGACATCATTAGTAATCGTAATAGTTTTATTGGCTGCATTTAGAATGTGATCAGTTTAATTTCTATTAAAGTATCCATACAAAAGGTTTTTGGTATGTTTTTTGCTTTACTTATGATGTTTTAGAGCCTCGGTGGTTCACCAGTAAGAACGTGTTTCTCTGAACCGACGGGTACTGGGTTCGATTTCAGGGTTCTTTCACTTTTTCAGTACAAACTATAACATTAATATCAACCGAGGTTCTGGCATTGTATTTGAGTAAGTTGAATGTCTGCACGTTCCGCCCTTCGGAGGGGGCGTAAAGCCGTCAGTCCCGTGTCCATGCGATGTTGGGCACGTTAAAGATCCCTACCCTCTTTGCAGAAAGGCAGCACTTCGGCAAAATTTCCAGGATAATAAGGTGAGACTGCTATCTGGCGTCGGTTATTTGCCATAATAGCGGAAATAGATCGACGTTAAAGAAAAAAATGATGTGGTAAGACAAGTAGGAATCATGTAGATACATTTTCTGTGCCTTTTTACATCAATAAGTAAAGATTGTAACCTGTGATGAGAACTGAGAAGTAAACTTTGAGATCCCAAATCACCACAACACATTTTTAACAACTGACAAGCCTTTCACTAAACCAAGTTATTTGTTATTATATCTGAAGAATTTTTTTTTCCTCTAATGACGCTAACTTGGTTAGTGAAACGATCGTCAGGTTTTTAAAATGTGTTGCTGTGATTTGGGCTCTCCAAACGTATTTGTCTTTTTACATCAATTTTAATGTACACCTTTGCCAGTTTTTTGCGGCGTGATTCCAATCTTTCTTTCAGTCTGCCCAACGTAAGAGAAACAAGAACTATTGAAACCAGATTTGGAGAACATCTGGCACAGCTGAGATACGGCAGTGTAGACAAGTCATGCGTGACAGAACATATTTGGGATAATAATCACCGCATAGACAAAGAAAAGCTGAAACTTATCAAAAATGTTAGACAACCAGCGAAGTTAGATACGTGCGAAAGTATTTATATTTCTAAGGCAATAAAAAACAAAATTCCTTAAACCACTTGTACCACCTTGCTATAAGACATTAGTCATTGCCCCCCCCCCCCGCTCAGACCACGGCATAGTCACTGCTTCCTGCGCGATGCAACCCGAGGACACACAGTCATCACACCCGCGTACCGTTTGGCAATACAACTCCGCGAACTGGGACGAAATGCGGGATTACTTTTCTTCATTTCCATGGGCTTCTGTCTGCTTCTCTCATCCTGAACCCTGTGATATCTCACAAAACATCACCGAAATTATCCAGGCTGGCATGGAATTATTTATTCCACGTACACAGAAAACCTCTTCAGCCACTCAAAAGCCCTGGTTCTCTAAATCCTGTGACAAGGCCAGACTTGAAAAGGTCAAAGCTCACAAAACGCTTCTACGCAATGCCAGTCAAGAAAACCGTCAAGCATTTAAAGACGCAAGAAACCGCTATGTCCGCATTCTTGCTGAGGCAAAAAACTCGTTTAATACCCACATCAAAAACAAAGTCCTCTCAAGCTCCAACGGCAGCAAACCCTTCTGGACTCTTGCTAAATCTAATGGGAATAATTTCTGCAAGAGCACGTTACCACCTCTTGTCTCAGGGGTTGAAATTGTTTCTACCGCTCTGGGCAAGGCTGAACTTTTTGCCTCGTTGCTCGCCGGAAATTCTACTCTCAACCCACCTCCAAATGTTCAACCACCAACAGCCCCAATGTCGCGCATAAAATGACGGATATCATTTTCAAAACTAAAAAGGTAGGAAATATGCTCTCTTCTCTTAATACCAGGAAAGCCTCTGGCCTTTACAAGATCCTAGCAATTGTTGTCAAAAAATGCGCACCAGAACTTGCTCCTGTCCTGACTCGTCTGTTTCAGACATCTTACAATAGATGCATATTCCCTAGTAACTGGAAAACTGCCCGAGTACAATCCGTCGCCAAGAAAGGATCCAAAGCGCTTCCTAGCAACTACAGCAGGAGTCCTTCAAGGTTCAGCTTTAGCCCCTACTTTGTTTCTTCTCCACATCAATGGCCTCCTCTCTAGCACATCCAACCCGGTTCACAGTTACGTGGACGTCAGCACCCTCCACTCGAATATACAATATTCTAAGCCTGTCTCTTTAGCCCAATTAGATGAGGATCGCAGACTCATGGAGGGTTCTGTCCCTGTGGATCTCCAAAAAATATTAGACTGGGAAAGTAGAAATCTTGTACAATTCAACTCCACCAAATCTCAGTCTTGCTTTCTATCTCATAAGAGATACTCCAGCCCTAGACCCATCGCAATGAATAACCAAGTTATTCAAAGTAATGTGCCCTTTTCACTTGTTGGCATTTCTGTCGATCGAAATGTCAATTGGCACCAACATGTCACATCAGTTGCAGAAGCGGCTGCTAAGAAATTATGTTTCCTCTTCCGGGCTCGCAAATACTTTTCACCAGCTAATCTCTATACCTTATATACTTGACAAATAAGGCCACATCTGGGGTGCCGCTGCCGCTTCTACGCTCACTATCCTAGACTCCATTCAGAAGAGAGCTATACGTCTCATCGGTGATCCTACTCTCACCCAAAGGCTGCCATCCCTTGCCCACCGACGTGCCATTGGTGACCTCTTTCTCTTTTTTATAGATATCTGCACGGGCACTGCTCAGAGGAGCTTTCTTCCATAGTTCCTCCACCTGCTGCCCCCAACAGATCTACCAGGGGAACAGAGCGAATGCACCCTTTTACTGCCCAGGTCACCAGACATAGAACATCTTGTTATGCCCGCTCTTTTGTCCCGAGGAGTTCCAAGTTGTGGAATTCCTTGCCGGCACATGTTTTTCCTTCTCCTCGGAACCTCAAAACTTTCAAGTCCAGAATTAACAAGTTGCCTCTTTCCTCCTTGTTGACACCCACGGTACGATAGTATTTAGGCTGTAAGCCCCCGTGGTGTGTTTTTGAAATATTAAAAAAGCTGTATGTTACTGTACTAAGAGATGGGTATTGCCAATGTTTAGATTGCAAAAGAATATAAAGCCTTTAAAACACAACAGTTTTCGTCTGTATTGTTACTGTAAGATTCATTGATTCATCTTTATTTCCCAATCAAACCTCAAACAGCTTTACAATAAAACACTGCTACCCTACACAAGATTTAAACCATAGACCACCTACGCCATTGTATGTTGTTAGAGCTCCTCTACAAACTTGCTATACTTACGTGCCAATACTACTCTCGAGTCCACATATCAAAAGCCATCATTAACTTCAATTAGCTTTTACTAAATCTTTTGCACAACGACGTGAACATTTCATAATCTTAGTAGCATCACAATGTAAAACTTGCGAGATTCAAGTGTGAAACTCTCGACTGGATTAATGTGGGACAATGATCCTCGCGAATCATTATCATCATCGACTATAATAACACACTGAGTTCTCAAGAATCAAGACCATATGTAATCGTTCTGAACGTTACGTTTTACGTAACACGTTCGTACAAAGGTTAAGTTCAATACGCTTTAAAAGGCGATATCACATTTGAGAAATAATCGATTCGGCACGCCATCAAACTGATACATGACTTTTGCTATATCGAGTGTCAGATTCACTTCGAATTCCAATTAATATATTTCTTTTACATTATTCAACGCCGTTTGTTTCTCTGCAAAATACGCGAATAAAAGGGGAAATATAATTTTCACTTTGTTAGCTCTACCATATATATATATATATATATATATATATATATATATATATATATATATATATATATATATATATATATATATATATATATATATATATATATATATATATATATATATATATATATATATATATATATATGTATATATATTAGAGGTGTGCGAACCCAGGTTTTGTTCGAACCGAACTATGAACGAACCTCGGAAATAGTATAACTTAGGTTCACAGTCGAACTTCGAACTTTTTAAAAATTTTAAATTGAACCGCGAACTAGCCAAAATCATATATTATTTTCCTTGAATAAAAAATTTAGGTATATTGTAACATACAATATTTGATATGTAAAAGATCCCCCTTCTTTTTACAAAAAGAAAGGGTTCGACAAAATTTGCAGATTGATTGGGTTAAAATGCCTTCTGGTGCCACTTTTTTTCCTAAGGCATTCTGCAATTATCATCATAAATTCTGACAATTTACGTTACCGATTGCTTTCGAACACCGTCACCAGAATGTTGTTACCGAAAAAAGAGTTGGGATGCTAGGATATATAAATATATAAAAAAAATATTCTGTGATCCGAAAAAATTATGGACACAGCAAGTGGGTTATGGTAGTGAATTTTCATAAAAATGTTTTTAATAGCAAATATGTGTGTGTTTTTTAAGAAAGCAGGCATCAAATTTGGTTACCAGTATAACCTATATAATAAAAATAATAAGCCATGTTTCATCAAAATAACTTTATTGTTTGAAAATGTACAAAAATTTCCGAAATTAACTTAAAGTGTTCCCGAAAAAAAACATGTTTCTTGGTCAACCTTATAGGTTAATAGCAAATTGGGCTATTTAAATACGAAGCATTTGATCAAAATTCGCTACCATAACGCACTTGTTGCGTCCAGAATTTCTTTTCTTACAAACATGCATTATATTTCGATGGAAAATGCAAAAATGCAATAACATAAGACGTGTTTGATTTAAAAAAAAAAAGAGAATTTGTATCACCAGCGACTTATGGGTCAGCCTGTGATTGTAGAAATATCTTTTTAAGATGTAACTCAAAACCCTATAATTAATGTATACAATTTTTTTTTTCGTATCTTGTATAATAACGGATATATTGAGCTTTATTGATTTTTTACCAAAATTCGACAAAAATTACATACCATTAAACGATAAACTCTATAGCTAAGGCTACTGCCAAGCATCAAAGAAAGGGTCTATTTTAAATGAATTTTCTGGAAACACTTTAGCAAAATGAAGGACAGTGACGGTTGAAACTAAGACTTCAGGGTTTGTAAAACATTCTTCTTGAGACATTTTCTTTCCATAGCCCGTATTAGATTCAAGTTCTTTGCCTAAATGTTGCCAATTTTGACGTTTTAAATCTCAACTTTGACGTTTTGAGGAAAACCCCAGTTAATTTTTATTTAAATGCCTATAACTTTTTTGTCTTTTGACCTACAGAGCTAAATTTTGGTAGGTGACTTACATATAATGATATGAACCCGCGTACCGAATTTTGGTTGCCCTTACTTTGTTAATTCGGGAGATATATTTTTTTTTCGAAAGAAAATGCAAAATTTTCCGGGAAAACCTTGGCCAATTTTCCTGGCTCCCCGAACTGTCAAAAATATGCACGAGTAAAATTTCCTAAAATTACGCTATCGACTCAATGAGACCGATAACGAGTTTGAAGCGCTGCCACCGAGTTAATAGGGCCGCAATTTCGCTGCCTTTGGCAGCTTTGAATGCCTGTAAAGTTAAATTTCGAAGTATTTTTGTGCAACGAAGTTTGAAGTATTTTGGAGAGTTACATATTTCGAACTTCGAACTACTTTAACATCGACTGGTGCGAACAATTTTTTGAACCGTCCGGTTCGAGTTTGGGGTTCGGTTCGAAATTTCAAAGGTTAGACCTAGGTACGGTGACAGACTGGAGCTGTCTAGTTTGTAAGTTTTTGGAAAGGTGTGATAAAGGTGACTTAACATTTATTTATGGAGTGTTTTGTGGGCGCATTGACATCGACTTCTATCACACCGCGGTTTTTTTTGCTAATGGGCAAAGCCTTATTTTTAATATTGCCATATGGACCGATTAATTGAAGAAATATACATCTATTTCAACATAACGAAAATAACCAGTTACAAGTTCAATGATTAAATATCGTGCTTGATGAGAGTTACAGAAATAATTTAAGTTACAAGAAACAAGTGTTAGTATTCTAAAATTAAACTACAATTATTCACTGAGCTCTAAATACTAAATAAACATTACAAGTATGATACATTATATTGAGCTTGAAATATATTGAAATGTTAGGAATACTGGAATTAATTAGGCACCTTAAAATTATGCCGGGCTCAAAATATTAGCCTATAACTGTGACCATTAACACTACACTAGTTTGGACGCTGTCTTCGCAGGTTAAGAAAATCCATGTAGGACAAATTTAAATGTTTACATACTAGATAGTGATATTGAAATAACTTTCTCTCTTTGACAATGACTACATAATCGACCCCAGATGAACGATCATTTCTATAAAGACTTTATTATGCGAAGATATGCGACAAACAACGGTCTTCTTAATCAGGTACAAGAAGTACAGTGTTCAAACACTCGAGGTGCCGCCTCGTAGTCTGTAAAGGCGTTTTTGAACGTGATTTACACAGATAACAAAATAGAATACAACGTTAATAATGATTGACGTTTAATGTCAGTTTTCATCTTATATAAAATTAATAATTTTGGCAAAAATATGGTATGTGGAGATAGAGTGATAGTTAAGATGGTGTATTGAAGTGGTTTAGATCTATTATAAATGAAGGCAATGGGTGAAGCATTAGATTGAAGAAATAAAAGTGAAGAATTTTTTTTACCTGGTTTGTCAAAATTTGAAGTTTGCTGAATTTTATATACAATTGTCACATTGCTTTAGATATACCTTTTAAAATTATGCAAATGTACACCACAAGTCTCAGACTTATTGTATAGGCATACGGTATAATTTTTATCAATGAATAAATAATAATAATAATAATAAAACTAATTCAGACAAAGGCAGAACACGTGGGCTTTCTAAAGATGTCTATTCGCCAAAAAATGGAGACTTACTATTGTCAAAAGGAAAAAATATTGCCGATCTCGCCAACCTTGCAAGACGCAAACTATCAAACACCAAGAATAACTTTTTTTTCGCAAGTTTATGTCCGTAAATGATAACTATTTTGATGTTTTGCAATTAAAGCAAAAATGACTTATTGCCATTAAAATTATTTTAAAATAATTCGCACTTGCTCTCATAAACAAAATAAAACTTACTGTTTCTTTTTTTTTCAGGTAAGAAAAGCCAAGTACATCAGAGTTTTTTATCCACACAATGAGATGGTATGTTTTTTAATAGTTTACCTTGTTTTGAGTTAAAATATGCAGATCAATCCCATTAAATTTGGGTCGTATCTAACTTTGTCTACAAACCATTGACAACATTGAAAACGTCTGTCGCTATCGCCAGGATAAACTGTCTGTGTCAATTGGTATTTGTATGGTACATATTTGTGTTTCTTTAGAATGTTATGTATAATCCCTAAACATAAACCACTTTCATTGGATAAATCTCTTACCGAATTTTCTTTGTGGGCCTCAAAATATGCTAGTACATCAATTTCAGTCTGTTCGTCCACAATAAATCTTTTAGGTGTTCTCTTCTTGCCAAAGGTATGTTCATTGGATCGAAGTTTTCTGTACATTTGCAGAAAGTAACGTCTGTCTGGCAGATCTCGTCCAGGAAATAAATTCACATAACCTTCTAAAGCTCTGACTATTAGTGAATTTTTATTTAAAAAATTCACTAATAGAGAGGTATCGATAGTGAGACTTTGCAAACAAATTTTCAAATGAACGCGAACTAGGACCCCTAGAACCCATATCCGGGGTCAGTTTCAATTTTTAGATGTTATATATATATATATATATATATATATATATATATATATATATATATATATATATATATATATATATATATATATATATATATATATATATATATATATATATATATATCCGTCTGATAACTCAAAAAATAATTAACCGATTTCGATGAAACTTGGCAAGTGCCTTTATTTTATTAATGGCTTGGATGAATTCGTTAGCCAGAAAAATCGGTCGGGTTTTTCCGGGAAAATTTTGAGTTTTCTTTCGAAAAAACTTTTTTCTCGGAAAGTAACAAAGCTGTTTTAATGAAATTCACTACATATGTTGCCTCGGGAGAGATCTTACTACATACCAAAATTCAACTTTCCAAGTTTATAGAAAATTGAGTTATTTAAACTTTAAATTTTCTATCGAAAACTTTTTTTTTCTCCGAAAATTACAAAGTTATTTAAATGAAATTTGGTGAATATCTTTCCTTCGGAAAGACCTTACTACACACCAAAATTAAACTCTCTAAGTTTATAGAAAATTGAGTTATTCAAATTTGAAGCATTTAATAAAAATTCACTACCATAACGCACCTGCTGCGTCCCGAGATTTTTTTTTACTACATATTGTGTAGCATTCAAGCATATCACATTTGTCTCATAGTGATATGTTTTTAAAACGATTGTATACTCAACAAATAAACATCACTTTTGACAATCTGTCGTTGCTCTGTCAAACAATCTAAACTTTTTGTTTCAAATTCATGGCTACCTAATTTAAATTCATAAATTTGACGATTTCTCCTTTATTTTCGACTGTAGGCCCTTTGGACATTGAATGTAATTTGTTTAGAATTAGATTATCTATCGAATGCTGATAAGATATACGGGTGTCCCATTAGAAAAAAATATGTTTCTGTCAATATCCCGGAAACGCGATGTTCGATTGTTTTTTGTTTAGCTCATCGTAGTCAGCGTAGAAAAATACACAAGTCTGCTAATTTAACCGATCACGTGGCTCCAATAATAACTAAGTTACCAATAGTGCCGACTTAACTTTGAACAGCCTGTATAAAAATACCAATGCACAGCATAAAAGCCCTATCCTTCCACATGGATCGCAGTATTAGAATGTTATTATAAAAAAGCCTAAACGCAGCAAGTGCGTTATGGTAGTGAATTTTCATAGAAATGATCTGGCACAAAATATTTTATTATAACTTTTTTTTATTGTCACTTAGAAATCTAAATTTTGGTGTATAGTTTACTTCTTATATCGTAAACCTACCTATCAAATTTGGTTATCATAGCTTTTAGTGATTTTTCTTAAAAAAATTCACTAATGAGGAGATCCCGACTTTTGAATTTTGAAAAAATTTCTTCAAATGAGCGCTAATTAGCCCCTTCAGAAAACATATCCGGGGTCAGTTTCAATTTTTATGTTTATATATATATATATATATATATATATATATATATATATATATATATATATATATATATATATATATATATATATATATATATATATATATATATATGTATCACACCGATAACTCAAAAAATAATGGGCCGATTTTGATAAAATTTGGTGAAAAAATTCCCTTTGTAAATGGCTTGGATGAGTTCGTTAGTCAGGAAAATCTGCCCAGGTTTTCCCGGAAAATTTTGTGTTTTCTTTCGAAAAAAAATTATATCTCCGGAATTAACAAAGTAAGGGCAACCAAATTTGGTACGCAGGTTTACATCCTTATAGGTAAGTTACCTACCAAAATTTAGCTATGTAGGTCAAAAGACAAAAAAGTTATAGGCATTTAAAATTAAATAAATTGGGGTTTTCCTCAAAACATCAAAGTGGCGATTTAAAATGTCAAAATTGGCAACATTTAGGCAAATAACTTAAATATAATACAGGCTATAGAAATAAAATGTCTCAAGAAGGATGTTTTACAAACCCTAAAGTCTTAGTTTCAACCGTCATTGTCCATCATTTTAGTAAAATATTTGCAGAAAATTCATTTCAAATAGACCCTTTCTCTGATGCTTGGCAGTAGTCTTAGCTATAGAGTTTATCATTTTTAATGGTATATAATTTTTGTCGAATTTTCGTAAAAAATTAATAAAGCTCAATATATCCGTTATTATATAAGATATGAAGAAAATTTGTATATAAATTATAGGTGTCTTGAGCTACATCTTAAAATAATATTTCTGCAATCACAGGATGGCCCATAAGTCGTTGGTGATACAAATTTCCTTTTTTTTTAATCAAACACGCCTTATGTTATTGCATTTTCCATCGAAATATAATGCATATTTGTAAGAAAATAAATTTTGGACGCAGCAATTGCGTTATGGTAGCGAATTTTGATCAAATGTTTCATATTTGAACAGCTCAATTTGCTATTAACCTATAAGGTTGACCAAGAAACGTGTTTTTTCGGGAACATTTTAAGTTTACTTTTGGAAATTTGTGTACATTTTCACACAATAAAGTTATTTTAATGGAACATGGCACATTGTTTTTACTATATAGGTTATACTGGTAACCAAATTTGATGCCTGCTTTCTTAAAAAAACACACATATTTGTTATTAAAAAAGATTTTTATGAAAATTCACTACCATAACGCACTTGCTGCGTCCAAAATTTTTTTTATTTTTCGAAATGAAAATTTTTTTCGAATGAAAACTCAATTTTTTCCTGGAAACCTTGTCCTAACGAACTTATCTTATTATATTTACAAAAGAAAAGTATATGCCAAATTTTATCAAAATCGGCCCATTATTTTTTGAGTTATCGGTGTGATACATACATTTATATATATATATATATATATATATATATATATATATATATATATATATATATATATATATATATATACATACATACTCGTGGTGCGTTTGTTTCGTGAAGAGTTATGTTATAATTTATTGGGTTTAAATTCGTGGAAACTTCTTCATTTTTGGACAAAATTTAAAACAACATTTGTGTTTTTGATTTTACGACGTTTCGCCGCCTCATGCGCAGCTTCTTCAGGTTATTTATTTATTTTATTTTATATTAATTTACTACCATTGCACTTTTAGGGTTGAGAGCTGTATGTTACACCATCACTCAATTGTACTTTCCGGGAAATATACCTTAGTTGTTGTCGTTTATTGTATTCTAATCTTTAAGTTCGTTGTTCTATTTAGAGAGGACATTATTGACAGCTCTCAACCATAAAAGTGCAATGGTAGTAAATTAATATAAAATAATATAAATAAATAACCTGAACAAACCGCGCATGAGGCGGCGAAACGTCGTAAAATCAGAAACACAAATGTTTTAATTTTTGTCCAAAAATGAAGAAGTTTCCACGAATTTAAACCCAATAAATTATATATATATATATATATATATATATATATATATATATATATATATATATATATATATATATATATATATATATAAACATATATATATATATATATATATATATATATATATATATATATATATATATAAACATATAAAAATTGAAACTGACCCCGGATATGGGTTTTAGGTGTCCTAGTTCGCGTTCATTTGCAAGAGCTTTTTCAAAAGTCAGGATCTCCCCGTTAGTGAATTTTTTCTACGAAAATTCACTAACAAGGAGTTACTTGCAACTACGCGTTTATCCCAACAAAATCGTGCATTATCACAAAAACGCTAAGAGGTGGGTTATATGCAACTTGGGTCAATTTGAGGTAGAATTTAAATGTGATAATACAGTGATTAAATAGCAAAGTCAATTGCGGTAGCGAAGAAATCAACCAGCCTGTAAACATGCAATTATTATAAAATAAAAGATTGTGTAAATGCAAACAACTTATGTATTTAATGTTTTAATCTACTCACGTATTTTTCCAGAAAAGGTGATAGGGTATGTTATCTTGTTGTAGTTTTGAACGCAACCATAGGTAGAAAGACATTTTGACAGTCGAGTTTCCTTGTAAAGAAAACTGCATGTTTGTTATTTGGTTTATTTGAAGAATATAATAATGTTTATAAGAATGTGTGTTTGAGAAATATAACAGTGGCAGATGAATCAAGAAACCAGTTAATTTTAGTTGACCGGATTAGCAAGGTCATGGCCGTGAGGCCAACAAACATCCAACCACTGTTTTTATTTCACTCTAAAGCAGGCTACACATTAGCGGATATATTTTGATTACTTAGTCTGAATAATTTGTGTGTTTATTGGTGAATTTTCGTAGAAAAAATTCACTAATGGGGAGATCCCGACTTTTGAATTTCGAAATATTTTTTTTCAAATGAGCACGAACTAGGACGCCTAGAAGTCGTATTCAGGGTCTGTTTATATGTTTATATATATATATATATATATATATATATATATATATATATATATATATATATATATATATATATATATATATATGTGTGTGTGTATGTATATATGTATGTATGTATGTACGTATGTACGTATGTACGTATGTATGTATGTATGTATGTATGTATCACACCGATATCTCAAAAAATAATAGCCACTTACAAAAGGCATGTAAGTCGCTCGGATAAGTTCGTTAGTCAGGAAAATCGGACCAGGTTTTTCCGGAAAGTCCTTTGGTCGGTAGGTTTACGATATAAAAAGTAAACTACACACCAAAACGTAGTTTTTTATGTTACAAGAAAAACAAGTCATAAAAAAATATTTGGTGTCGGATCATTTCTATGAAAATTCACTATCATAACCCACTTGCTGCGTCCAGCCTTTTTTTATATTAGTAAAGTACAGGGTAATAAGAGGCTTCGTGAAACCTGGAATGCAATGAGATATAAAAAAATCGCAAATACTTCTTATTCTTTATTTAGACATTTGAGAAAAAAGAAATTTCATATGCAACTTTAAAGATGTGGTTATTTTTTGCGTGTGTAATTTTGAGGCACCTCAGAACAGTTGACCTTGTTTTGTCTGTATTTCTCTTTAAATGAAAAGGTAAAATTGTAGTTTACCTCCCGACGGGTTGTTAGGAATTTTTTTTCAGAAAATGTTTAGAACCCCTGGATGAATAAATCACAAGAAACAACCTCCAAGAAAATTATGGGAACAGGAGAGATGTGCTGGGCGGGGAAGATAAAAAGGAAGTATGAGCGGAAAATGCGAAAAAAACTTGGTCGGATCTCTAAAAGCTGCCTTTTTCACATTTGCAGCCATACCTCCTTTAAACTCTGTCTACTCCGCATTCGCCCCAGGTCCTGTAAATTGGGTTGTTCTGAAGAAATTTTCATATGGTTTATGCATTGCTGGCTTGCAGGAGATGAAGGAAAACCACCACGACGAAGTATCAGACCAACCACCCAAGTCAAAAACCCGGCGGAGTGTTTTTTCCCTTAGGGCTCGTCCGCGTCTTTGTCGCCCCGATAGCACCGCAGCCTTTGGCTTATTGTGCATGCCCTTTGCCTTTTCTACTCCACCCATTCCAAAATCACTGTGCCGTGAACTAGTCTGCACGGCAATTGGTAGGGTGAAGTTTTATATTGCTCTGTCTCCGGTCTAGGCTGTCCGTAGATCAGTTGTTTTTTGCGGTCCAGAGCTTTACACTCGCACAAGATGTGCTGGTCTGATTCCTCCCCCTCGCCGTAGAGTCTGCATGCCAGGTCACCCTCGAACCGCCCCATTTTATGCAGGTGTTTCTTGACAGCCATATGCCCCGTCAAGAGTCGTGTTATGTTTCTGAGCTGTCCTCTGCTAAGATTTAGCAGCTCCACAGCTTTCTTTGAACAGGATTCCTCAATTCCTGACTTCCCATGTCTGATCCCTGGATAGTTTGCCCAGTACACCTTATGTTCCTTTCTGACCCAGGATCACCTGGCAGTGTTCTTCGTCACGCCGAGGACCGGGTCTGGTCCTTATAAATGGTTCTGCTGACCCTCTATTCGCGAGACTGTCAGCTTCTTCATTGCCTTTGACCCCCGAGTGACCCAGCACCCAGATGAGGGTGACCTCATTTTGCCCAGCCTGGACGTTCGTCTCGTCTCGGCATTCACTTACCAGTCTGGAATTTACCTGTGGGCTACTTAGGGCCTGAAGGGCTGCCTGGCCGTCTGTGGTTTGAGGATCCGCATGTTGGTGTAGCCCCTCCTCTTGCTGTCTCGCACGCAATGCAGGATGGGGCCTGAAAGACCGTTGCATGAGCTCCGAGGGAAATACTGTGACACCCTTGGTCTTTCCGAATAAACCCCTATCCCCGTCCCACGCTCCCCGTCGGATTCGTCCGAGAACCAAACGAGCGCCTCCCGTGGTAGGCCCGGCGTCTCACCCCGCCAAAGGCGGAGTGTAATTTGAGAAATAAATAGTGATAGGTAACGGCAGGGGTAGGGGTGTATTGGGAAAGGAGCATGTATTAAAGCCAGCAAAAAAATTGGGAAATTGTGGAAAAAAAATCATTTTTAACTTACCTCACCAGGCCAGCGAAAAAGTTTAAATGTAATTAAGCAGCAAAGACAAAGGTAGCAAAATGTAAAAATAGTGTGAACGTGCATAATGTAAGATGCCAAACTTTTTCTATCGTGGTGGTTGTGGTGGTAAACTGCAAATTCGCCAATTAAAATAAGGTTCGAATTTGTATTAACTGAACTGACGTCAGCTAGAGGGCCGTCCACTTTATTCCACTCTTTTAATATTTTTACTCTCACTTGACATTTTTAAAAGACTTGCCACATGTATGAATTCTATCTCATATTTGAAACAACTGAAAAGCATTGAACTGACATTTGAAATACTTGGTACCCATCATCATCACAGTGTAAAGACGATGTCGTTTTGTCGTCGCAACCAGGACTCTCTGCCTCCTGCAGGTTCTTTGATTGTAGCTTTTCCACTTTACACAATCCTCTTAATTCACGAAGGATATGTTTTCTCTTACTTCCTCTAACACACATATTCGTTTGTCTTTAGGGCACCTTGTAACAATTGTGGCATTATATAGACTTTGCCAGTCACTTAGGAAAAAACCTCCAAATCTTTTTTCTGAGTTCCAAATTAATTTTCTTTAGCCAAAAGAACAGAAAAAGTACCGGTGTAAACCTCTGAAAGGTTTCCTTTTGGTAGCATTTCAGAAATAATTCTGGACGCAGTAAGTGCGTTATGGTAGTGAATCTTTATAAAAATGTTTTTAATGGCAAATATGTGTGTTTTTAAGAAAGCAGGCATTTTGGTTGCCAGTATAACCTAGATAGTAAAAACAATGTGCCATGTTTTATCAAAATAACTTTATTGTTTGAAAATGTACAAAAATTTCCGAAAGTAAACTTAAAAATGTTCCCGGCAAAAACCGTTTCTTGGTCAACCTTATAGGTTAATAGCAAATTGAGCTTTTCAAATATGAAGCATTTAATCAAAATTCGCTATCATAACGCACTTTCTGCGTCCAGAATTTCTTTTCTTACAAACATGCATTATATTTCAATGGAAAATGCAAAAATGCAATAACATAAGGCGTGTTCGACTAAAAAAAAAAAGAAGAAAATTTCACCAACGACTTATGGGCATGTGATTGTAAAAATATTTTTTAAGGTGTAACTCAAGACACCCTATAATTAATGTATACAATTTGTTCTCATATCTTATATAATAACGGATATATGGAGCTTTATTGATTTTTTACGAAAATTCGACAAAAATTATATACCATTAAACGATAAACTCTATAGCTAAGACTACTGCCAAGCATCAGAGAAAGGGTCTATTTGAAAGGAATTTTCTGGAAACATTTTAGTAAAATGAAAAACAATGGCGGTTGAAACTAAGACTTCAGGGTTTGTAAAACTTTCTTCTTGAGACATTTTTTTCCGTAGCCCGTATTGGTTTCAAGTTATTTATTTTTCTTTAAATGCCCATAACATTTTTGTCTTCAGACCTACAGAGCTAAATTTTGGTAGGTAATTTACCCATAGCGACCAAAGCCCTTGTACCAAATTTGGTTGCCCTTACTTTGTTACTTCCGGAGATATATATATTTTTTAAAGAAAACACACAATTTTCCGGGAAAACCTCGACCCATTTTCCTTGCTAACGAACTTATCCAAGCCACTTGCAAAGGGAAGGAGTAATCAAAATTTGCTATAAAATAAGGAAAGGCGACTTTGCCTTTAGACTGTGATAATGATAATGTGTGCGTTTGTGTTTTTGTTTCTTTAACGTCGGTCTATTTCCGCGACTATGGCCAGTCACCGACCCCAGGGGGCAGTTTCATCTCACTATCCTGAAACTTTTGCCGAACCCCTGTCTTTCTGTAAGAACGGTAGGGATCTTTAACGTGCCTAACATCGCATGTGGACATGGTATCCACGGCTTTACGCTTCCTCCGAAGAGCGGACAATGCCACAACCTCGGTTGAGGTTAATATGTACTGAGTGAAAGGAGAACCCTAGAATCGGACCCAGTAAGTACCCTTTGGTTAAGTGGCACACGTTCTTAACACTGGGCCACCGAGGCGTAAATGATGATAATGATTATAATCTAGGTATTTAAATTGTAGTATATGGCAAATAGTTTCTTTAACACAGTGATGTGCGGTTTTTATGATGGGTCACTGTTACATATTTAGTCGTTCAGTGTGTTCGTTAGTGAGTACACTCCTTTGGATCGCCACGCTGTACAACTGAACTGATCGGACATTAAAATTGAGACGTAATAACTATGTTATTGTTGTAACAGGTCGGTTCTTTTTTTATTACCCGATTCTCGATATAGTGGTTTTCATTTTTGACACTCATCAACTTGTTCATTGAAAGTAAAACGTTTCGTGATGGTTTCGTGTGCTCCCCGGTTGAAAAAACTCCTGCTTCCTGATCATTGCCGCAGTTTTGTCACGCTTCAGGCCAAGACAGCAAGGACGCATTAAATTTGAAATTATCTTTTAAAAACATATTTGAAATTAATTCTAGCGATTATTATATTCTTTGGACTAAAATGAAGAACATTTACTTCCTGTTTGAAAAGCCTTGTAGCTCATTGTTTCTTGGTTGTATTTTGTTTTTAGTGTTAGTCGAGCTACTTCAAATTGCGAAAACCAGAGATTTTTGAGCTTGTGGTGAATTTACCACCGCATTTGTTGTTTTTAGAACAATCACCTTTTTAAAACCAAGGTTTCTAATGTTTTGAAACTTTTTGCAATATGGTGAAACAGAAAGGTATTCTAAGCTAGTTACATCCCTAAAGACGGGCACCCAAAATATTATCAGGTTACAACAAATCTTCTTTCCAGTTATGACCACCTAATTTTACTGGTGTTCTACATTGTGAAAATCCAAATTTTAGACATTCGAACTCTAGCGTTATTGAAGGGGTTTGCCAAACAGTTGAGAGGATAGTTTACCAACGACATGATTGGGGAAACAAAAGAAATAAATTGGTGAAAGCCATCAGAACCGGTAAGATATTCGTACATCGGGCATATTATGAGCCACCCAAATAAGTACCGCCTCTTACACATGTTTCACAAAGTCTGGACGCAGCAAGTGCTTAATGGTAGTGAATTTTCTTTAAAGTGTTTTAAATGGCAAATATGTTTTTTTTAAAGCAGACATCCAATTTGGTTGCCAGTACGACTTATATAGTAGAAACAATGTACCATTTATCATCAAAATAACCTTAGTGTTTGAAAATGTACAAACATTTTTCGAAAATAAACTTTAAATGTTCCCGAAAAAACTAGTTTCCTGGCCAACGAACCTTATAGGTTAATAGCAAATTGAACTATTCAAATTTGAAACATTTAATAAAAATACGCTACCATAACGCACTTGCTGCGTCACGAATTTGTTTTCTTAGAAACATGCAATATAATTACGTGGTCGAAATTCTATAAATTAAAGGTCAGGTCAGAACTGGCACGGACCGGGGGAATCCGTCTGTCTAATTAAAACAAAGCATTGTTTAATCTATTTAAACTGAGCAGATTTTCCTGGCTAACGAACTCATCCAAGCCACTTGCAAAGGGAAGGTATTCACCAAATTTGATCGTCATCGGCGTATTATTTTTTTAATTATCTGTTGATATATATATATATATATATATATATATATATATATATATATATATATATATATATATATATATATATATATATATATATATATATATAGGTTCCAGGGGTTCTAAATAGCACTCATTTGTAAAAAAAAATTCAAACTTCAAAAGTCGCATTCCACAGTGGGCCGTCGCACCATCATGTTGGAACCAATAATTTATGGGGTAAAGGAACTTCATCGAGTAATGGTAGAAGTAAGTTCTCATTTAAAATTGTAATTTTAAAGTGTGTATGTAAGTATAAATGTGAGTTTAGTAGCTTTAAATCTTCTATTGTCTTTCCTTGAGTTTTTCCCTTTTCTTCTGGATCTTCTAGTTTGTCCGCAAAGTTGTCTTGATCGACGCCCCAAGAGATGAAGATATGTGTCCCAGTTACTATCCGTAATTAAGATAATAATTTTATCAATAACAAACCAATAAAATTGTAAATACAAAACCTTGTGATTTATTGTACAATATAGTACGCTTTAAAAAAACTTAGCATAAGAATATACGCTAAAGGAGATTATAATTAAATTCTAGGTAATAGTTGCATGCAAGGGGATCCGAATAAACTTACAAACGCTATATATCTTTTAGCTATTGGCTCACTCACATAATAATCAGGCAAAGATCTAATGAAAAAGAAAGCTATAAATCTCCGAAAAATGTGCGCATGGCAACCAGCTGCAGCCATGTCCATCCTTCTATAATAATACAATACAATACTTATAATGATAATAATGCCATATTTAATAATGAAAATAATACAGTTAGTTTAGTTTATCCAACCGAACGACGACTGATACGATATCAACTATATATAATCTAAAGTTAACTTGGCAACGCTGTAGGTAAGTTGTTTACCAAAAATCTAAGAGTACACAAGTATAACCACAAGTCAATAGATGTAGAATAATTACTTCTGTCTCAATCTTCTCACACAGGATGACGTAATGATCAATCTAAACATCTCTTAAATCTTAATTTGTATTATAGTTAGGTTTATTTTTGCTATGTAATAACTATCTATTGGGAATATTCATTTCGATAATTACATTATTATAGAATGACCGCATCCACACCAGTGAACTGGTGACCTTGATATTGAACCAACATATTTTGTATTGAACACGTCATGTAAAGTCATCTCCTGTGGCCCCTTGCCTTTTGTTTTTGCAAGTCGTTGACACCACCACGAAATTCATTTCTAATACTTGTTTTTAATCATTGCTGCATTCATTGCGCATCAATAAACGCCGCATATTCGGTCATGGTGAGTTTATGCCGATTTTGACGTAATAAACGAAAAAGCCAAATGATAGATAATATTAATTTTTTTTGAGGACTATCGTCTAACATTTTAAACTGCAATTAAATTACTTTATCGAAAGATTATCATAATTATATTTAATTTCAAAATTTTGAACGTGCGAATACACCAGCGCCATCTGTGTTCATTATGGGTAACTAATGACTAAAAGTAGTACTGCTTTTTCAATGCTATCGGGGCGGCGCACAGTGGGTCAGAATCGGCATTTTTCGGAAAAAATCCTGTATCACAAAATGTTCTAATATTTCATTAATATGTTGTTGGTTTTTGCAAATGGTAATGGTAGTACGTATATTTTAGCATAATATATATTTTAAATCTACCATTTCAAAATATTAAGAAAAAACAAATACCAAATACTAGAGCATCATCAATTGAGATCCAATTATAAAATATCTAAATTGACATCTAAAAACTTTATCAATGGTTTTTTCTCACAGAACAATTACTTGATCTTTCTAGGGGTATATATATACAGGATAAGTCAAATGTACAGGCTTATTGTTATACAGAGTGGAATACCAAGTAAATTATGCCACAGCAACAAGAAGCCCCGCCAACTATGTATTTATCCGCAGATATTTGCAGTTGATTTCTGCCTTATCACTTAGGTCAAAATACAAATAAAATAATTAAACTGGTCAGAACATGTAGGTACATGTAGCTAGTAGTTAAAATTCTAAAACTTTATGAGACCTAAAAAACAGTTTCATAGTAGAACCTTGCCAAATTTGGCATGACTCTTTTATATAATTTTTTATAATTTATGATATATATGAAGTAAAGTCCCTACTTACTCAGTAAAAATACTGAAACCCATTAATCCATTTCTTATACAAGAATTAAAACGTTGAACTTCAATGCACTTTTCCAGATTTTTTTAAGTACGATTTTTAGGTAATTTTGAAAACATAAAGTTATGTCAACTGAAAGTGAATTCGGATATAATAGCTAAAATAAATCACATTCACTCTCTAAGAACGCAAAAAGAAAATAATATGGCATAATGACAGATATAATAAATATATATTTTTTCCTCCTCTAACCCTCTGTGCGGCGCGGCGAGGTCGCGGACCTGCCCTGAGAGGGAGAATAAACAAAAAGTACTGCTCTTTAGATCTGTCAGTTAAAAGACAAAAAAGTTATAGGCATTTAAAAAATAAGATTCTCATGAAACATCAAAGTAGCGATTTGAAATGTCAAAATTGCCAACATTTAGGCAAAGAACTTGTAACGAATACGGGTTACGTAGAGAAAATGTAGCAAGAAGGGTGTTTTGCAAATCCTCAAGTTTCAGTTTCAACCGTCATTATTCTTCATTTTACTAAAATATTTGCAGAAAATTCATTTCAAATAGACCCTTTCTCTTATGCTCTGGCAATAGTTTTAGTTATAGAGTTTATTGTTTAATGGTCTATAATTTTTAGCGAACTTTCGTAGAAAAAATTCGCTCTGGAGGAGAGAACCACTTTTCAGTTTTTTAAAACATTTCAAATGAGCGCGAACTACGCCCCCTAGAATCCCATATCAGGTGGCGCAACAGACCGATTAGCGTCCAGAGATTTTTTTTTAAGAAACGCTGAAACACGTTAATTTAAATATTGAGGGGGACATGTTTTGACATAAAACTCAACTTTGTCACATCAACCCATTAAGGGTGGTGATAACAACCCTTATATTTTAAATAAGGAACATGGGTCGAGTGTTACATCATTTGAAAGATCTTTCTTTTCTGAATTCAGCACACTAATTTTTTTGGAAGTTTTATCAACTCGTTTAAAAATTATTCACAGTTGGAATTTGAAGAACGTATTTCATTCATTGTAATAAGAAATGCACTGATTAGTCAATTTTTCGTTTAAAAAAAAAACTAAAAAACAAAACCAAACGTTCAAAAATGTTTATTCAGTTAAGTAAGTGTTCAAATTGTTGACCACCAGCTTCCATACAAAAGTACAAATTTTGTTCAAAACGAGCTCTAACATTCTGGAGCATTTGTGGAGTTATTAGACGGCATTCTTCAACAATGCGTCGTCGTAATTCTTCCAGAGACTCCGGTTCTGTTGCAAAAATTGTACTCTTTGAATGGCCCCATAGAAAGAAGTCTAAAGGAGTTAGATCCGGTGATCTCGGGGGCCACTCAATAGCACCTCTACGCCCAATCCATTGCTCTGGAAACTCTCTGTTCAAAAACTCGCTAACACGTTGTGAAAAATGCGGAGGAGCTCCATCGTGTTGAAACACTAATTGATTTTCTTGATAGCGATAATCATTTTCAACAATGTCAATTAGTAGAGGGTAAACGATATCTTCTAATAACTCTAAATACGTTTCGCCACTCAAATTGCCATCAAGAAAAATTGGTCCGATTAAACGGTCTCCAAAAATACCAGTCCAGACAATCAAATTCTGTGGAGTTTGAGTGTGGACTTCGTGAACATTTCTTGGGTTATTATCTGCCCAATAACGACAATTATGACGATTGATTGTAGAGTTTAATAAAAACGTACACTCGTCTGAAAAACAGATATTGAACAGAAAGTTCCCGTTATCAGCTATTCGTGCAGTCATAACTCCACAAAACTCCAGCCGCCGATCAAAATCATCTTCATTCAGTTGTTGTACAAGATGAATTTTATACGGGTGAAATTTATGATGCTTCAATATTCGCTGAATAGTTCTTTTGATGTTTGAAACAGTGGCCAATTTTCTCGTGCTCAAAGTTGGGTCTGCAGCAATTTGTCCTAAAACTTCAATCTCAGTAGTCTCATTTCTAACCGGAAATTCACGTTCAGAATCCCGTTTTTAGGCTACTGAACCACTTTGTCGAAACTTTGCAACTAACTCCAAAACGTATTTTCTGTTAACATGTCATTAAACAAATTAGCGGTACGGTTGGCACAGTCATCGTTTTTGAAAAAAAGAGTAATTATTTCAACTCTTTCTTCTACAGAATACACCATTGTGAAATTAATTTTCGGTAGTACTATCAAGTATCAAACCGACCGATAAACTGAAATAATAAACCGCATTTCTCTCATTCCGATAAGAAATATTCTGATAGTCAATTTTTTGTTTGCAAACCAACAAAATATTGACTATCATGAATAATTTTTAAACGAGTTGATAAAACTTGCAAAAAAATTAGTGTGCTGAATTCAGAAAAGAAAGAGCTTTCAAATGATGTAACACTCTCCCATGTTCCCTATTTAAAATATAAGGGTTGTTATCACCACCCTTAAGGGGTTGATGTGACAAAGTTGAGTTTTATGTCAAAATGTATCCCCCTCAATATTAAAATTGCCGTGTTTCGGCGTTTCTTAAAAAAGAATTCTCGGGACGCAAATTGGTCTGTTTCGTTTTCAATGCGCCAGCCTATATACAAGCTGGCGATTTCTACGGTAAAGCTCAATATATCCGTTATTATACAAGAGATGAGAAAAAAATTGTATAAGTTAATTATAGGGTGTCTTGAGCTGCATCTAATTAAATTATATTTAGAATCACAGTTGGCCTTTAAGTCGTCGGTGATACAAATATTTTTTTGCATCTTCCATCGAAATTTAATCCATATTTGTAAAAAAATAAATTTGGGGCGGAGCAAGTGCGTTATGGTAGCGAAATTTTATTAAATGCTTCCAATTTCAATAGCTCAATTTACTATTCTTTATTAAAAAAAAAGATACATTTGCTTTTAATTTTTTTAAATGAAAATTCGCTACCATAACTCGTTTGCTGCGTCTAGACTTTTTTCACCATTAGACAAATACACCTCATAGCTGGTGGATTAAGATATCGAGGTCACATGGTTCAAGAATCGTTTTAATTTCATGAGCATAATCACCTTATACATTACACTACACATACATATTGATTCTTTTTGTTCTTGTAATCGATTGCTATTATCTTGACATCGATAATGTTGGGCAATTACTAAACTTTTGTCATGGACTCGTGCTATCCTAACTCTGTGTTTTGTTGAACGTCCGGCAGGTATAATATTGTGTAATGAACCCGTTTATTCAAGCTTTTATTGAACTTTGCTATACGTGTTAATGTACACACCATTGAATTGGCTTCAAATAAAGACAGAGAACATCAAAAAAGTAACAATACATATTTCGTACAAAGATAAACTAATAACCGTGAATTCTATTTGTTAAATATCGGACTTTGTTTGTTAATGTCTTCGTTTGTAAATTGAATCGTATTGATTTTGATTGATATAAACCATAGCTAAAACGCCTTGGTCGTGATTTTGGTACTTTTGACGTGTTTGATAAGTTTATTTGATAATATGATCACGATTTTCATAATTTAGCATATAATTATATACTTATAAGAAATAAAATTGTTGCCGTGATTATACAGGTGCATATATATATATATATATATATATATATATATATATATATATATATATATATATATATATATATATATATATATATATATATATATATATATAATATTTCAACAACACACCGCACCGTTACGTATTACGGGATTTAGATTGGTCAAACATCGTCAAGTTGTAACACATAATATGTGTCTGTGTTTACATGGCTGCTGCTTTAATGCCATTTGCACATTTTCATACACATCATGTAAATAACTAATGTTTGAATATTATATTAATAATAGGTTCTCAGAATCACTCACCTAACTCGACAATAAACCTGGTCAGGTTACTGCAGAGAACCACAGTCCTACAAACCATCCATATAGCTGGAAGGTTTATTACTATCCGCTGAATGACGTAAATTCTTCCTCCCGGGGTATCTCTGAATGTAGCCATCGGCACACGCTGAGAGAAAAAGTAAAAATATAAGTTAAAGATACAAAAGGTTGTTATGCAGAAAACATACGAATTTTTTATATTTCAACAACACACCACGAGGGCTTACAGCCTAAATACTATCGTACCGTGGGTGTCGACAAGGAGGAAAGAGGCAACTTGTTACCTCTTGGACTTGGTGGTTAGGGGGAGAAGGAAAAACATGTTCCGGCAAGGAATTCCACAACTTGAAAGTCTTCGGGACAAAAGAGCGGGCATAACAAGGTGTTCTATGTCTGGTGACCTGGACAGTAAAAGGGTACATTCGCTCTGTTCCCCTGGTAGATCTGTTGGGGGCAGCAGGTGGAGGAACTATGGAAGAAAGCTCATCTGAGAAGTGCTCGTGCAGATATCTATAAAAGAGAGTGAGGTCACGAACGGCACGTCGCTGGACAAAGGAAGGCAGCCTCTGGGTGAGAGTATGGTCACCGACGAGACGTACAGCTCTCTTCTGAATGGAGTCCAGGACAGCGAGTGTGGAAGCGGCAGAGGCACCCTAGATGTGGGAGCAGTATTAGAGGTTTGGCCTTATTTGTGAAGTATATAAGGTATAGAGATTAGCTGGTGAAAAGTATTTGCGAGCCCGGAAGAGGAAACCTAATTTCTTAGCAGCCGCTTCTGCAATTGATGTGACATGTTGGTGCCAATTGAGATTTCGATCCACAGAAATGCCAACAGGTAAAAAGGACTCATTACTTTGAATAACTTGGTTGTTCATTGTCATGGGTCTAGGGCTGGTGTGTCTCTTATGAGAAAGCAAGACTGATATTTGGTGGAGTTGAATTCTACAAGATTTCTACTTCCCCAGTCTAATATTTTTTGGAGACCCACAGAGACAAAACCCTCCATGAGTCTGCGATCATCATCTAAAGATACAGGCTTAGAATATTGTATATGTGAGTGGAGGGTGCTGTCGTCCGCGTAACTGTGAATTGGGTTGGATGTGCTAGAGAGGAGGTCAATGATGTGGAGAAGAAACAAAAAACAAAGTAAGGGCTAAAGCTGAACCTTGAGGAACTCCTGAACTAATTGGATACAGTTTAGAGGATTGACCATCCACGGCAACAGAAATGCTCCGGTTGGCGAAGAAATTTGGTTCCACGTACAGAGTTTTGGTGGTAGACCATAGGCCGGAAGTTTATTTAGCATCGCTGTGTGCCAGACCTGGTCGAGCGCTTTATATATGTCTAGAGCGGCAATCTGGGATTCACCGTGTAGTTCCATAGACTTGTTCCAAGAATGGGTGACAAAGGAAAGGAGGTCGGCAGTTGGTCTACGCTGACGGAATCGATACTGCCTGTCGTGGATTAGACTGTGTTTTTCAAGAAATTTTAGTCATTCGGTGTTTATATGCTCTTCCATCACTTTAGAGACGACTGAAAGGAAAGAACTAGGCCTGTAGTTGCTAGGAAGCGCTTTGCATTCTTTCTTGGGGACGGGTTGTACTCGAGCAGTTTTCCAGTTACTAGGGAATATGCCTCGTCTGAAACAGACAAGTCACGACAGTAACAAGTTCTGGTGCACATTTTTTTAAAACAATTACTGGGATCTCGTCAAGGACAGAGGCTTTCCTGGTATTAAGAGAAGAGAGCATATTTCGTACGTTTTTAGTTTTGAAAATGATATCCTTCATTTTATGCGCGACATTTGGGACTGTTGGTGGTTGAACATTTGGAGGTGGGTTGAGAGTAGAATTGCCGGCGAACAACGAGGCAAAAAGTTTAGCCTTGCCCACGGCGGTAGAAACAATTTCATCCCCTGAAACAAGAGGTGGGAACATGCTCTTGCAGAAATTATTCCCAATAGATTTAGCAAGAGTCCAGAAGGGTTTGCTGCCGCTGGAGCTTAAGAGGGCCTTGTTTTTGATGTGGTTATTGAACGAGTTTTTTGCCTCAGAAAGAATGCGGACATAGCGGTTACTTGCGTCGTTAAATGCTTGACGGTTTTCTTGACTGGGATTGTCTAGAAGCGTTTTGTGAGCTTTGACCTTTTCAAGTATGGCCTTGGATTTAGAGAACCAGGGCTTTTGAGTGGCTGCAGGTTTTCTGTGTACGTGGAATAAATAATTCCATGCCAGCGTAGATAATTTCGGTGACGTTTTGTGAGATATCAGAGGGGTCAGGATGAGAGAAGCAGACAGACGCCCATGGAAATGAGGAAAAGTAATCTCGCATTTCGTCCCAGTTCGAGGAGTTGTAGTGCCAAACGATACGTGGGTGTGATGACGGTGTGACCTCGGGTTGCATTGCACAGGAAGCAGTGACCATGTCGTGGTCTGAGCAACCCAGGGGGGCGGTGACTGATATCTTATAGCAGTCAGGATTTGTAGTAAGAAGGAGATCCAAGGGATTTGAGCTGTGTTTTGGGATGCGAGGAAAGTAAGTAGATTGCTGAACCATATTGGCTAAAGAATTGCTGACTGCAAAGGCCTCCGCTGCTCTTCCTTGTGAATCGGTTTTTGAAGATCCTAGCAATTCCTTATTATGGACATTGGAGTCAGCAAGAATAGTGACCTTGGAGGAAGGATATTCAGAAATCAGATGGTCGGTTTTTTTCAGAGAGGTAGTCAAAGAGCTGGACAAACTTGTTGTCAGAAGGTGACCGGTAAATGCAACAGATGAATTTAGTTGCAGCCCTGAGGGAGAGTTTTATCCACAGTATGTCTTTTCTTCCAGCTCCTAAATTGGTGAGTCTGGTGCAGGGTAGATTACTACGGACGCACGCGCACACGCCTCCATGCAATCTAAAAGAAGTATGGAGCTCATACCTCGGGAAATTAACGTGCTTAGTGGCTGTTTTGGCATTGATTTGAGTTTCGGTGATAAAGAGGAGTTGGGGTCTATTAGCCTGGAAGAAATGGAGGACGGAGTTCAGGATAGAATTTAGGCCACATATATTCGAGAAAGATATGTTAAATCTTAATGCTGGCGCCCCCTGTGCACCCCTCTCGCGGAGATCCGAATGGAGGGGTATTTTACCTCCGGAATCTTTTACCTCCGGAATCTTTTGTACATGGAGGAGCCATCATCATTTTTGCCCCTTGATGTATGGGGTGGTACCTCCTCTGGCGTGAAAAAAATCTTTTACTATCACGGAAAGGAAAATTCCACTATTTGCTCGAGTTCGCGAATTATTATTATTATTATTATTATTATAATTATTATCATTATTATTATCATTGTAAATTCATGTGCAGTAGGAGAAATCCAGATTACGTCTCTATTTTTATTTAGATAATGTCGAAAGTATAAAAAGTAGCAGCATGTACACATGTGGCACCCCTGCGCTCGATTGTAATTAGTATATAAGAGAATAATTGATCGCTTTAAAATTCATTATTCTGGAATCAATTGTGTTAGATGCGCATGAAAATGATTCATTGTGTGAAATATTAACAGATACAATAAAAATAAAAACAACCATAGACTCATTCTCGTTGAACATAATAGCATAGGAATACAGAGTACGTATCTCCATATTGTAATAATAATGATAATATTAATAAAATAACAGTGTCGATTCTCTCACGTATTACCAACCTTGAAAACATAATTGGCGTCATGTCGAAAGTGACCAGTTTTTGTACGTGAGTTCGTGTTCGTAAAATTCAAGCGAGTAATATGTCTTTAATAGAGGCACTTGGATATGTTGAACCGGTCATTACGGTAATGAGAATGTGTAATTTGACTGAAAAGCCATGCATTTTAAAATTGTGATATATAAATAAGTATAAATTTCGATATTATTAGCGATGTTTGAAAGTGTCATCAAGTTGACGTCACACGCATCGCTTTTGTAACGTCCGTTGGATTATCGACTTTCACTATTCTCTTATTGCCTATTATGTCTCCGTTTTATTATTTTATTAGGGTACTGTTACAATTATTGTCTACTGCTTTGTAAAGTTTAATACAATACGAGAACGGATCCTTCTCTTCGTCCCTAACATTTCAGGAACTAAATTATTTTATTTTTTGTGAATTTTCTTTAAAGAAAAATTCACTAATGAGATCAACGTTTCTTCAAATGAGCGCGAACTAGCGCCCTTTGGAACCCATATCCAGGGTCAGTTTCGATTTTTATCCACATCAATAACCCAAAAAATAGTGCTGCAAATTGAATCATAACTTCCACATAGCTGTGATAATTTATTCTCTGCAGAAAGACATTCTCGTGGAATGAATTTAGGACCAATGACTTGACCACAAAGAAAATATTTGTATTCCTGTACCCATAAACTTTTGAAACGTTATATTTTAGTTTTAGTGACAAAATAACCAATTTTCACCCAATCACCGCTTATTTATCCCTTACCCCCTGAAGCGATCCACCTAAAAACAATTCGACGCGCTCCTTTGTCGGGTGCTAACTGGATACCAAGGTGATATCTCAATTCTTTGGGTGATGAATAAAAAAGCCTTTTCTTTCCAAACAAATACTTTATTAATAAAGTATTTGTTTGGAATGAAAAGGCCTTTTTATTCATTTATTAATAAAGTATTTGTTTGGAAAGAAAAGGCCTTTTTATTCATCACCCAAAGATGTCAACCCCAAACATTTTGACGTTTAGGAACAATATCTCAATTCGTTCAAAAGTTATTCCGCCGATTAACAGACAGACGTACATGCCTACAGACAGACAGACCGACAGACAAACAAATTTTCGTTGCAGAATTAAGTTTTCTATATGTTTTACGCCGTTTTAGCAAAAAAAAAAGTCGAAATTTTTGTCAACAATATTTCACTCCCCACATTCAATTCCTAATTTGATTTCAGCGGAGAATACCAGATGTTTGATGAAAATAAAAGTTTTCTAATAAATAAACCCTACAGCATTTTATTACTCGAGTTTTAACGAAAAAATGTCAATTTTCACCAAATCAGCCCCCATTCGTCCCCTACCCCCTAAAGCGATTTCACCCAAAAACAATCCGAACCGTTCGCTTGTCGAATGCTAACTGTATATCAAATTTGAAGACGATATATCAGTTCGTTCTAAAGTTATCGTGGCTACAAACAGACAGACAACTCTAACATTTTTAACAGCTTAAAATAAAATGTTTCTCCTACTTCTTTAAAAGACTCATTTACAGCCACTTCCACTTCATTATCTGTTCAAAATCTCTTCCCCTTCAATTATTCTTTATATTTTGAAACAGTCTCGAATCCGTAAATAAAATGTTTCTCCTGCTTCTTTAAAAGACTCATTTACAGCCACTTCCACTTCATTATCTGTTCAAAATCTCTTCCCCTTCAATTAATCGTTATATCTTGAAACAGTCTCGAATCCGTTAGTGCCCGATCTGGCAAATCATGTGGATGATCTGCTAGTTCGATTGCAGCTCTGTTGGTTCTATGCCGTTGGTGCCAGAGCTGGCGAAAAACGTGGTTGCTATAATAGTTCGAAAGCAGTGCTGTTGGTGGAAAACATTGCGACAACTGACTTGTGACTTAACGCATTGTCATGATGAAAACGTCGTTTTTCAACTTTCTGCAACTCTTCCTTTTATTGCTTTACGCAACGTAATTATTAAATTGATATAGTACTGATCGTTTGTTATGGAGTAGATTGGGACAAAAAAATATATTTAATTTTATTTATATTCTATTTGAAATGAATTTTCTGTAAACATTTTAGTAAAATCAAGGGCAATGACGGTTGAATCTGTAACTTAAGGGTTCGCAGAACACTCTTCTTGCAACATTTTCTTTTCACAATCCGTATTTATTTCACGTTCTTTGCACAAACATTGCCAATTTTGACGTTTCAAATTGCGAGTTTGACGTTTTGAGGAAAACTCCAAAATGTGTTTCTTTAACTGCCCATAACTTCTTTGTCTTTAAAGCTAGAGACCTAAATTTTGGTACAGTGTTCACTATTTTATAAACACGCGTACCAAATTTGGTTGCCCTTACTTTGTTATTTCCGGAGATATAAATTTTTTTAGAAAGAAAACACAAAATTTTCTGGGAAAATCTGGTCCGATTTTCCTGGCTAACGAACTTATCCAAGCCACTTGCAAAAGGAAGGTACTCTGCAAATTTTATCAAGATCGGTCCATTATTTTTTGAGATCGGTCGGATATATATATATATATATATATATATATATATATATATATATATATATATATATATATATATATATATATATATATATATATATATATATATAATATATATATATATATATATATATTATATATATATATATATATATATAAACACAGATCTCCTCATTAGCGAATTTTTTTTAAAATTCGCTAAAAACGAGATTAGGTGATTTGGTATGCAATCAATATCAGGGAATCTTTAAGAACGTTTTTTCTCGCAAACGGTTAGTTTTGTCGTGATGCATCAAAAGAGGACTTTTTTCTGGAATATTTTATGATTCTCTTCAATCGTGTATTTTTCGGTTTGAGATAAAGATTCAACCAAAAAAGTTATGAGGCATTATCTGTTGGTCAAGTGCAGTTTTGGCCTTTAGATTTCAAGGGATTCACATAAAATTTGCAACATAAATATAGCATTGTATTATATACGAGTGCACCAGATTTGAAGAGAATCGATGCACGACAAAAAATTATATATATATATATATATATATATATATATATATATATATATATATATATATATATATATATATATATATATATATATATATATATATATATATATATTTGTGTTTTAAAAAATGCTATGGGAACTTATGGCATAATTTTTTTGAGTAGCACAACCGCTTGAATTTTTTGCTTATCATTTGCGAACACGTATATTTTTGGATTTTTTTTTTAATGTTAACACATATGAATCAAGATATATTTTGACAGCCGCGGATGCAAAAAAATGTTTGTCTAAAATCATCTCAGGTGAAGATAAAACAGGATTTAACTGGTTAATTTTAATACTAATTTTCCTATAACTGGAATGTTACAAAAGAAACAAACTATTCGGTGAATCGAATTAAATCCATAAAACTTTTATTGTGAAACTATAAAAAAAAGATTGAGACAATAAATTAAAACAAGCTCGGGTAAGTAAGTCGCCAACAACAGAATTCCACCAAATGACATTGTCTTGTTTGTGATCAATTTTAATTTCTAAATTCCATGTCGATGACTACTTGTGCAACAGAAGAAGGTGCATAACAAATAATATCATGAAAATTATAACCTGAGCGACACCTGTGTTTTATAGATTCTACGTTCACAGAAGACTGGAATATCCGGACTCACTTGTCTATCTGGTACTGGTATGGTATATAAAACCGTGAAAATCCCGAAATTACAATAGCAACAAACCGGTTTCTTGCTTTCTGTAATGTTTCTTTGATGATGTGCTGTTCGACTGACTCGATTGTGCTTTGCGGCGTTGCTATATCCCAAATACTCTCTTTATTTACGGAAATAGTTTAGTTTAGCCGTTCTTAGCATTCCAGAAAAAAAACTCGGGACGTTATGGTAGTGATTTTTTATTAAATGTTTCAAATTTAAATAACTCAATTTTCTATAAACTTGGAGAGTTTAATTTTAATACGTAGTAAGGTCTTTCCTACGGCAAGATATCCATAAAATTTCATTAAAATAACTTTGTAATTTTCGGAGAAAATTTTTTTTTCGAAAGAACATTTAAAATTTGAACAACTCAATTTTCTCTAAACTTAGAAAGTTGAATTTTGGTACGTAGTAAGACCTCTCCTGAGCCAACATATATAGTAATTTTCATTTAAACAGCTTTGTTACTTTGGGAGAAAAAAAATTTTTCGAAAGAAAACTCAAAATTTTCCCGGAAAACCCCGTCCGATTTTTCTGGCTAACGAACTAATCCAAGCCATTTATATAAGAAAGGCACTTGCCAAGTTTCATCGAAATCGGTTAATTATTTTTTGAGTTATCAGACGGATATATTGAAACTGACCCCGGATATGAGTTCTAGGGGTCCTAGTTCGCACTCATTTGAAAGAATTTTTGCAAAGTCTCACCATCGATACCTCTCTCTATTAGTGAATTTTTTTAAATAAAAATTGACTAATTATGCATATTGTGCTTTCTCAATATTCTGTGTATTACCCAGATAGATAAACCCAAATCTTGAGACCTACTTCTTAACGAACTTTGTAGACATGCTTCAAAATATGCAAGAACTATAATTTCATTCATTTCATTGTCTTCAATTTTGAAACGTTTAACAACGCGTTGTGTCAGTATTATTCCATGACTTGACGACTTACTTTTAATTCTGCTGAATTTTCTTCTATTCAGTGGAGCCAAATAAAGGAATCTGTTGTTAAATGTTCGAACTGTTGTCTCAGCTATTCTGTTATATTCACCATATATTGAAAACAAATTGAAAGCATCATCTGCAGAATAACAAACTAGCATGTACAACACTGCCACTGCCTATCCTCTCATGTGATCCTGATACTAGAGACGTGAAAATCGTCTCGTCGTTTCTACGATTTCTGTGGTAAAAACTTCATGTTAAATATTAAATGCTTCAAATTTGAATAACTCAATTTTCTATAAACTTAGAGAGTTTAATTTTGGTGTGTAGTAAGGTCTCTCCTAACGCAAGATATCTACCAAATTTCATTAAAATAACGTAATTTTCGGAGAAAAGAAAATTCGAAAGAAAATTTAAAATTTGAATAACTTAATTTTTTATAAACTTAGAAAGTTGAATTTCAGTACGTAGTAAGATCTCTCCCAAGGCAACATATATAGTAAATTTCATTGAAACAGCTTTGTTACTTTCGGAGAAAAAATTTTTTTTCGAAAGAAAACTCAACGTTTTCCCGGAAAACCCCGTCCGATTTTTCTGGCTAACGAACTCATCCAAGCCATTAATAAAAGAAAGCCACTTGCCAAGTTTTATCAAACCAGACGGATACATATATATACATATATATATATATATATATATATATATATATATATATATATATATATATATATATATATATATATATATATATATACATATAAAAATTGAAACTGACCCCGGATATGGGTTCTAGGGGTCCTAGTTCGCGCTAATTTGCAAACAATTTTGCAAAGTCTCACCATCGATACCTCTCTATTGGTGAATTTTTTTAATAAAAATTCACTAATACGTGTGTCAAATAAAGCGGTGAATATTTCAGATAATATGGTCTGCGAATACAAAGCCTTTCCTATCAGGTTTTTTTTTGTTGGCGAATTGTCATTTCATACATTCACTAAAAGATAGAATAAGATGTGTAATGCCTAAATTGTACCTAACGAATCGTTTGATTGCGGGGGTTGAGTGAGATGGAATTGAAACACATTTTTTGACCGAGAAGCCGAAGGTTTTGTGGTGGAAACGAAAGGGAGCGGGCGCCAGGGGCTGTTTGAAGTTTTCTTAGAAGTGCTCCACTAAAAAAATTGTACATCCGGTGGGGAAATTTTATTTTGATATTTTCCGTAGAAAAAAACGCAACGCAAACGGGGTCCTAGTTCACGCTCATTTAAAAAAAAAAAAAAATTCAAAAGCCGGGATCTTCCCATTAGTGAATTTTTCCTACGAAAAATTACTAAAAGCCAAACAGGAACTGAGCAGAACCGTCTGAGAACATTTGTATAAGTTAAGTCCAGAAAGAAATGAAATGAAAGGGGAGCCTGTCTGACAGGTGATACTTACTTTTGTCTGTTTGTACTACAGATACTGTACTGTATGGGAAATTTCACATACAGAAACATAGTGTCTGACAACCATATTTTTATGTTCTAGGTCCTTAACCTCTGAAGATGGTTCATATGAAGCGAAACGCGTAACGTTGTTTAGCAAACACATCATCTGGTAGAAGGGCCTTTAATTCTTTATCCTTCGATTATGTCAAATCCCGACGTATTGGAGTTTAGAAATTAAATTTTCCTACCAGGATTAGTTAGATAGAGTTCTCGCCACACGTGTATAGATTTATTGCGTGAATATATTAATTATATTACAAAATACCCTGCTATTTATAGATATGCTAAAGGTTTTTATATGATATATTTTTTAATAAGCGCAGTACAAAATATATCATATAAAAACCTTTAGCATATCTATAAATAGCATTGTATTTTGTAATACATCTAGCCTTAAAGAGACACGCATATATATATATATATATATATATATATATATATATATATATATATATATATATATATATATATGTATGTATGTATGTATGTATGTATAAAATTCGTCTCTTTAGGCTAGACGTATTCTCACCACAATTAGAACCGTAGACCGGTTTCGCTCTAATTCGACCTCATCAGTACGGCATACTAATTGCAGCGCTAATACGGCTATGGTAGCCAGCCTCGCAAAACTAAGTGAGATGCAAGACACGCGTTTTACACGTGTCGCCATCTCGTTGTGGAACCAAGTAGTATGTTGTCACAAAGTACTTTGTCCCTATATTGTGGAAGAAATGAGGCAGGGCTGACAATTTCTAAATTGTTAGTTGGTCGTACACAATCTCTATTTTTTTACATTATGTGTTATTTGGAGCTGCCGTGACAACATACTACTTGATTCCGCAACGAGATGGCGGCACGTGGAAAAAGCGTGTCTTACATCTCACTGAGTTACTCGTCTATTAGAAAATAAAATTACTAAAACGAAAGTATGTTGTTTAATTAGCTTATTAAATTATTTTATTTAAATTTGGACTGTAACTCGACTTTTACAAGATAGTAATACTGTCATCGCCAATGTTGCGCACCCTATAGAAAGAAAACAACGATATGATTTTCCCAAGAGAAAATAGTTAAATTTTTCAAGATGAAACGTGTAAGCCTAAAAATCTAATAGTAATTTCTTTAGCAATATGACAACGCTGTAATGTTTCGACTTTTCTATTGCTGTTGCTGCTTTATGACGTTCTATTTTTAAACAAGCGACCTGGCCGAGTGCTAGAGGCCGGTGAAGTTAGATGGAACAGATGATGGCTATAAAAGACAGCAGTGTTATTAATCAAAACGTGCCGAAAGAAATTTCAGTAAAAAATATATAATTATTTTCAACAAAAAGGACCATTCAGTTTATGATATATGTCGCTTCGGACCTTGATACCAGTCACAGTTCTGTATTAAGAACCTTGAAGGAACAAAGGTCACATCCCTACAAACTTTCATTCTTACAGACCCTTAACGAAGGTGATCCAGATAGAAGAATGGAATTTTTGGAAATAATGACAGAGAAGAACAAAATCCAGCAGAGGTGGCATCCCTACAAACTTTCATTCTTACAGGCCCTTAACGAAGGTGATCCAGATAGAAGAATGGAATTTTTGGAAATAATGACAGAAGAACAAAATCCAGCAGAGGTGGCATCCCTACAAACTTTCATTCTTACAGGCCCTTAACGAAGGTGATCCAGATAGAAGAATGGAATTTTATTTAAATAATGACAAAGATGAACAAAATCCAGCACTGCTCAACAATATTCTGTTCCCAGATGAAGCAACTTTTCATCTGGACGGCACAGTCAATAGATAAAATTGCAGATACTGGGCACCACAAATGGTTTCGCGGGCAGAAAACACTACCCCCAGAAAGTCAATTGTTGGCAGTCAAGTCATAGGTCCGTACTTTTTAGAGGGCACATTGACAGGAGAAGTGTATCTTCATTTTTTGCAAAACGGATTACTTTCCGCATTGAGTAACATTTTACTCCAACGCTGAAAATCCAGCGGTTCCCAATAGTGCTTTGTGGTTTCAGCAAGACAAAGCTTGCGCATTATGCAATACAAGTTCGTAGAGTAGAATGGCCTGCAAGATCTCCCGATTTGACCCCTCTGGACTTTTTATGGACTATGTCCAAAGTGTTGTGTACAGACAGAAACCAGACAACCCGCAAGTTCTGCAGGAAAGGATCAGAACTACGATCAAAGCAATTGAACCAGAAACTATTTCAAATGTTTTTTTAGAATTTGAACGTAGGTTACGTTATTGTCAAAGACTTGATGATGAACATTTTGAGCATTTGCTTTCATAATGAAGTTGTATTTGCTCTCTATTTTTACAATGATACAAAATTTCACATTTCCAATTTCAAAAATATTTTCCCGAAATTTTCCTTATGCAACGTAACATAAAAATCATATCGCCGTGTTGGCAATTGAATGAAGCATTAAAATGGGGGTTTCTATCGATGACGTCTCCACCACCAGAAAACCAATGCTCTGTATGTAAAGCATGCAATGTCTGCACCATCCCCTCCCTGGTTCCGTGAATATCCCATTAATGTATTTGTTAGATTTTGACAGTTCAGAGTCACAGTTTTTACCGAAGATTTTAAATTTCTACTTCCCACTTGTTCATCTCTTTCCAGCCATTTTCTACGTTTTGTTTTCAATTGTTTTAGAACTCCTAATCCCCTATAAATAACTTTAATATTTTGTTATGAAACAATCCCATAAACTTTGGAGTCACTGCTAAACAAATAAATAGCCTCAACGAATTTATTGTGAGTTCTTGATGTTGGCTGCATATGTATTTAATGACGGCGAAGAGAGCGAGCATTTCTAGACGGCGGCGGCGGCGGCATGAGAGAGAGAGAGACCGGCCGGCTCAGCCAGAAGCCAGCTGAGCGTTGGCGAGGGCCACGACCTGCCTCAATGCTACGGCCGGAGAGTGGCCGCCCCCGCCTTCCTTCCCCGGGGGCGGCGCACATGACGCACTACGCACGCGCACAACTCCTGTTGCGTGTGCTGCTGCCGACGACCAGACGCCGACACCCTCACTGCGGTATTGATCGGATACTGTCGTTTTTCACCGCAGGACCAGTGTTGCCAGATAGATACTAAAAATGCCAATCTTATGTTATAATTGCTTTCAAATTTGTGTGTGTGTGAGTTTTGTTTCTGTAACGTCGGCCTATTTCTGCGACTATGGCCAATCACCGACGCCAGGGAGCAGTTTCACCTCACTATCCTGGAAATTTTGCCGAACCCCTGCCTTTCTGTAAGGAGGGTAGGAATCTTTAACGTGCCCAACATCTCATGGACACGGGACCGGCCGCTTTACGCCCCCTACGAAGGGATGAACGTGCAGACATTCAACTTGCTTAAATACAATGCCAGAACCTCGGTTGATGTTAATGTTACAGCTTGTACTAAAAAAGTGAAAGAAGAACCCTGGGATCGAACCCAGTACCCTTCGATTCAGAGGCACACGTTCTTACCTCCGAACCACCGAGACTGTCACTTTCAAATTACATATATGTAAAACCAAATTTGGGAATTTTTTTGTTTGTTTTAGTTTTGTACGCAAGATAAAAGATATAACTTGGAAATACGGATATGGTACGAAAGGTATTTTAAATCATTGTGTAAGAATATTTATTTGGCGAAGTGCTGTCCAAAAAATTCTCCACAAGCAATTGCGAACAGTGTCCTCTACAAAGGCATGCAGATAAACCCCCACTGTTCCATTATCTGCTTTTGTAGAACCACGTGTCGTTTTTAAATATTCCTTGTAAGAAAAAGACAGTGATTATTAAGATATATATATATATATATATATATATATATATATATATATATATATATATATATATATATATATATATATATATACATAATTTGGTATAAAAGACATCGCGACAGTTAGACGCATATGAAAGTATACACAATTTATCAAGAAGTTTTTTTGTTTGTTTATTTTGTGTAGCTGGTGTTGAATTTTGAGTAGTACACCTACAATCAGCTGATTATTAAGCTATACATACGTTTAAGTTGATGTTTTAACCTTGTATTTGTGTGTAAACTCGAACAGTCGACTGTAAGGGGGATCTTTGCATCTTTGTTAAATTAAAATTAAATTAATAATTACATCTCTGAAACGTAAACATATTTTTACCATCACTGAGTGTTAGCCTAAAAGACAACAGCTAATTAATGTAACCATTCTTCACTTATAGTGTTGTGATTCCAGCTATTAAATTTCACTTACCGTTGATGTCGTTGTATTTATTTAACAGGTAATTGACAAAAATACTTTGTGTGAAATAATTTATTACTTTATAAACTTCTAACCCCCAAAACTGTTTTTAACATCTGTTGCACCTGTCACTAGAAATAGGCAAATAGTCGTGACCTATCTGCTGAGCCTGGTACCAACTGCTGACGCTGAAGTTCCCAATTCCCGGGTGTAGCGTGAAACCATTCTCTATTCTTTCTCTTCCACTCTTCCCTGTGGTTTGTTTAATTTCCTTTTCCTTCTTTCTTTACTTTTCCGAAACCTCGCTTTCCTAAATTGTAACAGGCCAGAAGCCGGGCAAGCTTTTCATTATCTTTTATTAAGAAAACCCGTGACAAGTCCCCTATATCAGTTGCGCTAAACGTTCCTTAAAATATAGTTTCAATGTATCTTTTAGCTTGCCCAACATATTTAAGTTCACGATGCTTACAACCTATGTCATAGATTCCCAACAGAATGTTAACGTAAAGAACGTTTAGTCAGAGGTGAGCAATGTATCAATTACTTAGATCGTGCATATAGAGACAACGATATCGCTTAGTCTCATTCAAAACAGTAGAGTGCCAGACATCGAGCCTATGAGGACGCAAGCTTTGGTGAAAAGTTTGTCCTTTGGGGTATTGCAAATACCATGAAAGCTAATGGAAACGTGGTAAAGGAAACCACAAAAGAAAGTTCCCTTTAAAAACATAATAAATCTGATTGGAAAGTTGTAATAGATAGAAACCTTATTCCAGCAGAGAAAGTTGTGTCTGCTATCGCTCACACAATTCTTAGAAATATTGGTGGGCGTAAGAATGTTCAGAAACCACTTGTAATTCTTATACCTAAAAGCGGAGGCTTCCTGCCACTGTTACCCCTTATCTTTCTTGGTTTGCCGGCGCTAGGGGCTCTGGGAGGTGGTGCTGCTGGTATGGATAAAGCTGTTAACAATGCTAAAGCAGCCAAACACAAACTAGAAGAAGAAGCACGTCACGACTAAACAATGGAGGCCATCGCTATGGTTAAGAAAAGCAGCGGTTTAAAACTAAAACCAAAGTGCAAGAGACCGGGCAAAAGTCTGTATCTGAAGAAGCAACGCAGCACTTATATGTTATATCTACAAGAGCCAAAAAACGAATAAGTTGTTTACCAGCAAGACCTCTTACAAATAGTGACCTCTATAAATTTGCCGGTAAAATAAAAAATCCCATATCTTAGAGGTGTATACATGAGAGATACTCTTCAATCTAGTGGACCATGTAAGAATGGGTCATTCATCGTTAATTTACAAACAAACAAGGAGCCTGGTAGTCATTGGGTTGCAGTTAAGCAACGTGGTGAGACTGCAGTGTACTTTGACTCATACGGAAACTTGAAACCCCGAGTAGAGTTGCAGTGTTACGTTAAAAACTCTACTATATTGTATCATCTTGATGTGTAACTTAAATATGTTAAAATTGGTTTTGAATTGGTTGACCACCCTATTTTCCGGATTTGGTGCCGTCAGACTATTATTTATTCCTAAAGCTCAAAAAATCCTTTTGGACAAAAACAACAAAGTCATATATTTGCCGTTGAGGAGTGATCTGAAAACAAAGATACGGAATTTTTTAAAGGTTTAAAATCAGGCTTTAAAAAATTATTGCGTTTCCTGCTAAATACTTTTAGTATCTCCTCGTACATAACTAAAAAAAACATTACATTTTAAGGTCGGGAAATCCCTTGGGATCAAGTAAAGTAAATTTCGTAATTGGTGACATTTTAGAAAAAGAAACCAAACACCTTGCTGTTTTTGAATCTAAGACATGATTTTAATATATATTTTCTTTGGTAAAAATTAACAACAAAAAATGTATTTTAAAATGACTACGTTATCAGACTTTAAAAAATGGATTTTAAAATTTTTACGTTCCCAGACTACATGGAAATTGTATCATTTGTTCGCATATTTCTTTTTGCTTGAGTAAAACAAATACATTTATCATAATCGTTTGTTATGGGGAAAGACGTTTGGCAACGGTGTATGTAACTGACGTCTACTGCTGGTAGCGATGTTGCGTCGTAACAACCCTCTGAAGGAGGCGGTGCTGCCAGATCTTGCGCTTGCAGGTAATCGCGACGTGATGTGTGTGTTCGTGTGTGTATGTATGTGTGTGTGAACGTCAGGGGCCTAATTTCACTTTCATTATAGTGAAACTAGCGACATCATGTGATGATCAAACGTCAACACAGCCCCAAACTTGACAATGTAAATATGAGTAAAAGGGAAATTGATACGTCATGTATTATCGCACATTTAAATATTATACATTCTTTAAACAGACATAATTTGAGTACGTTTTGACAGATTTTGTTTTTTGGCTTATGTTATTATAAGTTTAGTGTTTAAGTGTGAAAATTATTTTTCTAAAAATGCGCATTCCGCATTAGACGTAAAAAGTTAAGCTATAAGTCAAGTAAAATGAACGACACAATAAAATATTTTGTCTTTTATAATTTTTCGGTTAAAGAGGGTTTGCCATCATTTTGTCGGTTTTTAACAGATAATTATTTGGGTTTCTAACTTCGCTCATGTGTATTTTACATTTATTCAATTCTAAAAATTAATTTATCAATTTCTCAGTTCTCGTTTGATTTATTAGAAGCGCGCGTTAAAAATTGTGTAACCTTACAAGCACAGTGGCAGAGGGCCTTGGATAAGTTCGTTATCCAGGAAAATCGGACCAGTTTTCCAGGAAAATGTTTTCTTTCGAAAAAAATTTGTATCTCAAAAAAGTTATGGTAACCAAATTTGGCAGGTAGGTTTACGATTTAAAAAATAAGCTATACACCAAAATTTATATTTTTATGTTGCAAGAAAATAAAGTTTTAAAAAAATATTTGGTGTCATTTCTATGAAAATTCACTACGATAACGCACTTGCTGCGTCCAGACTTTCGTTTGTTGATTACCTTTTGCCGCTGTGGACTAGTGTTCATCGCTATCCTCATTACCGGTATAATTGTCAACTGCCATACCTCGTGCTCATCATCCCAATAAGAAGGAGATTCACGAACCTCGAGCTCATCATCATCTCCTTCCAATTCTGAATTCTTAGATTTTTCTGGATTTTCCAAAATCTTCACCAAAACATCAACATAATGACGATTTTTATTTTTGCCATAAAAGGCTTTTGCATCCATAGCTAAAATATTGTATTATTATACGGTGGTGGCCCAATGTGTATTTAAAGCAACATATCTGTTTCAGTCTTATGTACACTAAGAATTTAAAAAGTCTGGACGCAGCAAGTGCGTTATGGTAGTGAATTTTCACAGAAATGATCGGGCACCAAATATTTTATTAATCAAAATTTTCCTGAACATAGAACTCTAAATTTTGTTATATTGTCCCTTTTTGATGTCATAAACTTGTGTACCAAATTTATTTACCATAGCTTTATTATTTCCGGAGATATAGTTTTTTTTCTGGCTAACGAACTTATCCAAGCCACTTGCCAGCAGAACGTACTCACCAAATTTGATCAAAATCGGCTCATTATTTTTTGAGTTATCGGTGTGATACATATTAACAGGCTGTCACAGTTTATAGTAGCAGGAATTTAGCAGTCAATAGAACAGATCATTTTAAGACAAGTTCATATAAACATAACCACTCATTGGCTTCCTGACTGAGATACAGGGTGTTGAAATTTAATATTCTTCAACAATCTTTTACAATACCTTTGGAACGGAGTGAGATATTTGCATGCAATTCCGTACAATTTATGTAGATTGAGATTATTATTCGGTGGTATTCTTGTCCCAAATAATATACTGGGTGTTACTTTTCCGGGTTCAGTATGCTATTTGAAATAATATAACTTCTTTCACGTACGCATCCCCTGTTTCTCAAAGAAGAATTTCTTAACATTTTTGGTTCTCTGTAGTTTTATGCTATGTTGAGCAGTTATCGAAATATTACTAGTTTTTTTAAGCGGTTATGGTTTTTTTTTTGTAATTTCAACACCCCGTATCTCTCTTAGGAAGCTAGTCAGAGGCTATGTTTATATGAGCTTTTCTTCTCAAAATGATCTGTTCTATTGCTTGTTAAAGTCCTACTACTACTTCCTAAGGGAAATACAGGGTGTTGAAATATTTTGGAACTTTTTTTTTAATTCCAACTTGCGATTTCCCTTCGGAAATAGTAGTAGGGGTTTAGCAATCAATAGAACATCATTTTGAGAAAAAAATTCGATAAATGTAACCTCTTAAAAAATAGCTTCCTAAGGGAGATACGGGGTGTTGAGTTTAAAAAAAACATAACTGCTTCAAAAAAACTAGTAATATTTCAATAACCGCTCAACATAGCATAAAACTACAAGGAACCAAAAATGTTGAGATCGTTCTTTAAGAGGTAGTATAAAAGGTCAGTGGCGTACGTGAAAGAAGTTCTATTATTTCAAATAGTCTACGGAATCCGGAAAAATAACCAGTATATCATGTGGGACAAGAATACCACCGAATAATAATCTCAATCTACATAGAAGGTGTACGGAATTGCATGCAAATATCTCACTCCGTTTCAAAGATATTGTAAAAGATTGTTCAAAAATATTAAATTTCAACACCCTGTATCCCCGTTAGGAAGCAAATGAGAGGTTGTGTTTATATGAACTTTTTGTCTTAAAATGATGTGTTCTATTGACTGTTAAAGTCCTGTTACTATAAAATGGGACACCTGTGTGTATGTATATATATATATATATATATATATATATATATATATATATATATATATATATATATATATATATATATATATATAGATAGATAGATAGATAGATAGATAGATAGATATATATTGCTGTGGAATTTTGCGGTGGTTTGTATTATATTTATGATCCTGAATTGTTTACTTACTGCTGTGATTTTAAATTTTTCTCTCATCTCATGGGTAGGGTTATGTGCTTGGGCTAGCATTTTTGTTTAATATGTAGTTTTTATAAAATATTGTACTCCCTATTGTTTGGAAGTTTCAAAAAAAATTATATATGATTGGGTTCTTTTGATTTTACTTTTAATTAACGATGAAAAATAGCCTTACTTTATCATATAAATAATATTTGTTTGATCTGAGGTCAAAATTAAACAGATTATGTAAGTACAATCTAGTATGTTTTATTTTTGATTGATTAAATTAACAAATTTCCATTAAAAAAGGTTATATCAAATTTATCATCACAGATTGTCGATAAATCAATACAAATCAAATTTATTTAACACAATGAATTACCTAACTATGATCTAGTGATTCGGCCTTTATATAATATCCCCCTTAGTGAACTAAATATACATTAAAATCATCAATGGGACAAAAATATTCTTAAAAACTATTCACACTATAGAAAAAGAGTCAGCACATTTATTTCGATAAAGTTCATAAAACGACTTACTGAATGTTGTCTTGATTGCTTCTTCCATTTGATGTTTAATTATTACTTTCCATTTGATCTACCGTTTGGATTTAGTAGCTTGTCCATGATTATTAATAAATTTCCATTTAAAACGGTCTTAACAAACCGTGTCCCAGGTATTAATTTTTATTTTCTTTACACCAAAATTGTTTATGATTTGATTATCAGGCACTTGCCTTTCATCTTTTAATTATCAACTTCCATCTTTCACCGTATCATCTCACGTCCACTAAATTCAAGTTCCATTTGTGGTAGCTCAATTACGAATCCTCCTCATCGACCTGCCGTCGATTCCTTAAATAAACTACACATGTCTTATAAAAAACCTTCTCTCCTGTACCTCGGGTAAAACAAAGTTCATAGACCTTGCGTTTTCCCATTGTTAAACTTTTTGTTCTTTGCACTCTTTTGAAACATCCACAAAAAAAACTATCCTTATCAACTAACACTGCGTCTTTTCTTGCAATTGGTATTTACAAAAACCTATTTTTAACTTAATATTATAAATGTATGATATTAAATGTATTTACTGCTTAAGGATAAAATAAAATCGTTATATTCTATTAAAATTCTATGAATAAAAGCAAGGCTATTGTGCTGAGTTCTATTGTATTTTAACGACTTTTGCTTCCTGAAATTTAAAACGTACTACATGTAAAAAAAAAAGAATTAATTGTTCTTTATTCTTCTACCTAATGCTATTTCTCATTTAAACCTAAAATATTTTACACTCTCAATTATACAGGGCATTTAAATATTAGGACGTATTAATTTTATGTACATTGGCCGGTTTTACTCCACAATAATGTTTCTAATTTTCTCACCTATTTGCTTTCTATAGCAATATATATATATATATATATATATATATATATATATATATATATATATATATATATATATATATATATATATATATATATATATATATATATGTGTGTGTGTGTGTGTGATATTAAGGGCAATTACGACCAACAATTGAGGGCTATATCTTAAAGAAAGTCACTCTGTACTAAAACTCAATATATTTCGCCAGGAGTTCCTGGCATCTTCAGGAGCACTAAAAATGAACAGAATTAGCACAAACATCTAGATTATGCATTAAAAACACTTACAGCACTGTAACTAATTATAAAAGCAAGGCCTAAACATTGAAAACAGGGCAGCTCTGCCACAAAACATGCTAAAAAACATTGCAAAAAACATCCTTAAAATACATGTGAAACTCACGTGAACATTTCTACTTTCAAAACATTCAAAGCTAGTCATGAAAAAGTATAAAAAAGTTGTCATTAATGTTAAAAAACTAAAAAAGCTTTGAAAAATTCGCGTGTAACAAAAAGGACACCTAACCCCATTTTTTCATGTTTGAATGTCAATCAGAAAATATAAATGACAGTGGAAGATCTCAATGATCATAGACTATTATGTTTCTCTATTGGTGAAATTATGTGAACAATTTATTCTTACTTTAAGTTATGGAACCCGCCAACACAGAGGCGCCATCAGACTTATCAAAAAGTAAAACATAGCTGTAAATGCTACTGAGATTTTGAACGTCTGTTTTTGAGTTCGTAGTGTCATTTTCGAGAATGTGACACATTTCAAGAAGGGAACGTTTTTTTTTAAATTTTTCTCCCTGTCTAATATTTTGACCTTTTCAAAATCCATATTATGGCCTAAAGTAGACACATGATGTGCCAGTGCACACCTATCTGGTCTCAGTCTGGAGTCACTCTTATGTTGGCTGATCCTCCTACCAACAGACTGTGAAGTCTGACCTATATAAGAAAGAGAACAATTTTTACAATCTAATTTATAGACCACATCACGTAGTTTATGAACCGAAATTTTGTCCTTATTGCTGGTGAAGAAGTTCTTGTTAGTCAAAACATTGTATTTTGCAACTTTAATGTCTGTGAAAACTTTGAAGAGGTTCAATAGTCTATGTGTTAGGCCACTGATGTAAGGTAAAACTGCATACTTGGTATCCAAACCTGGGTTGGAAGAGTCCGTAGCATTCTGTGCAGGTGGGGAGAGCTGCCCTGTTTTCAATGTTTAGGCCTTGCTTTTATAATTAGTTACAGTGCTGTAAGTGTTTTTAATGCATAATCTAGATGTTTGTGCTAATTCTGTTCATTTTTAGTGCTCCTGAAGATGCCAGGAACTCCTGGCGAAATATATTGTGTTTTAGTACAGAGTGACTTTCTTTAAGATATAGCCCTCAATTGTTGGTCGTAATTGCCCTTAAGATCATACATATTTTAGCACGCTAACGTGTAACGACTGTTACTCCTCCCTTCTGACTATATATATAGATATGGGTTCTAGGGGTCCTAGTTCGGGCTCATTTGAAAAAAAAAATTCAAAATTTAAAAGTCGGGATTTCCCCATTAGTGATTTTTTTCTAAGAAAATTCACTAAAATGTATTGTACCAAATTTATCAAACACGGTATAGAAACACTTCACCTTGATGTGCAGATTTTTTTTACACAAACATCTGTAAAAACAGCTATACAACGTGTCACTGTACTGCACTGTCATAAGGGCGACGACAAAAGCAGTGAGCAGTTTACTTTGAAAGCGAATTTGCAAAGAAATCTAATAGATGGCAACACGCGTATTGTCAGCACAGTGAATACAATGTGTACTGAAAGCAACACTGGGAAATGGGATTTAAGGAAGCACAGATTGTTTCATTTGTGTTAATAAAACTTGTTTATAAAAGTATTGTAAATAATAAGCGAATTTTCCTATAAAAATTCGTTAAAAAGATAATAGAGTAACCAACTTATTACCACACACAAAACGTAGAATTCCCAGTAAACCAATACCTTCTACATTATCCCTGCTGTCTCGCAACATGCTCCCGTCGGCATACCGGGAATATCCATATCCATGGAGAGCTAACATCCAAAGCTTTACAAGAAAATCCACTTCCACAGTTTGAGATTTAGCCCAGCAGACGCCCAGCCGGGAAACTTAGAAACCCCATACGGACTCGACGTTGAGCCTTGTATCTATGTGTGTGTGTGCGTGTGTGTGTATGCGCCTGAATTGCTGATTTAGATACACAGGATAATTAAGATATTATAATTTAATAGCTTAGGGAAAACCGAACATGCTTCTGACATGTCTTACCTCACACTCAGATCAGGGCCGTATGAAAGAGAACCAGACCCAGCTTGATCGGTCTCACTTTTCAATCAAGTATGTGTTTAAGTTCACCTTTTATAACTGTATGTAGCTGTTACTGCTACCAGTACATTTTAAAAATTAAATTGATTGAAAACGTATGTAGTGAGACAAGTTGAATAAGAGTATAATAAATTCTGGAATTTTCAAGTTCCCTATCACAAATCCATCTATAGACTGTCCTGATTTCGTTTGTATCTACTACTTGTCATGATACGAGGGCCGATCAATAAGTCCGTGATTATTTGAATTTCCCGCCTCTTTACAAGAAGGGCAACACTGCTCCTATCAACAAGCATCTGTTAATTGACTCCCTGTCATATTTTGAACAAGGTGCGGCATTTAGTTTGTGTTAGATAGCCATTGAAAGCAGGCAACTTCTTGAGTTTTAACGAAAATGGAAAAAGTTAATTTCGTGTCCTAATCAAACATTATTTTTTCCGGAAAATAACATCACTGAAACCAAGGCTAAGCTTGATAAGTACTATGGGGACTCTGGGCCATCAATTTCCATGGTAAAAAAGTGGTTTACTGAATTTAGTTGCGGTCGTGCAAATGACGCCGAACGTTCTGGACGCCCAGTTGAGGTCGCTACACCCGAAACAATTGAAAAAATTCACGATATGGTTTTGGCCGATCGGAAATTGAAAGTGCGGCAAATTGTGGAAGCCATAGGCATATCACATGGCTCAGTGGTTTCGATTTTGCATGATCACTTGGGTATGAGAAAGCTATCCGCAAGATAGGTGCTGCGTTTGCTCACAATCCACCACAAACGCAATCGTGTGACAACTTCGAAGAAGTGTTTGGCGTTGTTCAACCTCAATAGGGACGAGCTTTTACGCCTTTTGGTAACCGTAGACGAAACATGGATTCACCACAACACACCAAAGACCAAGCAGCAGTCAAAACAGTGGGTTTCTCCGTGCGAATCGGCGCCGAAGTAGACCAAGGTGGGTTTGTCAGTCAATAAAGTCATGGCGACCGTTTTTCGGGATACACGCGGTATAATCCACATTGATTACCTTAAAAGGGAAGAACAATCAATGGCGAATACTATACCAACTTATTGGACCGATTCAATAACGATTTGAAGAAAAAACGACCGCATTTGGCCAAGAAAAAAGTTTTTTTTTTCACCAAGACAATGCAAGGGTGCACACATGTGTAGTCTCCATGGCGAAATTGCATAAATTGGGCTACGAATTGCTCCCTCATCCGCTCTATTCTCCGGATTTAGCCCCGAGTGACTATTTCTTGTTTCCAAACTTAGAGAAATGGCTCGGCGGAAAGAGATTTGACTCCAATGATAAAGTCATCTCACAAACAAATACCTATTTTGAGGACCTTGACAAATCTTATTTTTTGGAAGGGATTAAAAATTGGAGAAACGTTGGAGGAAGCGTATAGAGCTCAAAGGAGACTATAGTGGGAAATAAAATGATTTTTTGTCAACTAACCTGTGTTTCATTCAAAAAGGCACTGACTTATTGACACGCCCTCGTACTTATCTAATAGTCATCAGCTCTTTTTCTATTTATTGTGACTTTGCATTTGTTACAATGTCTTTGACCAAGTTGAATGTCTCCACGTTTCGCCCTTCGGAGGGGGCGTAAATCCGTCGTTGCCGTATACCATGCGATGTTGGATGCGTTAAAGATCCCCGCCCTCGCTGCATAAAAGCAAGAGTTTGGCGAAATTTCCAAGAGAGTGAGATGTAAACTGCTCGCTGGCGTCGGTAATTGGCCCTAGCCCCGAAAATAGACCGACCTTGAAGAAACAAAAGTACAATAAAAAAACAATTTTATCAAGGGTAAATATTATAAGTGACAATACCCTATTTATTTTTATACAATTGATACCAAATAATGTCAGTCAATAATTATTCGACGTTCCAGACATAATTTATTTTGTTTTTGCTTCCATCAAACGCGTTTCGCCTTATGATATCTTCAGACTTATAAGACAAAATAGTAAAAATGCTATCGAAATGTTTTTCTCTAGATTTGTTAAACAGTTAATTACATATATTCTAATTATCTATTTCAGAACACTTTTGAATTTTCTCCAAGGGTTTTTACTTTCTTTAAAAATACTCCAGATACTGGTTTTTCTTAAAAAGACTCCAGATAATAAGTATTGCAAAATCTTTAGCCCAGACCTGCTATTTTGTATGTATACTATTAACTAACCAACAGTAATTAACTTTTTCCCCATAATACACCCCTTATTCTCTCTACGGTCTCAAGCTTTCTAAAACAATCGAGCTGAATTTAAATTTCCTATAATGGCGTAATGGTTTCAACGAAATTGAATTTCAGAATGACATCGCTGGTCGCTAAGCCCCTCTGTTGCTGATGTATCGCTTTTCGCAGTATTGCTTTCATGATATTACAAACCATAACCTTCTTTCTCAGCGTATCGGCAATCCGACCGTATGTCAATATCAAATAATCGAAAAATAATGCATCCCCCATAAAGGTTTCCCTTGAAATTAGATAAACGTTACATTATTTGCTTCCAAAAATATCCTCCCAGACCCCCCAGGTTTAATGGGTAATTCATATTTGAGGGTCGATAGCAAATAGAATACAATGAACAATTCTGTTTTCAATTGGAAACATTTCCATTTCAAATTGTGACCTTGTTTGCTTTTGCTTCACGAGCGTTCAAACGGTTTCACTTTTTTTACCAGAATAATATGCACAGCTCATTTAATCGATTTTTGATTGAATTCGTGGATTTAGATATTCATACAGCCAGTTACTTAATTTTAATCCTATAAAAGTGCTTTTAGACAAACTGTTTGGTTATTACATGAATAATAATCTAGACTGGATCCCAAAGTGGTCACCCATCCAAGTTTTAACCCCGTGCGTCATTGTTTACCTTTAACGAACCAACGTCGACACGTATTTAACTTATGATGTTGTGGCGACTAACTGCTCCTTTCCCTCCCGGAAAGGGAGGACTAAGACCGAAATCAAACGACCCTATTTAGAGCCGCTCTCTGCTGGTACTCTGACAGCTCCAAAACCAATATGGGAGTAGGAGCCGGCGCATATGGGGGCAGCACCGATGCTAGACTATCAGCTAGCCTCGGCAAGTACGCAACCATACACCAGGCAGAAGTGTATGCCATCGAGATGTGTGCAAGGGAAAGTATATAAAACCAGTGCACACACAAATCGATAAAGATATATGCAGATAGCCAAGCTGCAATAAAAGCTCTTGGTTCCTACCGGTGTAATTCAAAAACGGTATGGAGTTGTAAATCTGCCCTTAACGAACTGGGCAGCTGTAATGAGGTGTCGCTGGTCTGGATACCGGGTCACTCGGACCATGGTGGCAATGTTGCGGCCGACGCGAGTGGTGCCCAGATAGACTTTGTCGGACCAGAACCGGTGCTGGGGATAACATCATGCACAGCAAAACGCACCTTAAAGACCTGGACAGAAAGAATGACAATCCAGTATTGGCAAAATCTTCCAGGATTAGCTCACTCTAAGGCCTTCATAAATGGCCTGTCTGATTCAAGGGCTAAAAAACTTCTAGAGTTAAACAGACAACAACTGAGTACTCTAGTCGGCCTGTATACAGTACACTGCCGCTTGCGTTACCACATGCACCGTATTGGAGTCGATCAGGAGACCGAGTGCCGGCTGTGTATGGAGAGTGACGAGACAGCAGAGCACGTACTGTGTTCCTGTCCGGCAGCGGACACTACTAAATACCTGCTCTTTGGCAAGATAAAGCTTGCTCCGGAGGATCTGAATCAACTTTCGCCCACAAAGATAATCGACCTCTGCAGGAGGCTGGCTTTGTTGGGCGAAATATAGACCTTTAGGCGTGAGCCACAATATACCTTATGGTCACGGTGAAGGGACCGGTATGGCCCGCCCACTCACATACAAAACTAACCTAACTTAACCTAACTGCTCCTTTGATAATCTAAAAGAGAGGTAATTTTATCAAGTTATGTTGGTAACTTTTTATGTTTTATCTATCTAATAATAATAATTATTATTATTAATGTTATTATTATTATTCGTCTGCTTCTTCTTCTGTTGTTCTTTTCTTTGCCATCCTGGCGCACTCTGTCCCTCACGGAACAAGAGAATTGCATCACGTTCATCTTTGCCCACCCGGAGACTATAGCGGTAAACATTTTATTTTCGTATGGTTACAGGGATATGACTTTCTTAACGATGTATGATGTCCCAAGGATCGCTGCTTTCTGCATTGTTCTTAAATGAGTGGTAGTAAGCGGGACCCCTGTGCTAAGGTGGTGCTAGTCTGGTGTTACAAGCTCATTTGTTGATACAACCCCTCTCTCAGCTTGTACAACTCGACTGCGAGTGGCTGGTACTTTTGTCGCTTGTTCCCTATCTTTGAAACGAGATTGTCCTCGAGGGGCACTGCAATATCCACAATGAAAGCCTTCCGGTTTATCTGGTCAATAAGCAAGATGTCAGGTCTGTGGCTTGCAACAGCTCTGTCGGTGACGACGGGGAGGTCCCACAACAGACTGACCTTACCCTTTTGAAATACACCTTCAGGCTTGCATTTATAGTAAGGGGCTTCCAACTCGATAAGGCCGTAATGTTTCGTCAAGGCCTGATGGACGACCTTGTCCACGTTGTCATGACGTTTCTTGTAATCTGACGGCCAGAGAATCGCAAGCGTCCGTCACATGCTGGATGGTTTCCGTCTTCTTTTGAGAGAGTGTGCACAGGTCTCTGACATCCTGCTTTATGGTGTGCCGCTGGTACGCGCGCGTTATTAGAACCTGATCTTGTATCGCGCATAGAAATCCCTCTGTTTCAGCAGACTGCCCGCTGTCCTTAACCATTCCGTTGATACGCGGAGGTCAACGTGAGGTGCCGTTAGACATACGACGAACGACGAAGCGTCCATGTAGCTCCGGCGCTCATCCACACTCGAAATAACAGTAGGGACGTGATCTTGATGGGGTTGCTTGAGGTCGAAAGAGTCTAACCATATCTTCTGTCCCTGCACACACTGCACCAGCGGTTGTCTTTTCTCCCATAAGTATTTTCTGAGCCGCCTCCATACTCTGTCACACATGACCGTCACCTAGAGGAGTCCACGTCCCCCCATGTATCGCGGCAAGTACAAGGGATGCAAACAACTCCTAGGATGCAGCATTCGATGATTTTTCATAACTGAGCAAATCCTTCTGCCGAACTCCTGAAGATTAGTTTTTTACCACTCGAGGATGCCACGAGTGTAGGTGGCATCAGGGACTGTCCAAGTGTTTATGGCTCTGATTTTGTTTCTGCCAGACAGGTAAGTTTTGCACACCTTCCTTACCCTAGCCAATACTTTGTCCTTCACAGCCCGCCGCACCTCTATTGTCTTCATAGAGAGGAGTTGTTGGATGCCCAAGTACTTGTAAGCGCCATCAGAGGCGAGGCCCTAAATTATTTTGCCCGACATTAGCGTTATATCCTGGTCTGCGTTTAACGTGGAGAACTGCACACTTGTCCAGCTCGAATTGCATACGCATCGCGTTTCTGAGGCCCTTCAGAACCTCCATCATGCTTACTATCTCATCAGCATTTTTGGAGTAGAGCTTCAAATCGTCCATGTAGAACTGGTAAGTAACCCATCCTAAACTACTGCGTTCGATGTTATATGGAGTTCCACTGGACTGGTTGTAGCATCCAAGCATCCGGACTTCGGACCATGAGGTGTGTACGCCAATTTTGCATGCATGCTTCCAGGGCTCCTATGAGAGATGCGTCGACCCTGTATAGTCTTCACGTAGCCAAGTTTGCGGAATGGAATCAAATATCTTGCGGTAGTCGATCCAACCGATGTAAATATAACGTTTATTATTATTTTTACTTCAGATGTGATAATTTTGTCAGGGACGAGAAGCTCCTTGCATCGCTGTGCATTCTTTCGGCATCCGTTTGGTTCCATCGCGAGAATCTGATTCTGAATGATGTGATCGTTAATTTTTCTCGTCAGAATAGAAGTGAATATTTTGTATACCGTAGGGAGGCAAGTGATTGGGCGGTAATTGTTCGGGTCGGACAGATTTGTACAGCAAGTAGGTGAGACCAGGGGTGGTGGTATCGACTTCGGGGTGCTAATGAACTGTCTGAAATGCTAAAGGAGCGCTATGTGCGTTGCTAGAAAGTACTTCCACCAAAAGTTGCAAATACAGCCCGGTCCAGGAGAACGCCAATTTTTCGTTTTTCCGTTCGTTAACTGAACGTCGGAAACGCCAATGTTAAACCTCGTCATGGACGGCAACTCATCACATTCACCTCGCAGCCCCCCTAGCTAACTCGCGGCCCCGTTGTGACTCACAGGAACCGACCAGATAGATGACCAATATTCCTCGATGGATTTTGTTTTTGGTGACTGTTGTGTTGTATGATCTGGGTCACCTTGCTCTAGTTTTCGGCACATGGCTCGCTGATTGCGAATAACTATTCCTGCTTCCGGTGTTCGGCTGCTTCACCATATCGTCTTATTATTATTATTATCATTGCCTTTATATATATATATATATATATATATATATATATATATATATATATATATATATATATATATATATATATATATATATTGAGACAAGTCAGTCATTCTATAAAAAAATGGAGCGATATGTTAACTTTTTTGCTTATGGTTTTGTGAGTTCCATTTTTTTCTAACCTCGTAATTATAAATTTGTGTTCAATTCGGTGTTACGCCAATTTCAAAACTGTGTTGTTGGCAAACACTCGAGAGGTAAATGGATTCGGCGTAAATTCATTCACCTTCTGATACATTGCCAAAAAAAAAGTTTTTTAAGTTGTGATGACCAAGACTTTGCATATTTTAACTACTTGCATATAAGTATCTGCGTAAGTGTAACAAACAGTTGTTACTTACCCCCAGTGTTTTGACGAATCGTAAATCGTTTTACCGCTTTAGGTATTACGACTTCATAAAATGTTTATCGAAAGACGTGTTTTAGGGAATTTATTGAGCTGTCGATAGAAACAATGTTGGGTTTTATTACATCGTCAAAAATATTACGCGGTTGTTTACCTTAATTTCACTTATGTATTACATTTATGTTGCGTTGGTTTATTGCTTGTTTCAAATTCCATTTGATATACTTTACTAACACACTTAAATACCGATTTTAAAGTTAATTATAATGTTTTTATATCAATTTCATTATGCAGTGCCAAATTATGTTCCAGGAATATACAGAAAAAAGACGCAGCAAGTGCGTTATGGTAGTGAATTTTTATTAAATGCTTCAAACTTGGATAACTCAATTTTCGGTATACTTAGAAACTTGAAGTTTGGTATGTTGTAAGGCCTTCCCCAAGGCAACATATCCGCCAAATGTCATTAAAATAGCTTTGTAATTTTCGGAGAAAAATTTTTTTTTCGAAAAAAAAAAAACTCAAAATTTGAAAAACCCAATTTACTATAAACTTAGAAAATTGAGTTTTGGTATGTGGTAAGGCCTGTCCCAGGGCGGTTCGAAGGGGACCTCGCATGCAGACTCTGCGGCGAGGGGGAGGAATCAGCCCAGCACATCTTGTGTGAGTGTATAGCTCTGGACCGGAAAAGACAACTGATCTATGGTCACTCTAGACCGGAGACAGAGCAATATAAAACTGCACCCTACCAATCGCTGTGCAGACTAGTTCAAGGCACATTGATTTTGAAATGGGTGGAGTAAGACTAAGGGTATGCACAATCAACCAAGGGTTGCGGTGCTATCGGGGCGGCAAGGCCGCGGACGAGCCCTGAGGGAACAAAAAAAAGGCCTGTCCCAAGGCAACGTATCCACCAAATTTCATTAAAAGAGCTTTGTAATGTTCGGAGAAAAAAAATTTTTACAAAAGAAAACTCAAAGTTTTCCCCGAAAACCTTGTCCGATTTTCCTGGCTAACGAACTCATCTAAGCCATTAATAAAAGAAAGGTACTTGCGGAATATCATCGAAATCAGTTATTTATTTTTTGAGTTATCGGTTATATATATATATATATATATATATATATATATATATATATATATATATATATATATATATATATATATATATATATATATATATATATACACACATAAAAATTGAAACTGACCCCGGATATGGGTTCTAGGGGTCCCAGTTCGCGCTCATTTGAAAAAAAACTGCAAAGTCTCACCATCGATACCTCTCTATTAGTGAATTTTTTTAAATAAAAATTCACTAATTATACAACGATCAATTACATTGGCAGAAAACTGTTTTACCGCCTGTATCTTTCAAAGAAAATTATTTCACATATAATTTTCTTGCTATTTTATACTTCAGATTATTAGAGAGGTTTAAATGTAAATATTGTTTTAAACCAGGGTGGTTTTTGAGCCCAAACTAAGCACACATTAATAGGCAAAGTGGTTGTTTGCCAAATAAACCTCAGTTTTGACAGTTTTACTGCTTTTGGATGCGTGCGAGCACAAAATGCATTAACTAAGTGATATTAAAGGCGCGAGACTGTTAATTTGGTTGAACATCTATACGATATGTGGCAAATCAGCTCTCAGCAAGTCAATCTGCTTTATTTAAAGCCTGGCGTAGGTACTTAACAACTGGTAGGATATTCCAAGAAAGTTAGACAGGTATGTAGTCTATAGAGAAAAAAAACTATATACCTAGACATGTATTATGTCAATTCCTGTCTCTGTCCATGCCATCAAACTTCTACTTCTCATGCGCTAAAAAATCCACTCTGAAATGCCATTGGTGTGATCATTTTTGGTCAGACCGTTAGAATTTTCAAAGTAGGAAATCTGATTTCTCGCACGCCTGTTTCAAGTTTCTCGCTTAAGCATAAGTCACAAACGACTCCATAAAAAATTACTTTTGAGCTTGTTGGATTGCAACTGTCACAGTTGGAGTAGGTATCTGCTTTTTTACCGTTGAGCATTATGATAGTCTTATCCACGTGTGTACAGACGTCCTGAAGAGCAATAACTACCCAGTGTATACAAGAAGTTGCTCGATTTGAGATTGATCATGCTTTGGGGTGGCATCAGCATAGGCGGTCGCACCAACTTGATTGTGGTTCCCCAAAGTATCAACTCGCAGATTTTATATTGAGACAATTCTTCTAGGGTATGTTGTACAATTTACAAATAATTTTGGCATTGTATTAATTCTGCTAATTGTAAAATTCTTACCTCAATTATAGCAAGACGTTTTCTCTGAGAAAAATAAATGCAAGTAATGGAGTGGCCAGTCACGAATGCAGACTTAAATTCAATTGCGAATTGAGCTTGTTGGATTGCAACTGTTACAGTTGGAGTATCTGCTTTTTTACCGGTGCGCATTATGATGGTCTTATCCACGTGTGTACAGACGTCCTGAAGAGCAATACCTACCCAGTGTATACAAGAAGTTGGTCGATTTGAGATTGATCATGCTTTGGGGTGGCATCAGTATAGATGGTCGCACCAACTTGGTTGTGGTTCCCCAATGTCTCAACTCGCAGATTTTATATTGAGACAATTCTTCTAGGGTATGTTGTACAATTTACAAATAATTTTGGCAATGTATTAATTCTGCTAATTGTAAAATTCTTACCTCAGTTATAACAATACGTTTTCTCTGAGAAAAATAAATGCAAGTAATGGAGTGGCCATTCACGAATGCAGACTTAAATTCAATTGCGAATTGAGCTTGTTGGATTGCAACTGTTACAGTTGGAGTATCTGCTTTTTTACCGGTGCGCATTATGATGGTCTTATCCACGTGTGTACAGACGTCCTGAAGAGCAATACCTACCCAGTGTATACAAGAAGTTGGTCGATTTGAGATTGATCATGCTTTGGGGTGGCATCAGTATAGACGGTCGCACCAACTTGATTGTGGTTCCCCAATGTCTCAACTCGCAGATTTTATATTGAGACAATTCTTCTAGGGTATATTGTACAATTTACAAATAATTTTGGCAATGTATTAATTCTGCTAATTGTAAAATTCTTACCTCAGTTATAACAATACGTTTTCTCTGAGAAAAATAAATGCAAATAATGGAGTGGCCATTCACGAATGCAGACTTAAATTCAATTGCGAATTGAGCTTGTTGGATTGCAACTGTTACAGTTGGAGTATCTGCTTTTTTACCGGTGCGCATTATGATGGTCTTATCCACGTGTGTACAGACGTCCTGAAGAGCAATACCTACCCAGTGTATACAAGAAGTTGGTCGATTTGAGATTGATCATGCTTTGGGGTGGCATCAGTATAGATGGTCGCACCAACTTGATTGTGGTTCCCCAAAGTCTCAACTCGCAGATTTTATATTGAGACAATTCTTCTAGAGTATGTTGTACAATTTACAAATAATTTTGGCAATGGATTAATTCTGCTAATTGTAAAATTCTTACCTCAATTATAGCAAGACGTTTTCTCTGAGAAAAATAAATGCAAGTAATGGAGTGGCCAGTCACGAATGCAGACTTAAATTCAATTGCGAATCTTTGGGGTTTACTAGACAGGCCTGTTAGGAACACCTTGATGTACTTCGGACTTTTCAGGTATTGACTGCGGTCAGTCAGCTGTGATGGACGTTTTTTTACCTGCGAACAGAATCTGGGTACTAGCGGCTGGTTACCAAAATGGGGAGGGCGTAAAATTTTATTTCAATGATTAATTTTCAAGTGCCTTTCAGCGTAAAAATGGTGTGGATTTAATTTTTAACATTTAGAGGATGTTACTCTTTATAGCATAAACTTTTTTTACGAACCTATGTCTATTTGATATTCGACAATATCCTACGATAGTTCATTACATATTCCAGTGGAGTAAGTTATCCTATTGTGTACCTATATGAAAAATCTGAATTAGGTCATGGGGTCACTCAATAATGCAAAGACTTTTACAAGACTTTTGTTAGTGATTTAATAAAATTTATACATGCACTTGCATCATCCAGTCTTTTGTTTTAAATCAGGTCGTATATGGAAAATATACAAAGCGCTTGCATTTGGGGATAGAAAGGTCTATTGTTTGGGTAGACAAAGCTAAGTCATGCATTTTTAAACGTAAATGATTGTTCCATTTATTCAGAAAAACTTTTACCATCTTTTGATTTGCACAGGGGTCTCCCAACATAAACGGCGGAGTTTTGAAATTATACAACCTCGTTCAAAATTCTTTTAGTTTATGTGGCAATAAAAAAACAAAGTAATAAAATTTATTACATAAATCTATCATTTAAAAATTATGTTCTTCATTACTAGCGCTCTCAAAGGATATTACGAAAGTTTGTCATGGCTTATGCCACTGTGTGGCGATGGGAATACCAACTACTGCTGATAAATAACATCTTTCAAATTCAAATTTTCTATGGTTTTTATAGCATAAGCAAAAACTTAAGCTTGCAAATAGCCTCGTAGTGAGAAATATGGTGTCGTTAATTCCGGCGCGTGTGGAGAATAATAATAATAATTTATTTGCCCATCTGGTATAACCCAGTGATATGAGAAAGTACAAAGAAAAATCAATGGTATAATTCCAGACTTAAACTTAAATATTATAAAATGAACACTCAAAATAACAAGAATAAAAAAGAACTATAATAATATAATATATAATTTACTAATGTTCATGTGTAGTTTTCAATAATCATGTAAACAATATTACTGATTTTATCAAAGTTTATGTGACAATCCTTCCATTGTAGTTGTGTGCCTTTATCAAATAAGATTTCATAACATTTGTTGAATATTACATAATTGCAGAAAAAAGTTAAGCTAGAACAACGAGACAGCCTTGGAGTACTAAAGCCGATATTCTTCAACAAGGCTGCACAGTCAATTTCTTACCTAAAAAGCTTATTTAAGAAGGTTACACAAATGACTACGACGAAGCTTAATACTGGCCAGCTCAGACCTAAGGAGTACACCATGATCTGTGCCTTTCTCCAAAACGTGAGATCAGCCGACCGGGAAAGTGATCCCGTAACAGTCCTACATCATGATCGGTGCCTTTCTCCAGAACGTGAGATCAGCCGACCGGGAAAGTGATCCCGTAACAGTCCTACATCATGATCGGTGCCTTTCTCCAGAACGTGAGATCGGCCGACCGGGAAAGTCATCCCGTAACAGTCCCATGTACTACATCATGATATGTGCCTTTCTCCAAAACGTGAGATCAGCCGACCGGGAAAGTGATCCCGTAACAGTGCCATGTACTACATCATGATCTGTGCCTTTCTCCAAAACGTGAGATCAGCCGACCGGGAAAGTGATCCCGTAACAGTCCTACATCATGATCGGTGCCTTTCTCCAGAACGTGAGATCGGCCGACCGGGAAAGTGATCCCGTAACAGTCCTACATCATGATCGGTGCCTTTCTCCAGAAAGTGAGATCGGCCGACCGGGAAAGTGATCCCGTAACAGTCCTACATCATGATCGGTGCCTTTCTCCAGAACGTGAGATCGGCCGACCGGGAAAGTCATCCCGTAACAGTCCCATGTACTACATCATGATATGTGCCTTTCTCCAAAACGTGAGATCAGCCGACCGGGAAAGTGATCCCGTAACAGTGCCATGTACTACATCATGATCTGTGCCTTTCTCCAAAACGTGAGATCAGCCGACCGGGAAAGTGATCCCGTAACAGTCCTACATCATGATCGGTGCCTTTCTCCAGAACGTGAGATCGGCCGACCGGGAAAGTGATCCCGTAACAGTCCTACATCATGATCGGTGCCTTTCTCCAGAACGTGAGATCGGCCGACCGGGAAAGTGATCCCGTAACAGTCCTACATCATGATCGGTGCCTTTCTCCAGAAAGTGAGATCGGCCGACCGGGAAAGTGATCCCGTAACAGTCCTACATCATGATCGGTGCCTTTCTCCAGAACGTGAGATCGGCCGACCGGGAAAGTGATCCCGTAACAGTGCCATGTACTACATCATGATCTGTGCCTTTCTCCAAAACGTGAGATCAGCCGACCGGGAAAGTGATCCCGTAACAGTCCTACATCATGATCGGTGTCTTTCTCCAGAACGTGAGATCGGCCGACCGGGAAAGTGATCCCGTAACAGTCCTACATCATGATCGGTGCTTTTCTCCAGAACGTGAGATCGGCCGACCGGGAAAGTGATCCCGTAACAGTCCTACATCATGATCGGTGCCTTTCTCCAGAACGTGAGATCGACCGACCGGGAAAGTGATCCCGTAACAGTCCTACATCATGATCGGTGCCTTTCTCCAGAAAGTGAGATCGGCCGACCGGGAAAGTGATCCCGTAACAGTCCTACATCATGATCGGTGCCTTTCTCCAGAACGTGAGATCGGCCGACCGGGAAAGTCATCCCGTAACAGTCCTACATCATGATCGGTGCCTTTCTCCAGAACGTGAGATCAGCCGACCGGGAAAGTGATCCCGTAACAGTCCTACATCATGATCGGTGCCTTTCTCCAGAACGTGAGATCGGCCGACCGGGAAAGTGATCCCGTAACAGTCCTACATCATGATCGGTGCCTTTCTCCAGAACGTGAGATCGGCCGACCGGGAAAGTGATCCCGTAACAGTGCCATGTACTACATCATGATCTGTGCCTTTCTCCAAAACGTGAGATCAGCCGACCGGGAAAGTGATCCCGTAACAGTCCTACATCATGATCGGTGTCTTTCTCCAGAACGTGAGATCGGCCGACCGGGAAAGTGATCCCGTAACAGTCCTACATCATGATCGGTGCCTTTCTCCAGAACGTGAGATCGGCCGACCGGGAAAGTGATCCCGTAACAGTCCTACATCAAGATCGGTGCCTTTCTCCAGAACGTGAGATCAGCCGACCGGGAAAGTGATCCCGTAACAGTCCTACATCATGATCGGTGCCTTTCTCCAGAACGTGAGATCGGCCGACCGGGAAAGTGATCCCGTAACAGTCCTACATCATGATCGGTGCCTTTCTCCAGAAAGTGAGATCGGCCGACCGGGAAAGTGATCCCGTAACACTCCTACATCATGATCGGTGCCTTTCTCCAGAACGTGAGATCGGCCGACCGGGAAAGTCATCCCTTAACAGTCTCATGTACTACATCATGATATGTGCCTTTCTCCAAAACGTGAGATCAGCCGACCGGGAAAGTGATCCCATAGCCGTGCTATCAGAAATCATACTGTCGGACTTGAGTAAGAAAAAAGGTATTATCATCTGCGTGTCTCTTTCCGAAGTGACACTGACAGTATGGTCTATATCATCTAAAAAATAATAATAATAAGAACGAATGATTCCCTGTCTTCCAATGGCACACCAGACGATAGCGTTTGGGCTGCGTAGCGGTTTTTAATGCGGCTCTTGTAGATTATTCGACCCCAGTACCTAAAATTTTGATCATCGTACCGCTATTGTGGAAATTTGTCACGTCTGACATCAATAACCTATCCACAAGGGTTGCCTGCGCATCTTCGCAAGTTTCCAAATGTCTCGCCTGACCTTATCCACGTGAGATACTTCCTGCACAACTTAATTGTGTATAGATGCCACCGGAGTTCCTTCTTCAAAATTATATGCATCGTACTTTTGTATAAATGCAATACTAAGTGAGTGGTGGACGTGCCGCCACCTAGTTGCGGAACCAAGTAGTATGTTGTCACGCCAGCTCCAAATAACACAGAGTGTTAAAAAAATAGAGACTGTATACAACTAACTAACAATTTAGAAAAAGACTAGATGATGCATTCTCGCAACAATTAGACCCGTAGACCGGTTTCGCTCTCATTAGAGCTCTTCAGTACGGCATACTAATTGTAGCAAAAATGCACCAGAAGTAATACGGCTATAGTATATAGCCAGCCTTAAAATACTAAGTGAGTGGTGTACGTGCCGCCACCTAGTTGCGGAACCAAGTAGTATGTTGTCACGCCAGCTCCAAATAACACAAAGTTGGAGCTGGCGTGACAACATACTACTTGGTTCCGCAACTAGGTGGCGGCACGTCCACCACTCACTTAGTGTTGAAAGGCTGGCTATACTATAGCCGTATTACTTCTGGTGCATTTTTGCTACAATTAGTATGTCGTACTGAAGAGTTCTAATGAGAGCGAAACCGGTCTACGGTTCTAATTGTTGCGAGAATGCATCTAGTCTTACATAAATGCAATATTAAAGCATGTAGGTTTGCGGAACGATTTGAAATTTATTGGAGGCCTGGCCTACGTATTTTGTTTCATATTTTGAGGTGTGCGTTCTACGTGTGGAGATACTGCTCTATTTTTTTTGCCAGATAAATCCTAACAAATGTCACACTTTTATTACGTGAGACAATATTCATGATGGTTTTTTTTGCACTAGAAATTTTTAGTGTAGAAACAGCCGCCTGTGCTTAGCAACCAATTTGCCATGTCGTAGACACTTAGTTGAAACACACCACTACTGAACAGATTTTGCTCATTTGACTGTTTTGTTAATAATTTATCGAAAAAGTTTTTTTAACCACATCCTAATTACACAGTGACAATGCAGTTTCCAACCTCGTTCTTTTATCTTTAATGCACAGTTCTCGCCGCCTATATTCTTTATATTTTCTTTTACTTTTAAGTGACATAATGAATTCTTGGGGTATAGGAACACAAGACACGGTTTAATATAGTTAAAAATTCAATCAATTATACACCTTTATGGCTGGGAAACTCAACCATAGATTTTACAGAATACTACTCTACATATCCTTAAAAATGTCTATGTCTGCAATTCTATAATTGTTACGTAAATAATTATAAAAAAATCATCTATCTCGAGGTTAACAATCTTTCAAGTGCATTGTTTTTTCTGCCAGTCTTTAGCTTTTTATCAGTATCTAAAAACATGATAAGAATAGAGGCACTAAAACAGCAAATGATTATAAATACGTTAGTCAATAAACATCATCGCGTGTTCATCTATCTGTGAATATATCGTTTAATTTTTTTTTATTCTATTATTAAATTTTGGTTATTTTTGTGTTACTAATTAGTTATGTTATTTCCAGGCTTGGTCCATGTGAGTTGCAGGACCCGGTGTGGGCCAAGATGAGCGCCTTGGCCGCCGGTGTCAATAAGAAAAGGAAAAAGTCAGAAACCAAACCTCAAGCTCAGATGTAAGTACTTATTCCGTTTATTTACTTCTTTTCATGCTTATTATTTAGTTATTTGAGTTTTATAATTAATGTGGTTATATATCTACTTAAACGCCATTGAAGGCAAATTAATTTGACGGAAATCTACTGTCGTTATTTTTTTTTTTTTCACTGAGTCATCATACAAGGTTTGTATACTTAGAATATAGAACAACAGGAAAGAGCATTTCCATATGTGTACTATAAAAGGAAGTACGACGTGCCAGCCATCTTGAACCACCTATTTGATGGTTCATTTTAGACGGTTTGTACCGGTCAGTGAATACCTTACATTTGCATTTGTTGGGAAATTACTGTGAAATGGTGCTATTGGTGTGACTTGTCTTGTACAATAGGTAATTATTTTGTTAATTTCGTTGTCCACAACAAACACGTCATTGCAACTGTCATATTATGACAGTAGCAACCTGCTTTTAGGTTCCAACTATGTTTTATAATGCTCATGTCTGTTGTTTTATATTCTAGGCTTGTATAGCCTTGTCCAACGTCGGCTTATTTCCGCGACTATGGCCAATCACCGACGCGAGGGCTCAGTTTCACCTCAAATGTTGCCGAATCCCTGCCTTTCTGTAAGGGGAGTAGAGATCTTTAACGCGCCCAACATTGCATGGACACGGGACACAAGGGCGGAAGGTGCGGACATTCAACTTGCTCAAATACAATGCCACAACCTCGGTTGATGTTAATGTTACGGTTTGTACTGAAAAAGCGAAAGGAGAACCCTGAGATCGAACCCAGTACCCTTTGATTCTGAGGCACACGTTCTTTTCACTGAACCACCGAAGCTCTAATAAAAATGTTAATACTAACTTTATTTTATTCCTACAAAAAAAAATTGGTGTTGCTGAATAAAGAATTGGATAAGCTTTAAGAAGATGTTTCAACGAGATTCCCACTGTCCCTACCCACTGTCAAGGGAACGGGCTTGGAAAAAACTACCCACCATCCAATTTCTAAATTTTGAAAGGATAGCTACCCCTTGAAGAGGTATAACGATATGGGTGAGATTTTTATATAAAAAAGTTAGTCTTTGGGTAAATTTGCAGACAACCTCCGGAGCGCTTTTTTGAAAAACTTTTTCAGAGACAAGCTTAGGGAACCTCCCTCCCTCCCTCTCTCTGAATGCACAAGTAACAAGACAAATTTCTTGTTCACACCCCCCTAAGGGAGTTATAACCAGGAGCAAATAGTGGTGCTGCGCGGGGTAGGTAGTAAAAAGGAAATAAGAGAAGAAAATGCGAAGAAAACACTTAAAGTCTCCTTTTTCATATTTTGAAGTTATACCCCCCTTACACCCTGCCTACCCTGCACAGCACCCCTATTCGCTCCTGGTTCCGTAACTCCCTTGGGGGTGTGAACAAGAAATGTGTCTTGTAGTTTTTATTTTGTTTTGTTTTTGGATACGGGAAGGCAATGCATGCATCATGCATGTCTCATTCACGACACCGTAGTGCGTGGGATTTCGAGGTACTGTGAGACTGTACTCACTAAAACCCCCTCCCTAGGAGTACCGGACCTTAGTCCCTACTCCCTACCTCCGTCGGAAAGATTTCACATAGTCACGATTGGGTTTGAATGTTTCCATTCTGTTTTTGCCGCGGTGGCGTTAGCGGGTAAGTATAAGATTTGGACGCTTATGCCTATGTGAAAGTTGCTCATCGTAGTCGGTGGCACTACGGAGAAGAGCATTTAGGTGAAAAGCGGCTCTTGCGAACTGAGTTGTGGATAGTTGAGTTATGAACTCAAGTATCGAAGGCATTTCCAGATCAGAGTGAATCTGACTGTTTCGGACAAACCATGGCGCTCCGGTAACCATTCTCAGAATTTTATTCTGAATGATTTGAAGGGTCTTAGTATGTGTTGCGGCCGCGGTGGCACATGCAGAGGATGCATAGGTCAAGGTTGGCCGGATTATGACTTTGTACATGAGAAATTTATTGTAGATGGACAATTTGGCATTTCTATTTAGAAGTGGGAACAGCTTCGAAATGAACATCGAGAGCATGTTGGACATGGGGGCGCCATGTTAAGCGTTTGTCGAGGTAAACCCCGAGGTATTTGGCGGAATCTTGCCAGGGAATTAGATGGTTGTTTAATTATACGTGTTCGTGAGGTGTGTGTCTCCTTTGGGAAAATAGGACTGCTGAACATTTATGGGGGTTGATGGCTAGACAAGATTTACTCTTACCAGCCTTGCAGCTCGTCTACGGCGGTCTGAAGTCGCTCGGTTATTATCCTCGGCTGGGTGGAGCTGCTGAGGATGGTAGTATCGTCTGCGTACAGTGCGTATATCACGTTTAGGGGCGGTGTCGATATATCTGCGACAAATATATTGTGCAGCAGAGATAACAGAACCCTGCGGAAGACCAGCCGTGGCTAAGTACGTTCTACATTTGGTTCCCAGATGTTTGACCTGGAACTTCCTCTGTTGCAGGTATGACCTGATTAGCAGAATCAGAGGGAGAGTATAATTGAATGATAGAAGTTTGTTTAGGAGGCCCGCATGCCAAACCGTGTCGAAGGCTTGAGCAATGTAGAGAAATATTGCACCAGTTGACTTGTTTTTATTAAATCCCTGGGTGATGTTTTCCACCACACTTAAGACTTGGTCTGTGGTGGAGTGCTGGTGTCTGAAATTGCTCGTCTGGGAGCATATGATTCTCAGAGGGAATGAAGCTAGCCTTTTCTGAATCAGCTTTTCGGGGATTTTGCCGATGACTGGTAGTAGGCTAATTGGCCTGTAGTTCTGAGGGAACAGCGGATCTTTACTGGGTTTTGGAATGTTGATCATGTCGGCAAGTTTCCCCATAGAAGGAAAATGTTGAAATCGCAGCATGGCATTCATAATCGTAGAAATACCAAGGCTTTGCGGGGGAGGTTTCTCAAGGCTACGTTGGAGATTCTGTCTTGTGGTTTATGCAACGAGGGTGGTTGTATGCATTATGCGAGAGGGGAAAGAAAATCCATATAACGAAGAATGGCGTCCGTGAATACATGAATATATAATAAACCGTCCAAACAGGTACGCGTACTAGCGGCGTACTAAAAGCGAAGTGATAAATTGCAAGTACAGACCAATAATAGTCTATGTGTCTACAATATTCCAGGGATTCCCTATGTCACATGAAGTGTTTAGGAGGGGAAGGGGTGCCACGGAACAGAACCGTACTGGGAAATTTTATAAAATGTATGTAATGTGTAAAAAACTTTAAATGTAAATAACTCGGCAAAGGCAAGAGAACAAAAGTTAAAAACAATGTCATAGTACATGAAAGATACCAAGCTTTATCTATCAACAGTCGTTTTATCCAAAACTGTTCGGGAGGTGATCTGCAAATTCACTTGTTTTTGAATGTTCCTTAATAATGGCCACTTTAAATTTTATTGAATTTATGCGTTACTTTATAGACACAGTGTGAAAACGTTTGTTACTCTTAAGTTATTGTATACGCATATAATCTTATAAAACGTATAAAACTTAAGAAACGTGATATCATCACCCAGATATCTATATTATATGCCGATTATAACATAATATCTTATATAAAGTAATCCTACCACGCGGTTCAAATACCATTTCATTTCCCTATCCGTAAGGTCGTGAATTCAGCGAGTTCATTACCCACAGAAAGTAAGCAAAAGCAACTAGCCAATGAGTCTTTATGTGCTTGTATGTATGTAGGCCGGTCAGTGGTATGCCAGTAACCATCATACCATATTTTATGTCCACAAGGTTCTCCTAGAATCACTATTCGTACATATATCGCCGTTGTTTCAAAGAAATACTCTGTTAAGAAACACTGTTGTCAAGTCTTATTAACTATAGACAGATTTCTTGCTACTTACCTATAGAATATATACAGGGCCTTCATTAATTCCCGAACCCCACGTGACCGCTTAAGTTAGGCAACCCGGCATACACGGTTGTACAACCTGAATTAATGAAATCCCTATAAGGTGCCAGTGTTGTCTCATATTTCCTTTGGGGTTTTATAAAAAATATATAAAAATTATAATAAGTTGAAACAGTAAATGTCTTAAATGTATTTATTATTTAGTATTTTAACAGCAAGTCTGTTCATGTATAGTTTACTGTTATTGATTGTTAAAAAATAAATTAAAAACAATAAAATATTACTTTTATTTTGTATAGATATCAAAATTTTGTATGTACGTAAACAAATTGAGGTCCGATTATTTAAACTTCTAATTTACGGTTTTGGGAATGTGTATTCTGTAACATGTAACAAATATGTACCTATTTGGGCAAATTACCGACGAACAGATTTGATAGGGCTTCGTTCTATGCGATGTTGAATATCGTCAACAGAACCTTAACATACCTACACTTTTAACTTACGTAAAAACGGAATGAAAATGTTTTGATAAAAATTGTTTATTTTTATTGTCCAACAGCTAGAAAATTATTTGAAGAAGGTAAACACTGGTCGAACTTGGAAAATGCACAATATACATACAAAATAACCGTCAAAAGGAATTGAGCGCCAATGGACTGAACTGTCAATTGTCAATTGATTATTGATTTAGTAACCTTAGGGTCCCTAGTCTAGTGGTTTTTTTTGTTACTTTTTGGACTGCCAAATTATAAAATCATATTCCACTAATAGAGAGACAAAATCCGGTCACGTGGGGTTGGGGAATTAATGAAAGCCTGTACATACATACATATACATATATATATATATATATATATATATATATATATATATATATATAATATAATATATATATATATATATATATATATATATATAATATTATATATATATATATATATATATATATATATATATATATATATATACATGTGCCCCATAGTTAATTGGACATTAGCTAAGTGGTAATAGCTGGGACAAAAATACAGCGATTGGGTTCAGCACGCCTTAGTAAGATGTTACTAGTTTTCATTTTACAGGGTGTTTAAATAATTTTTCTCCAAACTATTTTTCAAATATCTTGAAGACGCCTGCTAAGCGAGAGGTCCCGGGTTCGATTCCTGGGCGAGCCAAGTTGACTTTGTCTGGAAAATTAATAAAAATAGTGAATGATGAGAAATGAATGTGCTAATGGCCTGAGATGCCGCAACCAATAATATTATTTAAAAAAAAATATCTTGAAAGTTGTTCAACATATGAAATGTGGCATGATGTTATTAGGCATCATGCGTAATACGATGACGGTATCAATTTCACCACTGCCACTTGGTGGCGCAACCGACAGCAACACTGGTTCGTTAACACGGACTTTTTTTTTTCAACAACACACCACGAGGGCTTGCAGCCTAAATACTATCGTACCGTGGGTGTCGACAAGGAGGAAAGAGGCAACTTGTTAATTCTGGACTTGAAGGTTTGGAGGTTCGGAGGATAAGGGAAAACATGCGCCGGCAAGGAATTCCACAACTTGGAAGTCCTCGGGACAAAACGTGACATTTTTTGGGACGTGGAGGACGCTTCAGATTGCTCTTTAGTCCCTAGATCATAGTGATAGGACCATGTTTCCTTTATAGTTACAAAGTTACTTGGAAAGTTTAGAGCAATGTGCTTCAAAAGGGTGGCACATTTGCTTCGACATTGTCAAGCAAACGCGCATCTGATCAGCGTTTAAGCATTTTGGAATGCTTTTTGCCGATACCTTTCTCATTTCCAAGTATGTGTTGTTTTGTTGCTTTAACTTCGGGCTATTTCCGCGACTATGGCCAATCACCGACGCCAGGGAGCAGTTTCACCTCACTATCCTGGAATTTTTGCCGAACCCCTGCTTATTTGTAAGGAGGGTAGGGATCTTTAACGTGCCCAACATCGCATGGATACGGGACACGGGAATGTGCCGACATTCAACTTGTTCCAAATACAATGCGAGAACCTCGGTTAATGTTATTGCTACAGTTTGTACTGAAAAAGTGAAAGGAGGAATCCTGGGATCGAACCCGGTACCCTTAGGTTCAGAGGTCATTTCTAAGAAATCTAAATTTTGGTTTATAGTTTACTTTTTATATCGTAAACCTACCTACCAAATTTCGTTATCATAGCTTTTTTATTTTTTCAGATAAAATTTTTTTTCGAATGAAAACTCCGAATTTTCCCGGAAAACCTCGTCCGATTTTCCTGACTAACGAACATATCCAAGCCACAAAAGGAAGGTACATGCCAAATTTTATCAAAATCGGCCCATTATTTTTTGAGTTATCGGTGTGATACATACATACATACATATATATATATATATATATATATATATATATATATATATATATATATATATATATATATATATATATATATATATACATATATATATATATATATATATATATATATATATATATATATATATATATATATATATATATATATATATATATATATATATATATATATATATATATATATATATATATATATATATATATAGATCTCTCTGAGGCCTAGGGTTGAACACACTGAGACCTCATAGACGATCTCCGGCGAGACTTGGGGAGTAGGCAGATTGAGGCCCCGTAATCGAGCTACAACAACCCAACCCACCTTTGTCCACCGCTCTAAGGAGTAGGCAGATTGAGGCCTTAGAGTGTCCTTACAGTTTTTCTTTACCCACCTTTGTCCACCACTCTATGGAGTAGGCAGATTGAGGCCTTAGAGTGTCCTTACATATTTCCTTTACCCACCTTTGTCCACCACTCTAAGGAGTAGGCAGATTGATGCCTTAGAGTGTCCTTACAGATTTCCTTTACCCACCTTTGTCCACCACTATGGAGTAGGCAGATTGAGGCCTTAGAGTGTCCTTACATATTTCCTTTACCCACCTTTGTCCACCACTCTAAGGAGTAGGCAGATTGATGCCTTAAAGTGTCCTTACATATTTCCTTTACCCACCTTTGTCCACCACTCTAAGGAGTAGGCAGATTGATGCCTTAGAGTGTCCTTACATTTTTCCTTTGCCCACCTTTGTCCACCACTCTAAGGAGTTGGCAGATTGAGGCCTTAGAGTGTCCTTACATATTTCCTTTACCTCTTGAAAATGGCTCCAAAACAGGAGCCGAAACGTCGAGTTTTCATAAATTCTGAACGCGGTTCAACCCGAGAACCAAGTTTGAGATATATATATATATATATATATATATATATATATATATATATATATATATATATATATATATATATATATATATATATATATATATATACATATATATACATACATACATACATATAAAAATTGAAATTGACCCCGGATATGGGTTCTAGGGGACTTAGTTCGCGCTTATTTGCAAAAATTGTTTCAAAATTCAAAAGTCGGGATCTCCCCATTAATGAATTTTTTCTACGAAAATTCACTGATATGCAGAATTCAATCTTTATTTCCATTTACTCAATTTCGTTTCGTTTCGTTGACCTATCCTGAGTTGTCGTTATACAACGATTTTTGCAATATGTTACGACAATGACGGCTTTGTGATTTGACATAGATATATCTTCCCTTCTCTGGGTACAGTGTTGCCATACAAAAAAGGAAAACATATTGAATGCCGTTTTTCTTTTCTGTGAGGAAAATCAAAATAGCTAAATATAAAACGGATTCGCCATATAAGGCCAACAACAATTAATAACTCAAAACAGGTAATTTTTACTTACTAAGAAACCTGTTTAGTCATTTCTGTTGACCCATATTTAGGTTGCTACTGTTTGCCCTTTAACATTTTTAATTCAGACTAAAAGTTTCCAAAAAAAATTCAATTGGTCTACGTTCATCACCGTTGACTTTCTAAGACGTCACATTGTATACGTATAACGACGTTTTCCTAATTTTTGATGGATTTATTTACGACTATTTGGCAACACTGTGAGCCATATTATACTTCAAACGTCTGACAGAAGATTTATTTTCTCCTCATGGGACTCGTACTTACAAGAACTAGATGCAATACCTGCACACGAGCCATAAAATAGCAAATAGCAAACAAATACCTCGGAGTGATATGCGTATAGGAAATGCTGGAGGTTCTTTCTCTCAGCGCTATAACAGTGGCTCCTAGTGGGTCTCGACAATAGAGAATACGGAATAGAAGTCAGTGGATGCCGCGACAAAAGGCGTCATTATGCACGTGAAGTGCATATTAAACACCACTTATCTTTTATTCTGTGGCCGTGGAGGTCCCGCATAGACACAATCATGATTCGTCCTCGACATACTCGGCTTGTTCGCATGGTGAAACCGGTATTAATGTGGTAATCGGACGTCAGTCTTTGACTGTATCGACATCTATATGTCGTTTATTGTATTACTGTTATGCACCATACCTGCTATTAGCACATCTACTCAGAAACTTGAATAAGATGCTCATAAATATGTGTCAAATTAATCCCCTCTTTTCTATGTTTTTGTGCTGGTTTCTGTATAGAAAAAGGCAAGGGCAAACTAAAGATATCGATTTTTGAATTTTGAAAAAAAAATTGCAAATGAGCGCGAACTAGGACCCCGAGAACCCATATCCGGGGTCAGTTCCAATTTTTATATGTTTATATATATATATATATATATATATATATAGAGAGAGATCTGGCCTAGGGTTGAACACACTGAGACCTCACAGACGATCTCCAGCGAGATTTGGGGAGTAGGCAGATTGAGGCCCCGTAATCGAGCTACAACAACCCAACCTACCTTTATCCACCACTCTAAGGAGTAGGCAGATTGAGGCCTTAGAGTGTCCTTACATATTTCCTTTACCTACCTTTGTCCACCACTCTAAGGAGTAGGCAGATTGAGGCCTTAGAGTGTCCTTACATATTTCCTTTACCCACCTTTGTCCATCACTCTAAGGAGTAGGCAGATTGAGGCCTTAGAGTGTCCTTACATATTTCCTTTACCCACATTTGTCCACCACTCTAAGGAGTAGGCAGATTGAGGCCTTAGAGTGTCCTTACATATTTCCTTTACCCACCTTTGTCCATCACTCTAAGGAGTAGGCAGATTGAGGCCTTAGAGTGTCCTTACATATTTCCTTTACCTCTTGAAAATGGCTCCAAAACAGGAGCCGAAACGTCGAGTTTCCATAAATTCTGGACGCGGTTTAACCCGAGAACCAAGCATGTCTCACATTAAAGACCGCGGAAATCTTTCTGAACATATATATATATATATATATATATATATATATATATATATATATATATATATATATATATATATATATATATATATATATATATATATATATATATATATATATATATATATGTTTCACACCGATAACTCAAAAAATAATGGGCCGATTTGATAAAATTTGGCACATACCTTCCTATTATAAATGGCTTGGATGAGTTCGTTAGTCAGGAAAATCGGACGAGGTTTTCCGGAAAAGTTTTAAGTTTTCATTCGAAAAAAAATTATATCTCGGGAATTAACAAAGTAAGGGCAACCAAATTTGGTACACTGGTTTATATCATTATAGGTAAGCTACCTACTAAAGATATCGATTTTTAGTGAATTTTCGTGGAAAAAATTCACTAATGGGGGATCCAGAATTTTGAAACAAAATTTGCTGATGAGCGGGAACTAGGACCCCGAGATCCCATATCCGGGGTCAGTTTGGATTTTTATATGTTTATATATATATATATATATATATATATATATATATATATATATATATATATATATATATATATATATACATATACATATACATATACATATACATATACATATACATATATATATCACACCGATAACTCAAAAAATAATGGGCCGATTTTGATATAATTTGGCACGTACCTTCCTTTTGTAAATGGCTTGGATAAGTTAGTTAGTCAGGAAAATCGGACGAGGTTTTCCGGAAACATTTTGAGTTTTAATTCGAAAAAAAATATCTCCGGAATTAACAAAGTAAGGGCAACCAAATTTGGTACACTGGTTTATATCATTATAGGTAAGCTACCTACCAAAATTTACAAAAAAAAATACAAAATTTGACAAAAAAGTTACAGGCATTAAAAAAAATTGGGTTTTCCTCAAAACGTCAAAGTCGCGATTTAAAACGTCAAAATTTGTAATATTTAGGCAATGAACCTCAAACTAATATGAGCTATGGAAAGAAACTCTCTCAAGAAGAATGTTTTACAAAGCCTGAACTCTTAGTGTCAGTATTCATTGTCCTTCATTTTACTAAAATATTCCCGGAAAATTCATTTCAAATAGACCCTTTCTTTGATGCTTTGGCAGTAGTGTTAGCTATAGAGTTTATCGTTTAATGGTATATCATTTTGGTCGAATTTTCGTAAAAAATCATTAAAGATCAATATATCCGTTATTATGCAAGTTACGAAAAAAAAATGTATACATTAATTATAGGGTGTCTTGAGCTACCTCTTAAAAATATTTCCAAAATTACAGGATGGTCCATAAGTCGTTGGTGATTAAAACATTTTTTTTTTTTTAATCGAACACGCCCTATGTTTTTGCATTTTCCATCGAAATATAATACATCTTTGTAAGACAAGGAATTCGGGACGCAGCAAGTGCGTTATGGTAGCGAATTTTCATTAAATGCTTCAAATGTGAATAGCTCAATTTGCTATTAACCTATAAGGTTGACCACGAGACTAGTTTTTTTCGGGAACAATTTAGTTTACTTTCGGAAATTTTTGTACATTTTCAAACAATAAAGTTATTTTGATGACATGGCACATTGTTTTTACTATATAGGTTATACTGGTAACCAAATTTGATATCTGCTTTCTTAAAAAAACATATTTGCTTTTAAAAACATTTTAATGAAAATTGGCTACCATAACGCACTTGCTGCGTCCAGAGATTTTAATCACCTGGATATACAGATCGTCCAAAAGTAATGATACGTGGTAACTTACCTCAATCGAAAAGTAAAGTGGCGACCTAGCTTAAAAAACTTATTCTGTATCTATATTTATTATGAATCCGTTTCACAAGGTGGTGGCCTACAAAGGTCGGTAAATTTACACGGGATGCAAACTCGGGGAAAATGTGTTTTTAAGGTAGTAGAGTGTATATAAAAGTCTGTGGTTGATGGATAACCTTCCAGTGCCATCCCTTATGCGAACATGCAGACACAATGCAGTTGAGTACATAACATTCTGCCAAGGAGTCCTTTTATTGGTTATGTGAAAAAATCCTTAACTCAATTTAACATGACAATTGACCGTTCAGTCGATTTGAAATTTTGAAGGAATGAGGAACGAGATTTTAATTAACATTTTGTAATTAAAAAAGACACTTCGATAATGGAATATCAGATGAATCATTTCTTCATCATTATTACTTGTATGGCTTGGATAAGTTCGTTAGCCAAGAGAAAATTCCTATCTCTGAAAATTAAACAACTATGGTAGCCAAATGCTGGTTTCTGTCATAAAGAGTATCCTTTGTACCAAAATTCAGATCTCTAGCTTAAAAGACAGATAAATTACAAGCCTCTGATTAAAACAGAGTTGAAACGTCAAAATTGATAATTCTGGTAGTCGTACATTAGTACGCATTAGCGCTTTATGAATTACAAATACGAATCTCAATTACTAACAAGCTCCTACATCTGTGTCACAGCCGTCATTTTCCTTCATTTCGTTAAAATATGAGGAAAAAATCAATTTTAAACAAAAATTGTATGGTGGAAATAATTAAGACGTTATAAAATTAATATACTAGAGTATATACACCTGTTAGTACATAAATCTGTCATCTCGAGAATGGCCGAGAGGTAGAGGAAGCAGTGTGATTTAATAATGGACTCCTATAACACGCGTTATAATCTTAGTGACTTCACTTTTTTTAGTCTTTTTCATTTTACCGTTATCTGATCAGATTGTGTAATTCAGATGAGTTTTTAGCGAGTTTTTGTATGACAAATTCAATTAGGACAAGATGAAAACTTTTAAGACTCAATTCAAGTTGCACTAATTTAGTGAAACCGTTCCATACTTTATACAGCCGTGGACTTTTCCCGTGGCTTCACAAGTGCTTGTTCTTTTCTGCAACCGATTTCAGTTTTTACTTAAGGCAGCAAGTGCGTTATAGTAACGAATTTTCATTAAAGTTTCAAATTTGAATAGCTCAATTTGCTATTAACTTAACATTCGTTGGCCAGGAACCAGTTTTTTCGGGAACATTTTAAGTTTATTTTCGGAAAAATTTTATACGTTTTCAAAGAATAAAGTCATTTTGATGATATATGGTACATTGTTTCTACTATCTAGGTTATACTGGTAACCAAATTTCATGCCTTCTTTCTTAAAAAAAAAGACAATCGTTATTAAAAACATTTTAATGAAAATTCACTACCATCACAAAAGGTTTTTTCAAGGGTGCCTACTCTTCCGAACGAGTAGTAAGAGATGGAGTCCCACAAGGCTCCATATTGGGTCCAATATTATTTGTCATCTATATAAACGACCTAATGCTTAATACTAATTCAACAAAAGGGTGTCTGTTTGCAGATAATACCACTTTTATAAATAGAGCCCATTCAGAAGTCTTAAGTAAAAATCAGGTCCGCTAAAGTTCTAGGTGAAGCAGAAGATTGGTTTCAAAGCAATAACCTAAAACTAAATAAAGAGAAGACCAATGTCTTACATTTTTCATTAAAAAGACATGCATCTGATAACGTAGTCAAGTTTCTGGGACTCTTCGTGGACAGTGGCCTGAAATGGACAATCCACGTTGAAAGACTTTGCAAAAAATTGTCTAGTGTAGTATACAGCGTTCGTTATTTGAGAAAGCACGGTACTTACCTTGCAGTTCGAACTGCTTATTTTGCGAACTTTCACTCGTTGATGTACTATGGACTTTTGGTGTGGGGAGGTTCCGCCAATATTGAGTTGGTTCTAAAGCAACAGAAGGCAGCAATTAGAGCTCTGTGCAGTGTATCCCCAGGCGAGAGCTGTAGAATACTTTTTTTACAAGAAGGAATACTTACCGTTGTCAGTGCTTACATTCTTCACTGTGTGGTTTGTGTCCATGACAACAAAGATCAGTTTGTGAGGAACAGAGATTTTCACACTTATAACACCCGATGTAAAGACTATTTAAGCTTTCGACTTACTTCCTCACAGAGAAATAAGATATACATTGGTATGAAGTCATATAACAAGTTGCCAAACAATTTCAAAGACATAAATAGCACCAAGGGTTTTAAGATGCAGGTCAAGAGATTACTCCTTTCAAGAATTTATTATACCGTTGAGGAATGAGTGGTGGAAGTGTGACCGGTTAGCCTGATGTTCAAATTTTAGAGTAACGTTATATCTTGTTTTTTTGTTTGTTGTTTCATTGTTTCTTTGACCCTATGTATCACTGCGTTTTTCAATTTTGTCTCTTGTATACTTAAGGGAATTATGTTAGTGGAACTTTTACCATTCGTATTATAACGTTATCATATTATTTTGTCTTTAATCAATATACAACAAACACACTTAATTATAATATAATTATTAGTACGTGACAATTATAATAGAACTTTCACTATTTTATATTTTATCAAGTTATCAGTAAATTCTAGAATAGCTATTAGTACGTGCCGCGTGATATCGCGACACCAACCTTTCACCTATTTACTTAAACGATAATTGTATCTAAATTATTTATTGATTATTGTATTGTATTATATAAACTCAGATTTTGTAAAACAGGAGTCAGTCTTGTCCTCAATAAAGTTAGTGTAAAATAACTTGTAGAGCTTGGCTCATTTCTTTATCAAATAAATTAATCTTTTAAAGGGGTAAACTACCCCTAATTTGATTGGCGCAGTCGAGTAGATTTCGAAAGGGTTGTTTGCGGATAAAACTCCCTTCTGTTTCAACAGTTTATTCGAAAGAAGAACCACTTCCCAGCATCCAACAGCAGCAAGTTATGAAGACACAGTACATGTAAGTCATTCATTCCTTTATTACTTTTCCTTATTTTGTGTATGCATATTTATGACAGAATTCGAAGACATTATTAGTCAATTTAATAAACTTAAAATTAACCAAGAAACCTTAAATAATATTTCAAAGGGTTTAAAAACTAATTCTCTTGACAAACTTAAAAAACCTAAAATGGCAACTCCACAATTTCAAGAATTCTACTTAAGAATGATCCCAGATTTTCACGGAAATTCCGCCGAACTAGCTGGTTTCCTGAAAAGCTGCGACCTCATAATGAACCAATTTTATAACCCCCAAGATAACACTCTATACCTCAATCATTTTCTTTTGTCATATATTATAAGTAAATTGCATGGCCCAGCACAAATTATTGTTAACACGAAAAACTTTTCTAATTGGTATGAACTACGTGCTACATTGGTCTCAAATTTTGCAGACATTAGAGACGAATCTAGTTTATTAGCAGATCTTTTACTTTTAAAACAAAATTATAATGAAAAAGCATTAGATTTTAGCAACAGATGTAGATGTGTTGAACAATTGTTAGTTTCAAATTTAATTTGTAGTGAATCGAATGAACAAATTCGATTAATTAAAATGAAAACATATTCAGACTTGACTCTTAAGGCATTTTTAGGAGGTTTAAAAAATCCGTTAGGTACAATAGTCAGATCACAAAACCCCAGTGATATAGAAACCGCATTAAAATTCATTATCGAAGAAGAAAATTATGAATATAGAAATAATAACTTTCTTAATAAAAAACCGAATAAATTCGACGAAAAAAATAATTTTCACACTCAAAAACATCCATTTTTCCATAATAAAAACCCAAACAATTTCCCCCAAAATCATTCTAATTTTCATCAAAGAAATAATCCTTCACCAAACTTCTCTCAAAGACCCAACTTCCAAAATAACAAAAATTTTTATAATAACAATCATTTTCAACCCCCAAACCAACAAAGAAATCAATTTTCATTTAATCGTCCTAACCCTCATTACAATAATTTTTCAAATCGCTTTAATCCTATAAATAAAACACATTCTGGTAATTTTTCAAAAATGGACACAACCTCTGGTAGACATGCACAAATGCATAATAGCCAACGTCCAAAATTCATCGTAGAAGAACTCCATAACCAAGAACTTTCCCAAGAGTCTGAAGAATTCCCTGAACCAAATTTTCCTCAAGAAAATGAAAATTTTCCCAAACCAGACCCGTCCCATCAGCAAACATAATTGAAATCCACAACCATAATGTAGAATTACCATATATTTACATCCCTGAAATCCCAGGAAAATTTCTCATTGATACTGGTAGTTCTAGGTGTTTGATAAATAAAGAAATAGCACTAAAACAATTTAAAAATTTTATAAGAAAAGAAAATTTTGAGATTAGAACTGCACATAAAGTCAGCGTACATGATTCGTGTGTAGATATAAAATTACCTTCTCTTAAAAATATTTTACAAACATTTTATATATTTAATTTTAACCCCAAATATGTAGGCTTATTAGGTTTAGATTTTTTAAATAAAGTAAATGCGAAGTTAGATTTTAAACAAAATAAGTTAGTTTTTGGTGACAGAGTTTTTCAAATGTATATTGGAACTCGTCAACCTATCTTAAAAACAGAAATCGAAGCACATACGTGCAAAATTTTAAAAATACCGGTTAATCAAGCCAACGGTGTAGGCATTTTAAATGAATATAAATTAAATAACGTAGAAATACCGAATTCTTTTGTAAAAATAGAAAATTTTAACACTTATGTAGGTGTGCATAATAATTCTGATGAATCAAAAACGTTTATCATAAACGAACCATTAGAGATAGAAAACGATTATGAAGAAAGAGTTAATAAATTTTCAGAGAAAATATCGCCTAAAATAAAAAAGGAAATTGTAGAGCAACTTAGATTAGATCATTTGAATAGTGAAGAAGCTAATGCTATAAAAAATATTTGTAACGAATACATAGATATTTTTCATCATGAAGATGTACCCTTAACGTCAACTAATGCGGTTAAACACAAACTAAGACTAAAAGATGAAACCCCTATCTTTAATAAAATCTATAGGTACCCCCATGTACATAAAGAAGAAGTAGCTAATCAAATAAATAAAATGTTAACACAAGGTATCATAAGACCTAGCGTATCCCCATGGTCTTCGCCCTTATGGGTTGTATCAAAAAAACCAGACGCCAGTGGTAAACAAAAATGGCGAATCGTAATTGACTACAGAAAGTTAAATGAGCAAACAATTGACGACAAATATCCCCTTCCAAACATTACTGACATTTTAGATAATTTAGGTAGAGCCCAATATTTCACTACCCTTGATCTCGCTTCTGGATTTCACCAAATTGAAATGCACCCTGACGATATTGAAAAAACTGCCTTTTCCACTGAGCATGGTCATTACGAGCACGTCAGAATGCCTTTCGGGATGAAAAATTCTCCCAGTACTTTCATGCGTCTAATGGACAATGTCCTTAGGGATCTCCAAAATAAAATTTGCTTAGTTTATATGGATGACATTATTATTTACTCCTCTTCTCTTCAAGAACACATTTGTCGACTTAAACAAGTTTTTCAAAGGTTAAGAAATTTCAGACTAAAAGTCCAACTAGACAAAAGCGAATTTCTAAAAAAAGAAACTTCCTTCTTAGGTCATATTATCACACCCCAAGGCATTAAAGCGAATCCAGATAAAATTAAAGTCATTCAGCAGTTTCCTATCCCCACAACTCAAAAACAAATTAAATCTTTCTTAGGTCTTCTAGGTTACTATCGTAAATTTATTCATAACTTTGCCTTTATTACAAAACCCCTAACGAAATGTCTCAAGAAAAATGCAAAAGTTATTCATGACCAATCTTTTATCGAAGCTTTTGAAAAATGCAAAGAAATTTTATCTAATGATCCAATTCTTCAAACCCCTGACTTTTCCAAACCCTTCATATTAACAACAGATGCTTCAAATTTTGCAATCGGTGCAATTCTTTCACAAGGCCCTATTGGCCAAGACAAACCCATTGCTTATGCCAGTAGGACATTAAACGAAAGTGAAACTAGATATTCCACTATAGAAAAGGAACTCCTCGCTATCGTATGGTCAACAAAACATTTCCGTCCCTATCTTTTTGGAAGAAAATTCACGATCTATACCGATCACAAACCCTTACAATGGGTATTTTCCCTGAAAGAACCCAATTCAAAACTTTTAAGATGGCGTTTAAGACTAGAAGAATTTGACTATGATATTTGTTATAAAAAAGGAAAATCTAATACCAATGCCGATTGTTTATCTAGAATAGAAATCCACCCTATAGATAATATAGATCAATCGTCGATCATAGCAGAACCCGGAGAATCTTTAAATATTAATGACTTGGATGACTTAGTAAATCAAACGTACGATGAAATAATGAATAATACTAATAATTATAATAATAATAATGAAAATAATAATAATAATAATAATATTGATAATGAGGAAAACGAAACAATTCACTCAGAAGTAGACTTTACATCTGCCCCCGGTATACCTATTTTAGACGAAAGAATTAATAATAAACCTCAACAAATCAGAATAAAAGAAATCAATACTATCTCTGATGTAAGAGTAATTCCACGTAAACTAGATTTTAGAACAATATTCGATATATCTGTTCCACCAAGTATAAGTGACGAAAAAATATTAAAAACCCTTAAAGAAATATGTATCCCAAAAATTAATAATTATTTTTATTTTTCTTCAGAAAACATGTATAAGAAATTCAGTAATATAGTTTGTAAATATTTTAATAAAGAAAACGCCCCAAAATTCTTTAAATGTAATAAACTGGTAGAAGACGAAAATGACAAAACGACACAAGAAGAAATTATAACTCGTTACCATCAAGGTAAAACAAACCATAGAGGCATAATTGAAACATACAATAGGCTTAAACAAATGTATTACTGGCCTAATATGAAAAATACAATCACTGATTATATAAACCAGTGCGAATTTTGCAAAAATCACAAATATGAAAGAAATCCTTTAAGAATTCCTCTAGAAATTACCCAAACCCCTTCTAAACCATTCGAAAATTTACATATAGATACATTTAAGATTGACAACGCTAACTTTTTAACAATTATAGACACTTTTACTAAATTAGCACAAGCTTATCACCTTAAATCAAAAAACCAAGTAGACGTAGCAGATGCCCTAGTAAACTTTTTTCAACATTTTGGCACTCCCTCGTATATAACCCTGGACCAAGGTTCCGAATTTACCAGTTCCACAATAAGAGAACTTTTAAATTTATATAACATAAAAATACATTTTATAACTGTCCAGCATCCCAGATCTAATTCACCTGTCGAAAGACTACACTCTACTTTAATAGAACATTACCGACTACTAAAACATAAATTTCCAAAAGACAGACCAGAGAAAATTATGCCATACTGTATTATTGCTTACAATAGCAGTGTACATTCTAGCACAAATTTTGCCCCTTTTGAACTATGTTTTGGCACAACTAATACTACAGACCCCCTATCAATTCAATTTGAGAAAAATATTCTTGAAAATTACAACAATATTCACAAACAAAAAATGTCTCATTTATAACGCAGTAAACGGAAAATTAAGAAAAGACAAAAAACGAATAATTAACAAACGAAACGTAAACACTAATAACCCTTTTAAAATAGGAGATCGTGTACTAAAGAAAAATAATTCACCAAGAAAAAAGAAATCAGCAAATTTATATTCTGGTCCTTACATAATTACAGACATCCTTCCTCATAATAAATATATTATCCACCATACTTCCCTACAACAATCTGAAACTTCCCATGCTGACAATCTCCGATTTGTTCCAGAATCTTCGTCACCCTCATCATCGAATTCACAACAAGCACAAACTTCATCAAGAAGGTAACCGAGAATCCCGGCCTTCTTCCTAAAAAACTAGGAAAAGCAAAAAACATTAATAACAAATGGTCCTTTATTCACATCCACGATCTAGAACCCCTATATATGGAAACACAACAGTTGTTTGACACATATACGGAATTAAACAGAACCATGAGTTCTGAATATAAAAAGGAATTTGCTAATTATCTTAACGTTTTAAACTTTAATATACAAAATTTAAGAAAAACAGTTAAACGATTATTTTTACATGACAAAATAAATAATATGAGATCAAAAAGAGGTTTAATTAACGGATTAGGTTCTATATTCAAGTCAATTACAGGTAACCTCGATTCAGAGGATGGAGAAAAAATTAATTTAGTTTTAGATAAACTACAAAGAAAAACTAAACATAACTACGATCTCATAGAGAAACAAATTTCAATAACACAAAACGCAATTGATATATTTAATGACACAATCTCTTCCTTAAATAGCAACCAGGAAAAATTGGCACATCAATTGAGACTATTAGCAGTTGTAATTCACAACGAAAAAATTAACCAAATTACTGAGTATAATAAAACCCTTATTACTGATATTATTATTCAGTTAAATTTACTTAGTTCAACAACAAATCAAATTTTCCTAGCGACAGAAAATGCAATTATATTTGCTAAACTAAAAACGTTTCACCCTTCCATGATAGAACCGCAACTATTAGAAGAAGAAATAACTAAAATGTCTAAAGAATTAGTAGAATCAACCTTAGTATATAAAATGGATATTTATAAAAATGAATTTATTATTAGAGTTAAAGCTGTTAAACATAATTTTAAAATTATATTTATCTTAGAAATTCCACTTGTTGAATTATCAGAATATGCATACTATCATTTATATTCCTTCCCCATTTCCTTTGATAATGGATATACCTTTCAAATGATAACACCCCAACACCCATACCTTATAATGAATGACAATCACTATGGCTTTATGGACACTGAATGCAAAGAATTGCCAGATGGAATATTTCTCTGCCATCTACCTGAGCTGAACCTACCTCAACAAGATACTTGTGAAACCCAGCTTCTCAAAATACAGAAACCATTTAGCAAATGCCAAGCAGAAACATTCAAGTTGTCTTCCTTGAAAATTGAGAAAATCTCCTACAACCAATGGATTGTAATTTCTCCACAAGAAACAGTTCTGCATCATAATTGCCCACAAGAAGAAAACGTCTTGTCAATTAGAGGCAGCTATATAATCACCGTTCCAAGGGATTGTATTGCCAAAATAAATACGACAATACTCAAAAACTACGAGAATACCACTAAGCCAGAACAAATCTTACACATCCCAAGGTTGGACCCAAATACAAACGTCAAAGAAGACATAGAAGATCTTCCCACCATCCAAATGGATGCAGTTCATCTGGACCGCATGAAGCAAGTCCAGAACGAGTTAGCAAGTTTAAAGTTACATGCCACATCTTTAAAAGAAATTCCGATCGAACACACCAGTATATGGACAATTATATTGTATATCATAGTATTTGTGTCAGTCCCAAGTTACATTTACTACAAGTACCATCTAAAAAAGGATAGAAACTTAGACGTCATCCCAATGGAAGATATTGAATTGCAGCAACCAATGAGACTTCGCACCTGAAAACTTCCGTCTTCGCCCGAAGTTTTCTCTTATGGAGGGAGGAATTATGTTAGTGGAACTTTTACCATTCGTATTATAACGTTATCATATTATTTTGTCTTTAATCAATATACAACAAACACACTTAATTATAATATAATTATTAGTACGTGACAATTATAATAGAACTTTCACTATTTTATATTTTATCAAGTTATCAGTAAATTCTAGAATAGCTATTAGTACGTGCCGCGTGATATCGCGACACCAACCTTTCACCTATTTACTTAAACGATAATTGTATCTAAATTATTTATTGATTATTGTATTGTATTATATAAACTCAGATTTTGTAAAACAGGAGTCAGTCTTGTCCTCAATAAAGTTAGTGTAAAATAACTTGTAGAGCTTGGCTCATTTCTTTATCAAATAAATTAATCTTTTAAAGGGGTAAACTACCCCTAATTTGATTAGGGATTAATTTGTGTAGTTGTTTAAGATTTTTTGTGCTTTTTAAATTTTAAATCTTAAGTCTGAGACAGATTTACATATCTAGATAGTTGTAGATAGTGGAATTTTCTGTGTGTGTGTGTTTATCTGATGTATAAGATGGAATAATGTGTAGCTGATATATTGCTTTGACATGCCATGTATGGTTGATGGTAATAAAGATATTATTATTATTATTATTATATTATCACGCAATTGCTGTGTCCAGACTTTTGTTTATTTATTCTGATAGATTGTACAATAAGCCTAAGGCTTGGGCTGTATAATAACATAATTTAATAAGATTCTCGCAAGCTCCATTCAAATTTAACATACTTCAAATATTGACACATCAAATTTATTTTTGCGTCTACTTCGAATCTGTCACTATTTTTGCTTTAGTCGTGGTTTTAGTAGATCCCAAACATGAGACTAAATTTCCACCCTCTTTTAATTTAAAAAGTTGCAATATCGGTGCAGCCAGCGCACATCTGTCCGTATTTGTAGAATATAACTGTAAAACTGTGAAGGCTGCAATATGTCGTGCACATTTATCTCACATGTTACAACCCCATTTCCACCCTCTTGCTTTCCCAATCTACGTTAAAATTTATCAGCCGGCTCAAGAACTGCGGTAAACACTAAGCTGGTAGGTCTTTAACTGAAATGCACACTCTGCTTGCAATTTCCACTATTGCCGTTTAACTTTTCGCTCAATATAACGTAAATACTCTATATATAGAACACTCTACATCCCCTGCTATATAAACTACCAGATACAGGGATGTGTTTGTCACTGAAAAATGTAACAAGATTTCCTTTAGAAGAGTATTATAGTCGTTGATATTTCAGTAGTTTTCATAGTCCATTTACATTTCCATTAGCAGTGAGTTTTAAATCTTCCTATTGCCTTTTAGTAGAATATATAACGAATCGCAACAACCAGCATTTTAAACTCCCTAAAAAAACTATACCAGATGGTTTTCAGTTTGCTAAGAGTGACAATTAAGGGGACAGCACTTTCAAATATGAACTTTACATTTTTGCTACATTTATACCTTTAAAACTTCACTTTTTATTGTTGTCTGTCATCAGCCATATTTGGTAAGTTTATCAAAAAATCACTAAAATTCTTGTATAATCTGATACTTTTGGAGTGATGGCACTTCCTCCTAGCCTCTTGCAAAAGGGTCATTAATTAGAAACTTACGATGTTTAGACAATTTTCTTTTTTCCCCTCAGGACTCGTCCGCGTTTTTGCCGCCCCGATAGCACTGCAGTCATTGGCTTATTGTGCATGCCCTTAGTCTTTTTACTCCACCCATTCCAAAATAACTGTGCCTTGAACTAGTCTGCACAGCGATTGGTAGGGTGAAGTCTTATATTGCTCTGTCTCCGGTCTAGACTGACCGTAGATCAGTTGTCTTCTGCGGCCCAGAGCTTGACACTTTACACTCGCACAAGATGTGCTGGGCTGATTCCTCCCACCCACCGCAGAGTCTGCATGCGAACTCCCCCTCGAACCGCTTCATTTTATGCAGGTGTTTCTTGACGGCCATGTGTCCCGTCAAGAGACCTGTTATGTTTTTGAACTGTCCTCTGCTAAGATTTAGCAGCTCCACAGCTCTCTTTGAACTGGGTTCCTCAATTACTGACTTCCCATGTCTGAGCCCTGGACATTCTGCCCAGTATGCCTTGTGTTCGTTTCTGACCCAGGACTTAATGGCTCCCCTGGCAGTGCTTTTTGTCACGCCTAGTAGCGGTTCTGGTCCCATAAATGGTTCTGCTGACCCTCTCTTCGCGAGACTGTCAGCTTCTTCATTGCCTTTGACCCCCAAGTGACCCGGCACCCAGATGAGGGTGATCTCGTCTCGTCTCGGCATTCACTTACCAACCAGGAATATACCCATGGGCTACTTAGGCGCTTAAGGGCTGCCTGGCTGTCTGTGGCTATGAGGATCCGCTTGTTGGTGTAGCCCCTCCTCTTGTTCTCCTGCACACAGTGCAGGATGGCGTACATTTCGGCCTGAAAGACCGTTACATGGGCTCCGAGGGAAATACTATAACTTACCCTCGGTCCTTCCGAATAAACACCTGCTCCGCGCCGGATCCGTCCGTGAACCAGACGAGCGCGTCCCGTGGTATGCCCGGCATCTCCTCCCGCCATGCCTCGCGGTCGACATTTTTCTTGCTAATTTGTTATTTCCATGACCACATAGTAATTTTTTGAAGACACTTTCGTTAGCCCTTTTCGCAGAAAAGGTAAGCTTCTGCACTGTGTTTATAAAGACCGTCAAAAGTGCAGATATTGCGCAAGGGAAAATCCAAGATGGATGCGGCATAATCACACACAATATCCACAAAAAGTAAATGCTTGGGCGGAAATTGTTATGAGTAGGATTATTGGTCCCTACTTTTTTGATGGATCTGTAAATGAATCACGTTGTCAACATTTTTTACAGGAGTATCTCATTCCGATGTTGTTGAACTTATTTCCCGATGGACGGTTCCTGATGGACACAATGCTGGTATGATAAATCATAACTTGTGGTATCAACAAGATGGTGGCCCCGCTAATTATGGCGCTAATGTTCGACAGTATCTGTATCCACAATTTCCCAACAGATTGATAGGCAGGCGTGGTGCAGTCAAGTGGACAGCAAGATCGCCTGACCTAACTCCCTCAGATTTTTTCTGTGGGGTCATTTGAAGAATATGGTATTCAGAAGTAAACCAGATACTATCGACGAATTAAAAACAAGAATTAGAACAGAAAATGCTAACATTTCTCCAGAGAGTATAAATAGTCCAACAAGAATTTGTTGACCGTTTGGGATATTGTCAGGCCCAAGAAGACGGGGATTTCGAACATTTCATTCAATAAGACTGGACTATGTAATTTTTTATAGGCTTAACTTGTGTTGTGTGTTACTGACAATAAAAATGTTATTGTTCACTTTATTTTATTCATTAAAAAATTGTGGTGCTGAATAGAGAATTGGATTAGCTTTAAAAAATACCCACCATCCAATTTAAAAATTTTGAAAGAGTAGCTACCTCTTGAAGAGGCAAAACAATACGGGTGACATTTTTGTAGCAAAAAGCTAATTTTTGAAAATAAAAATCGACCTGTTTTTAAATTTTCCTTAATAATAGTCACATTCAGTTTTATTGAATTTATGCGTTTTTTATAGACACAATGTATATATGTATATATATATATATATATATATATATATATATATATATATATATATATATATATATATATATATATATATATATATATATATATATATATATATATATATATATATATATATATATATATATATATATATATATATATATATATATATATATATATATATATATATATATTAATAAACTAGCTGATCCGACAGACGTTGTCCTGTCCAAATTTCAATATGTCAAACGACATTTGCGCACGTAGCGAAATAAGTCGGAGAAAAAAACGCTTTCAGTTTTTCCAGAATTTTCCAATTTTCCGGGCGACTTTTCCAATTTTTCTGTTGTGCTTATATATGTAATATAAACCAAAAAGGAAGTGCAACAGCAAGTGAATTTATTTACTTTAGTGCTTTATTCGATATTATCTGAAAAAGGCATTATAGGCGACGTCGTGGGATGTAATTTCGGTAAATTTACAGTTTACTGCATTTAGGGTTTTTAGAAATTTTTTTTCAGAAACATGCTTCGAACTCTCCTTGGATGCAGAAGCAACGAGGCAAATTTGGTGCAAACAACCCCTAAGAAACTTAAGTGACCAAGAATCAATAGGGTTGCTGGGCGGGGAGGAAATATGAGCGGAAAATGCTAAAAAAATATTTAGTCAGACTTTGAAAAGATGCGTTTTTCACATTTTGCAGCAATACTTCCTTTAAACCCCGTCTACCCCGCACCGCACCCATATTCGCCCAGGTCCAGTAACTTTCTTGGGGATTGCTCCCAAGAAATGTTTCTTGTGCTTTATGCTTTGCAGGTAGTTGTATGCTTGCACAAGGGGAAGAAGAACCCCCTGTGTTTTTGGGTGAGAGGGCACAAACCCTCTTCGACCTGGGGGTTCTTCTTCCCCTTCTGCATGCATACAATCACCTCAATGCATGAACCACGGGATTTTTTTATGTTCAGCCTTCTAGTCTATTTTTTGTTTAGTATATTTCCTGTTCATCAATTTCTTTGTTTGAGTTTTGTATCCAAATTACTGTATAAATATTTATGATAGAGCTTCATGTTTTTGCTTGTCTTTCTTTACCTTATTTCTTGCTGTTCCTAAGTAAATAAAGTAATGTTTTATAACTTTTAATATAAGGCTAATTCACTATAATATATTGCTCTTATGAAAATTCACTACCTTAACGCACTTGCTGCGTCCCAAATATTTTTTTATTTACAAATGTAGGTGTAGAGCTAATGTGTACCTTGAAAGCGTGCAAAATTTACAAGAGTCTGAAACTGCTCGCTGGTGGTCGATGAATGGCGATAGTCGCGGAAATGAACCGATATCAAAGAAACAGAATAAAATACAATTTTTCCCAATAAATTCTGTCCTATCCCTGTTTATGATTACATCATTCCCTCCCTGCCAAACGGTAGGGAAAGTTGCAACATTGCAAAGTGCCCCTGCAGAGAAGTCGAGATCGCGTGTATCGCTGTTTTCTCGAGTGGTCGCCACTCCTAGAAGAGCCTGATTCCTCCTTTATAGATAGGACGTGCTTTGATATCCTTCTTCTCCTTGGCTTTTCATGTCCTCTTCACTCTACTTTAACCACCTCCCTGTTTAACTTGACTGCCTTTGTGGTATTATATGAGTGATGCACTCCGTGCATGTCGAGTCCGTGCAACATCGCATGTCTTCAGCATCTGGAGATGTTAGGCTGATGTTAGCAGAAAGATAATATAATATAATGAGAATTACATTGAGAGGTAACTTATACAGGGACGTCACAAAAACTAATCAACAAAATTCAAGATATTTTTTTTTCTATTATGTGACTTTGAGTACGAGCTCATTTAGCCACTCTCCAGACACTCAATTTTATCCAGAAATGTTGTATTATTTATAAGTGTGCCATACCCCTATTAACAAGGACTATGTGACAGTTTTTTGTGCATACATCCAAGAAGGATAATAATTTGGTGTTATTACTCACTTCTTGGCGTGGTTTTTTTTTTTTTCAACAACACACCACGAGGGCTTACAGCCTAAATACTATCGTACCGTGGGTGTCGACAAGGAGGAAAGAGGCAATTTGTTAATTCTTGAAGGTTTGGAGGTTCGGAGGAGAAGGAAAAACCTGTGCCGGCAAAACTCCACAACTTGGAAGTCCTCGGGACAAAAGAGCGGCATAACAAGATGTCCTATGTCTGGTGACCTGGACAGTAAAAGGGTGCGTTTACTCTGTTCCCCTGGTAGATCTGTTGGGGGCAGCAAGTGGAGAAACTATGGAAGAAAGCTCCTCTGAGCAGTGCCCGTGCAGATATCTATAAAAGAGAGAGAGAGCTCACCAACGGCACGTCGGTGGTCAAGGGATGGCAGCCTTTGGGTGAGGGTAGGGTCACCGATGAGACGTATGGCCCTCTCTGAATGGAGTCCAGGATAGCGAGTGTAGAAGCGGCAGAGGCACCCCAGATGTGGGAGCAGTATTCGAGGTGTGACCTTATTTGTGGAGTATATAAGGTATAGAGATTAGCTGGTGAAAAGTATTTGCGAGCCCGGAAGAGAAAACCTAATTTCTTAGCAGCCGCTTCTGCAATTAATGTGACATGTTGGTGTCAATTGAAATTTCGATCCACGGAAATGCCACCAAGTGAAAAGGACTCATTACTTTGAATAACTTGGTTGTTTATTGTGATGGGTCTAGGACTGGTGTATCTCTTATGAGAAAGAAAGCAAGACTATGATTTGGTGGGGTTGAATTGTACAAGATTTCTACTTCCCCAGTCTAATATTTTTTGGAGATCCACGGAGATAGAACCATCCATGAGTCTGCGATCCTCATCTAATTGGGCTAAAGAGACAGGCTTAGAATATTGTATATTTGGGTGGAGGGTGATGTCGTCCGCGTAACTGTGAACTGGGTTGGATGTGCTAGAGAGGAGGTCATTGATGTGGAGAAGAAGCAAAGTAGGGGCTAAAGCTGAACCTTGAGGAACTCCTGGATACAGTTTAGAGGAATGGCCATCTACGACAAATTAAATGCTCCGGTTGGAGAGGAAATTTGCTGTCCACGTACAGAGTTTTGGTGGTAGGCCATAGGCCGGTAGTTTATTAAGCTGCGCTGCGTGCCAGACCTGGTCGAATGCTTTGGATATGTCTAGAGCGACAATTTGGGATTCACCGTGTAGTTCCGATAGACTTGTTCCAAGAATGGGTGACAAAGGAAAGGAGGTCGATAGTTGATCTGCGCTGACGGAATACATACTGCCTGTCGTGGATTAGACTGTGTTTTTCAAGAAATTTTAGTAATTTGGTGTTTATATACTTTTCCAACACTTTAGAGACGACTGAAAGGAGAGAAATAGGCCTGTAGTTGCTAGGAAGCGCTTTGGGTCCTTTCTTGGGGACGGGTTGTACTCGAGCAGTTTTCCAGTTACTAGGGAATATGCCTCTATTGTAAGATGTCTGAAACAGACGAGTCAGGACAGGAGCAAGTTCTGGTGCGCATTTTTTGAGAACAATTGCTGGGATCTCGCAAAGTTCAGAGGCTTTCCTGGTATTAAGAGAAGAGAGCATCTTTCGTACCTTTTTAGTTTTGAAAATGATATCCTTCATTTTATGCGCGACATTGGCGACTGTTGGTGGTTGAACATTTGGAGGTGGGTTGAGAGTAGAATTGCCGGCGAACAACGAGGCAAAAAGTTCAGCCTTGCCCAGGGCGGTAGAAACAATTTCATCCCCTGAGACAAGAACGTGCTCTTGCAGAAATTATTCCCAATAGATTCCAGAGTCCAGAAGGGTTTGCTGCCGCTGGAACTTAAGAGGACTTTGTTTTTGATGTGGTTATTCAACGAGTTTTTTGCCTCGTAAAATGCAGAAAGTAGTATCTTATAGCAGTCAGGATTTGTAGTAAGAAGGAGATCCGAGGGATTTGAGCTGTGTGTTGGGATGCGAGGAAAGTAAGTAGGTTGCTGAACCATATTGGCTAAAGAATTGCTGACTGCAAAGGCCTCCGCTGCTCTTCCTTGTGGATCGGTTTTTGAAGATCCTGGCCATTCCTTATTATGGACATTGAAGTGACCAAGAGTAGTGACCTCGGAGGAAGGATATTCAGAAATCAGATGGTCGGTTTTTTTCAGAAAGGTAGTCAAAGAGTTGGACAAAGTTGTTGTCAGAAGGTGACCGGTAAATGCAACAGATGAATTTAGTTGCAGCCCTAAGAGAAAATTTCATCCAAAGTATGTCTTTTCTTCTAGCTTCTAAATTGGGGAGTCTGGTGCAGGGTAGATTGCTACGGACGTATGCGCACACGCCTCCATGTAATCTAAAGGAAGTAAGGAGCTCATACCCCGGGATATTAAGGGGATTAGTGACTGTTTTGGCACTGATTTGAGTTTCGGTGGGGCCTGTTACCATGAAGGAAATGGTGGACGTAGTTCAGGTTAGAATTTTTTTAAGTGCCATACCCCCGTAAACAAGGACTATGTGAAAGTTTTTCGTGGATACATCCAAGAAGGATAATAGTTTGGTGTTTATTTAGTTCTTTGAGTGGTAATAATGCTAGTTAAGTTCCTAGGTCTAACGTGAATCTACAGAATTTAAAAACATATTAAAAGCTATGGGCTGGAGAGCAAGACACACTTCACACCAATGGAGTCTATCATGGTGACTTTGAGACGCACCAGGTTGGCCAATAAAACAATTAAGGATTTTGCAAGATAATTCTATACCTATATTATATATGTACTGTTACTAATCGAACTCTAGTCTAAATATATTTGTGGATGCTAGCATTACTAACAAGGTATATAAAAGATAACGTACCCCTCTATTCCTGTACGTTTTCTGCATAAAAGTTATTACATTAAGAGGCAATGGTATGCACAATAAGCCAAAGGCTGCGGTGCTATCGGGGCGGTAAAGACGCGGACGAGCCCTGAGGGAGAAAAAAAAGGCAGTGGTAGTTTTTTCTCGAAGAAGAAATAATATTCTCTCTTGGTTTCGAGTGCATATTTCCAGAAAATATAACACGTTTCAAGTCACGTACCCACTTTGACGTGGATACTAGTGCATCAAGGCATTGAAGGAAATGAGGCGGCAAATAGCATTGCAGAAAGGACAGCAACAGCAGCATAAGGACCAAGGCAATATCACCTATAGTACGAGGCCAAAGTGCTCTGACGTTACCTTTTTTTTTTTTTTTTTTTTTTGTTCCCTCAGGGCTCGTCCGCGGCCTTGCCGCCCCGATAGCACCGCAACCCTTGGTTGATTGTGCATACCCCTAGTCTTACTCCACCCATTCCAAAATCACTGTGCCTTGAACTAGTCTGCACAGCGATTGGTAGGGTGAAGTTTTATATTGCTCTGTCTCCGGTCTAGAGTGACCGTAGATCAGTTGTCTTTTCCGGTCCAGAGCTATACACTCGCACAAGATGTGCTGGGCTGATTCCTCCCCCTCGCCGCAGAGTCTGCATGCGAGGTCCCCTTCGAACCGCCCCATTTTATGTAGGTGTTTCTTGACGGCCATGTGTCCCGTCAAGAGACCTGTTGTGTTTCTGAGCTGTCCTCTGCTAAGGTTTAGCAGCTCCACAGCTTTCTTTGAACTGGGTCCGTCAATTATTGACTTCCCATGTCTGAGCCCTGGACAGTCCGCCCAGTACACCTTGTGTTGGTTTCTGACCCAGGACTTAATGGCTCCCCTGGCAGTGCTCTTTGACACGCCCAGAGCCGGTTCTGGTCCCATAAATGGTTCTGCTGACCCCCTCTTTGCGAGACTGTCAGCTTCTTCATTGCCTTTGACCCCCGAGTGACCCGGCACCCAGATGAGGGTCACCTCATTCTGCCCAGCCAGGTCGCTCGTCTCGTCTCGGCACTCACTCACCAGCCAGGAATTTACCCGTGGGCTACTTAGTGCCTTAAGGGCTGCCTGGCTGTCTGTGGCTATGAGGATCCGCTTGTTGGTGTAGCCCCTCCTCTTGTTCTCCCGCACACAGTGCAGGATGGCGTACATCTCGGCCTGAAACACCGTTGCATGGGCTCCGAGGGAAATACTGTGACTTACCCTCGGTCCTTCCGAGTAAACACCTGCCCCCGTCCCACGCTCCCCGCCAGATCCGTCCGTGAACCAGACGAGCGCGTCCCGTGGTATGCCCGGTGTCTCCTCCCGCCATGCCCCGCGATCAGGGATTTCCACTGTGAAGTTGTTTTCCCTGCACATTCGCGGGCTCGCGAAGTCTGACCTCATTTCAAGCATGGGTTCCTTCACGATCTCCTGAATTTTGCAGTGGCCCCTGAAGCCTGGGTTGATCTTCAGTCTACCATTGCAGGCTAGTCTGTATAGTCCTAGCCTGGCCTCTCCCATAATAACGAAGTGTAGGGGGGGTAGATCCAGCAACACCTCCATGGCGGCTGTTGGGGTTGAAGACATGGCCCCTGTGATGCCTAGGCAAGCCATCCTTTGGATCTTGCCTAGTTTTTGTTTGGCACTGGATTGTGTCACCTTAGGCCACCAGACCAGTGCCGCATATGTTAACGATGGTCTGACCACCCTTGTGTACAGCCAGTGGGCCATACTAGGTCTTAGTCCCCACGTTTTTCCATATAGCCGCCTAGTGACGGCTAAGATCATGACTGCCTTACGCAGTATTTTTCCAATGTGACCATTCCAGGTTAGCTTAGAGTCCAATACGACCCCAAGATATTTTACCTCCCTGGCCATTGGAACGCTCCTACCGTATAGAGTGAGAGTTCTGTGGCTTTCACACTTCCTCCTCCTCGTAAACGGCACGACGGTTGCTTTCTCGGGGCTCACCCCGAGCCCTTGATCAACCGTCCACCCTTCCACCACTTTCAGTGCAGTCTGCATACGCTCCCACACTGCCTGTGTGACCTTTCCTCGGACTATGATGACAATGTCGTCCGCATAGCCCTGTACCTCATACCCCCCTCCCGAGAGCCTCCCCAGCAGGCCGTCCACGACTAGACACCAGAGCAAGGGAGACAGAACGCTCCCCTGCGGACACCCCGCCCTGTCCCTGAGCATGGAACCGATCCACCTGCAGCAGGTCTCCTCTATTCCACGCTCCCGGGCAGCTGCCAGAACCGATCCGAACGAGGTGTTGCTAAAGGCCCCCTCTATGTCTAGGAAGGCCCCCAGCGCCACCTCCTTGTTCTCCAGCGTATTCTCCAGTTTCAGCACCAGTTGGTGCAGTGCTGTTTCTGTTGAGAATCCTGCTCTGTATGCATATTGTCCGCAGTGTAGAGGATATGCTTCCAGTACACCGCCCCTAATGTGCCGGTCGAGCAGTTTTTCCACTGTTTTCAGCAAGAAGGACATGAGACTTATTGGCCTCAGGGACTTTGCCTGGTCTGTTGGACGCCCAGGTTTAGGAATAAATACAACCCTGGCCAGTCTCCATGCCCTCGGAATGTACCCCAGAGCCAGGCTGGCCCTCATAATGAGGGTAAGCACCGGCGCCAGTATATCTATCCCCTGTTGGAGCATGATGGGCATTATTCCATCAAATCCCGGCGATTTGTATGGCTTAAAGCTGTTAATGGCCCATCTGATTTTGCTCCAGGTAACCACCTCTTTAGCGACTGTCCAGTCTACTCTAGATGCCCGCCTATAAGGCGCCTCTATTTCTGAGTGTTCCCAGTCCGGAGGTGATTGGTTTATTATGTTACACCCGGGGAAGTGCGTCTGGAGTAAAATTTCCATAGTTTCCTCCCCCGAGCTTGTAAAGCCTCCCGTGGGTGTTCTAAGGGAGCCTATGTTAGTCTGAGGGCCCTTAGACAGGATCTTGTGTAGTCGAGCACTCTCGGACGTGTTTTCCACTTCTTCGCAGTGCCTCCTCCACGACTCCTTCTTGGCGTCCCTCAGTCTTTTGTTATAGGTCGATAGGGCCTGTCTATATTCATCCCATGCTCCCGACCTTTTGGCCGCGTTAAACAGCTTACGAACCTGCGTCCTCCTTTGCCTGAGGTCCTCGTTCCACCATGGGACGTTCCTGGTGGACACCCTCATTTTCAGGGGGCAGTTGGCGTTATAGGCCGAGGTAATTGCGTCTCGCAATTGGACTGCTGCAATCTCGAGGTCTATTGAATCCCTTATGGCCCTCTCAACCCCCCGCAGTTCCACAGCTAGGTCTGCCCTGTAGGCTTCCCAGTCCGCCTTGCGGGGGTCCCGGTACCATACCGTTTCTCTTTCGACTTTGGCGATTTCAAACCGGATGTATCTGTGGTCTGAGCTACTCACTTCCCCAGACACAGCCCAGCTTTTAACAAAGTCACCCAGAAACTGGGTGGAAACTGTTAGGTCTAAAACTTCCTCACGCCGTATTGTGACGAATGTCGGTTTATTACCTCTATTCAATATGTCTAAATTAAATTTCATAAAGAATTGTAAAAGTGCCTCACCCCTAGAGTTTGTGTCCGAGCTACCCCACAACTCATGGTGCGCATTCGCATCCATGCCGATGATGGTCTGCCATCCACCTGCTCTGCTACCCACCATCAGCTGCTCCAATTCGTTGGGTGGAGGAGGGTCCGTGCTGTCCCCTGGCAGATAGGCTGACGCGACAGTAATGTCCCTCAGCCCATCCGCTCCTCCACATCGGATTTTGATCGTTGCCAGGTCCCTGGAACAGAAATTCATTAGAGGGAGAAACTCTATCCCTTCCCTGACAAAAATGCAGGCCCTCGGATTCTCGCTGGACCTGCTGTAGATGAGCTTTCCATTAGCTCCGCCGAGTCCCTTGATCTCTCCTTTGTAGGAGTACGGTTCCTGGATGAGGGCCACATCCGTGTTCCTCAGAGCCATTAGTAGTCCGGCCGTGGCTGCCCTACTGTGTTGGAGGTTGACCTGAAGGAACCTAAGTCCCATTAACCCTTAATTGCTTCCCCAGTGGGCGGAAGCTAACCCTTCCCATGCCCCAGAATGCCTTGAAGGAGGTTCCTTCAAGGGCTCTGTAAGATGTCGGGTCGATCGAGAAGGCGAGCGTCTGTCCTTTCTCCTCTGCCTTCCTGCTTAGAACCGACCAGTGTTGCGTCCCCAGTTCAGGGTTCTGGATCTTAAGTCTGCTGATCACCGTCTCCTGCGGGACGGTGTCAGGGATCCGTACGAGGACCTTGCGTCTCTTTGGGAGTTCCTTGGGCTCGACGGCTGTCAAGTCCGCCCCCTCCCAAATCTGACCGAGGCCCCCGATCGTTTTCCGCAGCCAGTCCCGCGACTGCGGGCCGGCACAGGTTATCCAGAGGATGCCCCCCGTCAGGCGCGTCCGGTGGAACTGAGGCGGGCTCTCCCCTTCCTGAAGAGAGTCCACTGCAGCTACCACCGCAGCCTGGATCAGGTCCGCCTTCCCCTGGTCTAGCGTGACCTCAGGATGGCGTCTGTCAATCACCGCCATCCCGAGGCCCTCCGCAGCCTCCCTGTAAGAGCCAGTCTGCGCCGGTGTTCCGGCCTTAGTTCCTTTGGGAGGTCTGTCTGTAGTAGGCGTGCTAGAGCCAGAGCGCGGCGTCTTCCGACTCGCACTCTCCTCTTGCGCCTTTACAGGCACCCTGGCCCTTTTGGAACGTCTGTCTGTAGTGGGCGTGCTAGAGTTCGAGCGCGTCCTCTTCTGACCCGCACTCCCCTCTTGCGCCTTTACAGGTTTCTCGACCGTCCAGGTCCCGGCCGCCATTTTTTGCGCCCTCCGGAGCTTCTTTCTTTGCGCCCCGGAAAGACGCTTGGACTGCCGGGGCAGTCCCTCTACTCTAACAGTAGAGTCCTCACTGGTGGAGGGGCCCCCGGAGTCCGCGGAGCTCGCCGCCCTCCGGTGGGACCCAGCCTCCAGCTTGGGTGTCGGGGACAGGTCTCTGGCCGAAGCTACCCCCTGATCCCCCGTATCTACGCCGGTCGTGGGACCTCCAGAGTCCGCTGCCGCACCCTGGCTCGTCTCCGTTTCCGGGATAGACTCAAGGCTCAAGTCTGTAGCCGGAGCCACTCCTCGAGCCTCATTGGTTTTGGTTTTATATGTATTTATAATCTTCATGTTGTTCCCACGAGAATGGGGGAAATACTGTCCACACCATCAGAACCCCCTGTGTGGTGCAAGGCGGGTTACTCTGGAGGGTTGCCTGGTACTCCAGAGGTTCCGTTCACGACACCATCGCCCTGGTGCCATCCATCCATAGGCACGGGTCACGTGACACCGTAGATTGGGGGAGTTTAGTTCGACCTCCTTGTCTAGATCCGTCATGTTTAGTTATTAGCAGGGTCACCTCGTGCAGGATGCGGATTTTTACCGCGCATGACGGTCTTGGGGAAAGCTTCATCGGGAGTTTATGTTGTTATTTCCACTTCCTCAGCTTGCCCCCTGGAGTCCTTTGGCCCGCGACTCCTTAACCCCTGACGTTACCTTAATCTGGTTTTTCTTTAAAATTCCGTTTTCCTCTTGAAAAACGAATGGTGTGCGACGAAGGACTCAGTTCACGACTGGCAGCCCGTTTTCACAGGAAGCCCTTATTTTAGTAATCTTTGAATGCGCGTTAACGTCAATGTGTATGAGCAGTCGAAACCTGAACCGAGAACGATCGCCGTCTTGTTATGACGTCACACGACAGAGCTGAGGCCTTGTACTATTGGTGTTAATATCCAAAGCCCCACTGTAGACTAACAAAAAGCTTTGTAAGAAATGAACTTGATATTAGGAAGAGGAACCAAATGCTATCTTATTGAGGCAGGCAAAACGGTTAATTACCACAGAGAAGTGTGAACTGTTTCTGGAATTGAGCAGGAACGACTTGAAAATAATCACACAATCTTTCAAAACTTCTTCTGGATGGATGATTTCTTGCTGGATATTTTTGTGCGTAAACTGACGCTAGTAAACAATTTTCATGATATTCACCAATAGTTCAAATCATATGGATTCGTTCCTGTATAGAATACGTTTCCATTTCAAACACAATAAGTTTATAAATGATAAAATTACAAAAGAGAGAATTGAAGAATTAGAACTTGTGCAGCGGGTAATCACAAACAAGAGTTGACAAGAATTGACAAGAATTAACAAATGTCACAGGCATATGAACAATCAAGTAACCATGTACGTCTCATAGGTCACCCTCATCTGGGTGCCGGGTCACTCGGGGGGTCAAAGGCAATGAAGAAGCTGACAATCTCGCGAAGAGAGGGTCAGCAGAACCATTTATGGGGCCAGAACCGGCTCTGGGCGTGACAAAGACCACTGCCAGGGAAGCCATTAAGTCCTGGGTGAGAAACCAACACAAGGTGTACTGGGCGGACTGACCAGGGCTCAGACATGGGAAGTCAATAATTGACGGATCCAGTACAAAGAGAGCTGTGGAGCTACTAAATCTTAGCAGAGGACAGCTCAGAAACATAACAGGTCTCTTGACGGGACACATGGCCGTCAAGAAACACCTGCATAAAATGGGGCGGTTCGAAGGGGACCTCGTATGCAGACTCTGCGGCGAGGGGGAGAAATCAGCCCAGCACATCTTGTGTGAGTGTAAAGCCCTGGGCCGCAAAAGACAACTGATCTACGGTCAGTCTAGACCGGAGACAGAGCAATATAAAACTTCACCCTACCAATCGCTGTGCAGACAAGTTCAAGGCACAGTGATTTTGGAATGGGTGGAGTAAGACTAAGGGTATGCACAATCAACCAAAGGTTGCAGTGCTATCGGGGCGGCAAAGCCGCTGGCGGCCCTGAGGGGAAAAAATGTACGTCTGATTCATTTCAATATCCGATGCAGAATTTGTTATCAAGAGAAAAGTCTTAGCTCGTGGTGAGCCAGCCTGTATATGTATGTATGTATATATATATATATATATATATATATATATATATATATATATATATATATATATATATATATATATATATATATATATATATATATATATATATATATATATATATATATATATATATATATATATATATATATATATATATATATATATATATATATATATATATATATATATATATATATATATATATATATATATATATATATATATATATATATATATATATATATATATATATATATATATATTATATATATATATATATATATTATATATATATATATATATATATATATATAATTCAAACATGCATTAGTTTAAAGTTCTAGCGGTCCAAATTCGCGCTCATTTGAAAAAAGTTCGGGACTCCATTTTCTATAAATCTAGAAAGTTCAATTTTGGTACGTAGCAAGCCCTTTCACAAGGCAACATATTCACTAAATTTCATCAAAATCGCTTTGTAATTTTCGGAGATAAAAATTTTTTTCGAAAGAAAACTCAAAATTTCCTCAGAAAACCTTGTCCGATTTTCCTGGCTATCGAACTCATTCAAGCCTTTAATAAAAGAAAGATTCTTGCCGAGTTTCATCAAAAACTTTTTGAGTTATCGTGCGGATAAATAAATATATATATATATATATATATATATATATATATATATATATATATATATATATATATATATATATATATATATATATATATATATATATGTATTTATGTATGTATGTATGTATCTGTGTGTGTATAAAATTTTAACTGACCCCGGAATGGGGTCTAGGGGTCCTTGTTCGCGCTCATTTGAAAAAAAAAAATTTAAAATAAAAATTCACTAAAAAATGTTGTCTCACCACTGATACCTCTCTATTAGCGGATTTTTTAAAATAAAAATTCGCTAAAAAGAAAAGATTAATAACAGTTTTTTAACACCCTGTATTTCGACAACGAAACAACATTCGAAACACTTTTATATCGCATTTTCGTCTTAGCATTGGGCGAGGATACATGATTTTATGTTCTTTTAAAATTTCAAGTGTCAGAATAGACGACTACCTTAGTAATGGAAAAAGTTATACAAAGATTTGGGATAGTAAACGAAATTTTGCAACACCGTCGCACCACCGGTAATAGTCTTTACCTGTGGCTATTGTGCTATACGAAATGACTCAAACCTTTCAGAACTACGGAACTTCCTCGTCTCTTTAAGGTAGTAGTGTCATAGTACATAGGTACAGTAGCAGGTGGACCAGCTCTTGAGATGTCTGCTAATTTTCAAGTTACATGATTAGAGTAATTTTGTTCATGTTTTTGGTGTTGTTTTTGGTGTTTATGAACAAATTCCCGTGTCTACGCAATTAGACGAAAGCAAAAATGTGGTATATAAAGTAAGTAACTTAACATAAATCCCTTCAAATGTAGTTGTGAGTATTTGTATTTATTTGCCATGTAAGATGTACCGTTATAATATCTTTGATAATGAAAATATAGGTTATTTGTCACATTTCTTATAAGCTGATATAAAAAACTGGACGCACCAAGTGTGTTATGGACAACGAAACAACATTTGAAACACTTTTATAATCGCATTTTCGTCTTAGCATTGGGCGAGGATACATGATTTTATGTTCTTTTAAAATTTCAAGTGTCGGAACAGACGACTACCTTAGTAATGGAAAAAGTTATACAAATATTTGGGATAGTTAACGAAATTTCACAACACGGGTAATAGTCTTTACCTGTGGCTATTGTGCTATACGAAATCACTCAAACCTTTTAGAACTACGGAACTTCCTCGTGTCTCAAGGTAGTTAATGTCATAGTACATAGGTAAAGTAGTGGGTGGCCAGCTCTTGAGATGTGTTCTAATTTTCAAGTTACATGATTATGTGAAGTAATTTTGATCATGTTTTTGGTGTTTATGAACAAATTCCCGTGTCTACGCAATTAAGACGAAAGCAAAAATGTGGCATATAAAGTAAGTAACTAAACATAAATCCCTTCAAATATAGTTGGGAGTATTTGTATTTATTTGCGATGTAAGATGTCCCCTTATAATATATTTGATAATGAGTATAGGTTATTTGTCACATTTCTTATGAACTGATATATAAAACTGGGGTGTTGTGGACACCTCAGTAGTAAACAAACAATTCGGGTAAAATCGGAACGAAGAAGTGGACGCTGGACGATGTGCACTGTTGCCAGATGAGTATTACCAAGGCTCATTTTTAATTTAGAAGGAAATCAAGGGGTGAACAAATGTTTTTATAATGTAAATAAATTATGATATGGCGTCATCTACATAAATCGATATTACACATATTTTGCGGAAAGCAGTAGGAAAACGGAAGTCTAAAAAGTTAATTTTCAGCCGCATGGTGGTCCAGGGAAAAAAACGTGGGTCTCTCGACCGAAGGGTACTGGGTTCGATCCCAGATTTCCCCCCCTCCTCCCTTTTTAAGTACATCAGTAACATCAACAGAGGTTGTGCCATTGTGATTGAGCAAGGTAATCTGCACGTTCCGCACTTCCCAGGGGGCGTAAAGTCGTCGGTCCCGTGCCCATGCGATGTTGGGCACGTTAAAGACCCAAATTTCTCGGACAGTGAGGTGAATGAATCAGTTTAGTAACGTCAATGAAGTAATTTCCGTTGCAAATTGCCGATGATAAATCCAACTGTATATGCTAATAGCAAACGGTATCCAATATATTATTTTAAAAATTCGAATTGTTTTATGGTAATGAAGCAATTTTTACTGACAACTGTCGATGATATACATAACCGAGAACATGGCTCTATATGGGTTTCCCTTCGAAGTGTTTGTTTATATTTTAGTTTGAATGAGTATGAAAAGTGAATGAAGCAATTTCCGTTGCGAATTGCCGACGATAAATACAACGGTATATGCTAATAGCAGACGGTATCCAACATATTATTTTGAAAAGTCGAAATGTTTTGTGGTAATGAAGCAATTTCTACTGACAACTATCGATGAAACATTGCCGACAAAACGGCTCTAAATGGGTTTCCCTTGGAAGTGTTTGTTTTTGTTTAAGATGGACGGACGCATTTTACATTTTCGCCTGGCTAAATATGAAATATATCTTAAGAGTTTCAAAGCAGTATGCATGCAGGCATATATACACATTCTGCCTTAATAATTTAAAAGCACATTTTAACCTAGAATGGCATATAACAACAGTCAATGAAGCAGTGTTTGTTGCAAATTGCTTATGAGAAATAAAAATGTAATGTAGTGTATTGACCCGTTCCCACACCACCTTGACTGGGGACTTAGGGTCGCCGGCGCGTTTTTTTTTGCGTAGTTTGCAAGATATCACAAAAAGTATTTCTATCATTAATTCGTGGATTAAGCCTCCTGGGGATACCACGCTAAAAAACGCGCCAGCGACCCTAACTCCCCAGGCTATATGACAATTATTGGGTAAAGGTGGTGTGGAAACGGGTCAATACAATACATTACATTTTTATTTCTCATAAGCAATTTGCAACAAACATTGCTTCCTTGACTGTTGTTATATGCCATTCAAGATTAAAATGTGGTTTTTAAATTATTAAGGCAAGTTAATGTCTCTGAATGTATATACAAAAACAAACACTTCGAAGGGAAGCCCAATTGTGAGCCATTTTCTCGGTTATGTTTATCATCGACAGTTGTCAGTAGAAATTGCTTCATGAAACATTTCGACTTTTCAAAATAATATGTTGGATACCGTCTGCTATTAGCATATACGGTTGTATTTATCATCGGCAATTCGCAACGGAAATTGCTTCATTCACTTTTCATACTCATTTAAGGTTGGAAACTAAAATATAAACAAACACTGCGAAGGTAAGCCCATTTTCAGCGATTTTCTCGGGTAATTGTATCATCGACAGTTGTCAGTAGAAATTGCTTCATTACCATGATCTGTGCGACTTTTCAAAATAATATATTGGATACTGTTTGCTATTAGCATATACAGTTGGATTTATCATCGGCAATTTGCAACGGAAATTGATTCATTACGTTACTAAAGTGATTCATTCACCTCACTGTCCGGGAAGTTTGGGTCTTTAACGTGCCCAACATCGCATGGGCACGGGACCGACGGCTTTACGTCCCTTGGGAAGGGCGGAACGTTCAGATTACCTTGCTCAATCACAATAGCACAACCTCTGTTGATGTTACTGATGTACTTAAAAAGGGAGGAGAGGGGGAAATCTGGGATCGAACCCAGTACCCTTCGGTCGAGAGGCCCACGTTTTTTCCCTGGACCACCATGCGGCTGAAAATTAACTTTTTAGACTTCCGTTTTCCTACTGCTTTCCGCAAAATATGTGTAATATCGATTTATGTAGATGACGCCATATCATAATTTATTTACATTATAAAAACATTTGTTCACCCCTTGATTTCCTTCTAAATTAAAAATTATCCTTGGTAATACTCATCTGGCAACAGTGCACATCGTCCAGCGTCCACTTCTGCGTTCCGATTCCACCCGAATTATTTGTTTACTACCGAGGTGTCTACAATACAGGATTACCATAACGGTACTTTAACCACTTACGTCGTTTCCATTCTGTCTCTTAGATTTGAATATAAAAAAAGCATGGACGCAGCAAGTGCGTTATGGTAGTGAATTTTCATAGCAATGATCTGGCATGAAATATTTTATTATAAATATTTTTTTTCTTGTAACATAGAAATCTAAGTTTTGGTGTATAGTTTAATTTTTATATCATAGAAATCTGAAACCTTATGAGATGTACGACATGGTCGCCGCCTACTTGCGGAACCAAGTAGCATGTTGTCACGACAGCTCAAAATGTAGAAAAAACTTTTTTTAACACTTCTTGTGTTTCAAAATCGAAGCGACATTCGAAAAATTTTTATACCACATTTTCGTCTTATACCTAATTAGGGACGATGCATGGTTTTATGTTCTTTCAAAATTTAAATATTCCGAATAGGCAGTTTTAATGATTGAAAAGTGATTATTTGGGATAGTAAGCGAAGTTTGGCAACACCGAAAATTGTCTTCACCTGTGTCTATTGTTGTACACGAAATGACTCGAATCTTTTAGAATTAGGGAACTTCTTCCTCCCTCTACCTTAAGGTAAGGTAGATGGTAGAGAGTTCGTAGAAGTAGGTAGGTATAATAACGGTTAGCTAGCTCTTGAGATGTGTTATTTTTCATGTTCCATGATCACGTGGAGTGTTTTTAACAATGTTTTTGTTGTTGTTTTTTGTGTTTATGAACAAACGTCCATGGTTGTGACATTAAATAAATACAAAGTGTGATATATTATAGTAAGTACGATAAATTCCTTCAAATGTAGTTATTAGTATTTGTATTTATTTTCGATGTAAAATACCCCGTTATAATATCTTTGATAATGAAAATGTAGGTTATTTGTCACATTTCTCACAAGCTGATATAAACAAGTTACAGATCCCATGAAATCTTATCTAATCTAGTGAATTCCACGGCAACAATTTCACAATAATTTTGTTTCATCTCAGAAATTTGACTGCCAGGCGGTTTAAAAATATTAAATTGTCTTTTAAGTCTTTTTAATATAATTCAGCAATTCAATACGACTGCTTTACGATACATTCCTATACCGTACCTTACCTTAATAAACGAATAAATCAATAAGAAATAGGGATTATTTCACCTCTATGAATATCTGTTTCTTATTTACGTCAACTCCAACACCATCTTGTCAGAACGTGCAATCTGTAACACCTCCCGGGAAGGGGGTATTTGATGTATTTTTAATATGCTCGTAATATTGAAAAGTGCCCGCAAAACTATTAGTTACGTTAGGGTTATAGGTATATAGATTAATTAAACTTGAAAAATATATGTGCTCAAATAATAAGTGTAATTAGGCAGCTTGATACAAGAATCCGCATCTCTCAATCGCACTTTAACTGCAACGTTCGGCTGTTAAATTTCATAGAGGTACGATCTGCAAATTCATTTATTTTCTTGATCATTTGTGTCGCGCACTTCTTCTTTTGTTTTATTTTGTAATTTGTTATTTATAGACAAATGTTATCATGTTATACGGGGTGATTCAAATTCAAGCCTCACCATGAGGATTTCGGTTATTATTGTAGCTGGAGGGTAGATACAAATTCGGCAAAGTTACTCAATTTTGTGTTCTTTAATATGCCGCAAAGAAATCATTTTTTGAAATTGTCGTTCAGGAAGTTGTCAAATAAACTGAAAAAAACTTTTTCGGGTGGCTCATTTATTTAAACCCGTATAAAGAAACTAAAAACACATTCCCACAGCCATTTTTAGTTCTGTAGCTGATGGGAGAGTCTGGCGGTTTTAACAACGTTTCGCCTTCTTTGTGACATCACCAATTTTCTTAGTTCCTGTGAGCGCTGCGCGCCATATTGGATATCGTCATCGTAGGATTTCTGTTTTTAGTGAATTTTCTTTAAAAAAATTCACTATTGAGGAGATCCTGACTTTTGAATTTTGAAAACATTTCTTCAAATGAGCGCTAATTAGGCCCCGCAGAACACATACCCGGGGTCAGTTTCAATTTATATAAATATATATATATATATATATATATATATATATATATATATATATATATATATATATATATATATATATATATATATCCGATAACTCAAAAAATAAAGGGCCGATTTTGATTAAATTTGGTGAATACCTTCCTTTTGTAAATGGCTAGGATAAGTTAGTTAGTCAGGAAAATCGGCTCAGGTTTTCCCGGAAAATTTTGTGTTTTCTTTCAAAAAAAATTATATTTCCGGAATTAACAAAGTAAGGGCAACCAAATTTGGTACGCTGGTTTATATAGGTGAGCTAAGTACCAAAATTTAGCTCTGTAGGTCAAAAGACAAAAAAGTTATGGGCATTTAAAGAAAAAAATTGGCGTTTTCCTCAAAACGTCAAAGTGACAATTTTAAACCTCAAAAGTCGCAACATTTAGGCAAAGAACTTGAACTATGTGAAAACTGGAACCTGTGATGAGCACTAATAAGTACACTTGGAGAACACCCAAATCACCACAACACATATTTCAGAGACCTTACGATCGTTTCGTTGACAATGCCAACATCTTCAGAGGAAGAAAAATTCTTCTTCCTCTGAAGATGTTGACATTGTCAACGAAACGATCGTAAGGTCTCTGAAATATGTGTTGTGGTGATTTGGGTGTTCTCCAAGTGTACTTAAAAGAACTTGATTTCATTTTACTAAAATATTTCCAGGAAATTCATTTCAAATAGGCCCTTTCTCTGATGCTTGGCAGTAGCCTTAGCTATTATACCATTAAGCGATAAACTCTATAATAGGGTTTATCGTTTAATGGTATATAATTGTTGTCGAATTTTCGTATAAAATCAATAAAGCTCAATATATCCGTTATTATACAAGATATGAAAAAATATTGTAGACAATAATTATAGGGTGTCTTGAGATACATCTTAAAAAAGTATTTCTACAATCACAGGATGGCCCATAAGTCGTTGGTGATACAAATAATATTTTTCTAGTCGAAATCACCTTATGTTTTTGCATTTTCCATCGAAATATAGTGCATGTTTGTAAGTTAAGAAATTCTGGACGCAGCAAGTGCGTTATGGTAGCGAATTTTGATTAAATGCTTCATATTTGAAAGGCTCAATTTGCTATTAACCTATAAGGTTGACCAAGAAACGGATTTTTTCGGTTACACTTTAAGTTGACTTTCGGAAATTTTTGTACGTTTTCAAACAATAAAGTTATTTTGATGAAACATGGCACATTGTTTTTACTATATATGTTATACTGGTAATCAAATGTGAGGCCTGCTTTCTGAAGAAAAAAAAACACATATTTGCTATTAAAAATATTTTTATGAAAACTCACTACCATAACGCACTTGCTGCGTCCCGAACTTTTTAATTCTTCAATGTATAACACGTTTAGAAATATTTTTTACCGAGTGGGTTTAGCTGTCAATCAGCGCAAAATAACCTTAATTTATGTCTGAAGTTGGCTGTGGAACTTGAAAACGTCAAAAAATACTTGTTTCGTAATAGTAAGATGCCGATTAATAATGTTGACTCACGTGAGTCTTATAGAGTTTGCAATTATTTTCACGTAATGTTCTCGCTGTATCCAAATCTAGAGGAAATTGAAGGATCGTTATTATTGACCTAAAAGGTAAATAAAAGACAATTATGTTATTCACAAAAAGTTACTTTAAATTTACCATTCCCAAAATATGTATTATTACGTCGATTATTGTTTAAGTTTGTCTTCCCGTAACCATGCGCGGTTGGATGCAAACTCTGCTAAATTTATATTAAGCTGTTGAAACATAGTACGAAGTGGTTGTTATCGTTCTGTACACATTCTTAAACATCTCATGGGCCGATATTGTTGTATTACGATTTGATACATAAAAATACACAACATATGATGCTTCTCTTCATTGTGGAACGCAATTTTACTATTACAATGTTATCACCGATGACAGAAATATTTTTTGACGTTTTGAAATTGCACAGCCAACGTCAAGAGACAAATTAAGGTGATTCTGCACTCTTTGGCAGCGGAGGCTAATTGTTAGAAATTATTTCTCAGTATGTTAATACATTGTTGAATTCAAAAAAAAAAAGAAATCCTATGATGTCTCAGCGACAACCTACTTTTTTTTAATGTTCTGGCCTCGAGATGGAACTCATTCAGCTATCGCCATTTTTATTTTCATTGGCTTCTTTGCAGACTATTTTTATACCCTTAGTATATTATATACCTATATTACACATGTGCACTTATATCTTGCCGCCATTTGCAGTTTAACTATTTATTTTATTTTGCAATTGGCCATAGCCGTAGAAACAGGTCGACGTGAAAATAAAAATACAAAGCAATAGAAACATCGTAGAATAAGGGTTATATTTCAAAGTCCACAAAACCTATTATATTATATATTCATGAAGGGTTAGCAAGCTTAATATTATTTGGTGGCGGGCGTAACGCGCCGATCCCGTGTACTATGCGCTGTTTGACACGTTAAATATCCGTAAGCTCATTATAGAATGGAAGGGATTAGGTAAAATGTACGAAATGGTAAGGTGGAACCACGTTAACCAAAGGACCAAAACCGTGACACTCGCTTCATGTCTTGGGGGTCGTTCAAGGCAACTTTATATAAACACCGAACAGGTACCACAGGTGAGGTGCGGGTGGACATTAGAAAAGACATTAGGAATATTAGAATCAAAACACTAATTACTAAAATACCTGTGATACAACTGGCTATCAAATAAATACTAACCAATAAATCCGTCTGAAATTTAGTGTGGTGACGTTTGACAGATGACAGTACACGACGGTAATGTCAACTTCCCTCAGCAACGCCACCTGTCTTCAAACACGGGTACTTATTGATCGTATAGTCCCCACGTATTCAAAAGGCGCATAAACGCCCATTTTGTGGCAGTTCGTGATGCCTTTAAGAACTATTTCCTAAAAAATATCATTATTTTAACAAATAAAAGTATTACCTTGGAGTAGTATATACGATTGTAATAACAACAAAATGGTTATAATTGGGCCACGATATTTTGCTTGCACACACACACCTCTTGTGTTTATATATTTTATGAATATGTTTACAAATACATACTTTCTAATGTATTATAGAATAACAACAACGTGTATCACTGAAGATAAATAATATTATGCTCACTGGACAATAATTACAGCTATTTCTTAAACTAACAGTTTCTGTAAACATCGTATCTTAATAGCTAGCAACGTTATTAGACATTGCAACAATATATATAGACGGACAGAAGTGCAATTAGGAAACTAGAAAGGAAATAAATCATATTTGTCTTATGGAGTCCGTTCTTAATGAAAACGTTATATAAATGTTATCACAAGATAAGGCAACCGGTTATGATATTTGTTTGTTGATATAAGCCATTTCATATTAATAATCTGTCAGTCTCAATGTATCTGCTTCATCACGTACGTCACAACGTCCCTCTAGCATAAGTGACATATTCTGAGATGTACGACATGGTTGCCATCTCGGTACGGAACCAGGTAGTATGTTGTCACGGCAGCTACAATCAACAAAAAATGTTTTTAATGCAGACTGTGTACAACCAACCACGGAACTACACGGTGAATCCCAGATTGTTGCTCTAGACATATCCAAAGCATTCGACCAGGTCTGGCACGCAGCGCGGCTTAATAAACTTCCGGCCTATGGCCTACCACCAAAACTTTGTACCTGGACAGCAAATTTCCTCTCCAACAGGAGCATTTCTGTTGTTGTGGATGGCCATTCCTCTAAACTGTATCAAATTAATGCAGGAGTTCCTCAAGGTTCAGCTTTAGCCCCTACTTTGTTTCTTCTCCACATCAATGACCTCCTCTCTAGCACATCCAACCCAGTTCACAGTTACGCGGACGACAGGAACCTCCACTCAAATATACAATATTCTAAGCCTGTCTGTTTAGCCCAATTAGATGAGGATCGCAGACTCATGGAGGGTTCTGTGTCCGTGGATCTCCAAAAAATATTAGACTGGGGAAGTAGAAATCTTGTGCAATTCAACCCCACCAAATCTCAGTCTTGCTTTCTTTCTCATAAGAGATACATCAGCCCTAGACCCATCACAATGAACAACCAAGTTATTCAAAGTAATGAGTCCTTTTCTCTTTGTTGGCATTTCTGTGGATCGAAATCTTAATTGGCACCAACATGTCACATCAATTGCAGAATCGGCTGCTAAGAAATTAGGTTTCCTCTTCTGGGCTCGCAAACGCTTTTCACCAGCTAATCTCTATACCTTATATACTTCACAAATAAGGCCAAACCTCGAATACTGCTCCCACATCTGGGGTGCAGCTGCCGCTCGCTATCCTGGGCTCCATTCAAAGGAGAGCTATACGTCTCATCGGTGACACTACCCTCACCCAAAGGCTGCTATCTCTTGCCCACCGACGTGCTGTTGGTGACCCCCCCTCTCTCTCTCCCTCTTATAGATATCTGAACGGGCACCGCTCAGAGGAGCTTTCTTCCATAGTTCCTCCACCTGCTGCCCCCAACAGATCTACCAGGGGAACAGAGCGAATGCACCCTTTTACTGTCCAGGTCACCAGACATAGAACATCTTGTTATGCCCGCTCTTTTGTCCCGAGGACTTCCAAGTTGTGGAATTCCTTGCCGGCACATGTTTTTCCTTCTCCTCCGAACCACCAAACCTTCAAGTCCAGAATTAACAAGTTGCCTCTTTCCTCCTTGTCAACACCCACGGTACGATAGTATTTAGGCTGTAAGCCCTCGTGGTGTGTTGTTGAAATTAAAAAAAAAACAATTATGTATATTGTCAGTCATGGCCTTTTTCCCCCTAATTCCGGGACAATGTATTAATGTTCTCACCATAATTAGAAACGCATTTAAAACACATTAGGATTTGCCTCTTAAAACGTCAAAGTCACGATTTGAAATCACAAAATTGGCAACATTCAGGCAAAGAACCTAAAAAGAATACGAGTTATGTAGAGAAAACAAGAGAAAGCAAGACGTGTGTTTTAAAAACCCTTAAGTTTCAGCTTCAACCATCATTGTCCTTCATTTTACGAAAATTTTTCCAGAAAATTTATTTCAAATGGAATCTTTCTCTGATACTTTGGGGCTGGTTTTAGTTATAGAGTTTATCGTCTAATGGGCCAAATGTCTAGCGAATATTCTTAGAAAAAAATTCGCTTTTAAGGAGGCACTTTTAAATTTTGAAAATATTTCTTCCAATGAGCGCGAACTAGGCCCCCTAGGATTCACATCCGGGGTTAATTTTAGTTTTTTCCTATGTTCGCGTATACCTGGTTCAATATATCCGTTATTATGAAAGATACGCGAGAAAATTGTATACGTTAATTATAGGGTGTCTTGAGCTGCATCTTATAAAATTATTTTCTTTTTTGTTAATCGAAAACGCCTTATATTATCGCATTTTTGCATATTCTGTATGTGTGTAAGAAAAGATATTCGGGACACAGCAAGTGCGTTATAATAGCCAACTTTCATTAAATGCTTCAAATGTCAATAGCTTAATTTGCGATCAAAGGTTTTTTCGCGAACATTTAAAGTTTATTTTCGAAAAACTTTTGTACATTTTTAAACAATAAAGTTATTTTGATTAAATATGGTACATTGTTATGCATGCATACTGCCTGGTTGCGAATTTTTCTTCGAAAGTTCTCAAAAAAGTACAAAATATTTATTATCTAGAAGGAAAATTCGAAATAATAAGTTAGTGACTGAACACGTCCTTTTCGTATTTTTTTCTATATCACTAATAGATTATTGAATAAATTATTTCGTAATTTTTTTTTCATTAAATGTCTTTTACGATGAAAATCGGTATGGGCAGATTTGAATGGAGTTTGACGAATCTGTCGTCACCTTTTTTTTTATAAAAAAATTCCTAATAGACATTTTTTAATAAATTATTTCCTAATTTTCGAAAAAAAAATATATTTTTCTCGAAGGCAGGACAATAAAAATCAGTACGTGCAGATTTTATGTGATTTTGAAGAAAATCCGCCATTTTTTTATTCCTAATAATAATTAAACACATTATTTCGTAATTTTCCAAAGCAAATTCAATTTTTCCCTCGAATGACATAGTTTAGAACAATAAAAATCGTTACCGGCGGATCTTAAGAGATTCTGGATAAGAATACGTCATAACGTTTTTTAGAAGAAAAATCCCTAATACCAATTTCTTTAAATTATTTAGAAATTTTCCACAAAGAATTAAATTTTGTCTCTAAAACGCTGTACTTAGTTTAGAATAATAAAAATCAGTACAGGCAGCTTTCCAGGATTTAAAATAAGAATCCGTTCGTTTTTTCTTTTTTCTAAAAAAAATCACTAAAATATAAATTTTTGAAATCTGACCCCATGGCCATGATTAGAGTCAGGAAATACAGTTTCACATTTGGTGAATGCTCATTCTGATTACCTACTTTGCAAAAAAATTAATAAAAATCTGCCAAAGCAAAAATAAAGATTTTTTATTTTTTTATTTTTTTTTATTTCAACAACATACCACGAGGGCTTACAGCCTAAATACTATCGTACCGTGGGTGTCGACAAGGAGGAAAGAGGCAACTTGTTAATTCTGGACTTGAAGGTTTGGTGGTTCGGGGGAGAAGGAAAAACATGTGCCGGCAAGGAATTCCACAACTTGGAAGTCCTCGGGACAAAAGAGCGGGCATAACAAGATCTTCTATGTCTGGTGACCTGGACAGTAACTGGGTGCATTCGCTCTGTTCCCCTGGTAGATCTGTTGGGGGCAGCAGGTGGAGGAACTATGGAAGAAAGCTCCTCTGAGCAGTGCCCGTGCAGATATCTATAAAAGAGAGAGAGAGAGAGAGGTCACCAACAACACGTCGGTGGGCAAGGGATAGCAGCCTTTGGGTGATGGTAGGGTCACCCTAGCTGGTGAAAAGTATTTGCGAGCCCGGAAGAGGAAACCCAATTTCTTAGCAGCCGCTTCTGCAATTGATGTGACATGTTGGTGCCAATTAAGATTTCGATCCACAGAAATGCCAACAAGAGAAAATGACTCATTACTTTGAATAACTTGGTTGTTCGTTGTGATGGGTCTAGGGCTGGTGTATCTCTTGTGAGAAAGAAAGCAAGACTTAGTTTTGGTGGGGTTGAATTGTACAAGATTTCTACTTCCCCAGTCTAATATTTTTTGGAGATCCACGGAGACAGAACCCTCCATGAGTCTGCGATCCTCATCTGATTGGGCTAAAGAGACAGGCTTAGAATATTGTATATTTGAGTGGAGGGTGCTGTCGTCCGCATAACTGTGAACTGGGTTGGATGTGCTAGAGAGGAGGCCATTGATGTGGAGAAGAAACAAAGTAGGGGCTAAAGCTGAACCTTGAGGAATTACTGCATTAATTGGATACAGTTTAGAGGAATGGCCATCCACAACAACAGATATGCTCCTGTTGGAGAGGAAATTTGCTGTCCAGGTACAAAGTTTTGGTGGTAGGCCATAGGCCGGAAGTTTATTAAGCAGCGCTGCGTGCCAGACCTGGTCGAATGTTTTGGATATGTCTAGAGCAACAATCTGGGATTCACCGTGTTGTTCCATAGACTTGTTCCAAGAATGGGTGACAAAGGAAAGGAGGTCGGCAGTCGATCTGCGCTGACGGAATCCATACTGCCTGTTGTGGATTAGACTGTGTTTTTCAAGGAATTTTAGTAATTCGGTGTTTATATACTTTTCCATCACTTTAGAGACGACTGAAAGGAAAGAAATAGGCCTGTAGTTGCTAGGGAGCGCTTTGGATCCTTTCTTGGGGATGGGTTGTACTCGAGCAGTTTTCCAGTTACTAGGGAATATGGCTTTATTGTAAGATATCTGAAACAGACGAGTCAGGACAGGAGCAAGTTCTGGTGCGCATTTTTTGAGAACAATTGCTGGGATCTCGTCAAGGCCAGAGGCTTTCCTGGTATTAAGAGAAGAGAGCATCTTTCGTACCTTTTTAGCTTCGAAAATGATCCCTTATTTTATGCGTGACATTGGGGGCTGTTGGTGGTTGAACATTTGGAGGTGGGTTGAGAGTAGTTGGGTGGTTAGTTAATTTATTTTAAAATTCGCGACCATAACGCGCTTTCTGCGTCCGGATTTTTTTACACTCATCCAAGCGGCCATAAATGGACACACTGTATGTAGAGGACAATATTAATACCCTACCGTCGTCATCTCGTTTTCAGTACGAGGTAAGTCGTAATGAATATATTTTTATCATTCGAATGCAGATATCAGATTTCATTTCGTATTTATCATCTGTATAAATAATGAGAAGTGTTGTTTCATAATTCTTATAACAGCACGTTTCTATCTAGATGCGTCCCCTCCAGGAGTCCGTAGTGGCATTGTTTGTCAAGACGATAAACTAAATATGCTTTTTCAGCAGTTTTATCTACTTGGTGTAATTGTTTTTATGTAATATAGCACAAGCATTTCATACATGGTTCAGTTTAGTAGTTGACATTGCCATCTTTGCAACAGTCTTGGGTGTTAGTGTGTTTTTGATTTGTTTTTAATTGATTTTTATAGTGATACTTCTGTCGTATAAAGTATTGCATAGTGAGGTTCTGATCAGATTGGAAAATGAAGAATTCCCTCAAGGTCTCACTTGCTGACTGGTAAATAAATATCTTTTTGGTAGGGCGTTCCAAGTAAATTACAAACATATAGAGGTATCCGTTTTTCGAGCGGAAGCGTAAACATCTCGATTAAGAGCAGGATTCGAAAGTGGTAGTTGTAGAAATAAATCTCCGTGTGGGGGGCTACTGTATCAATACTTGAATATTAACGTAAAAGATACAAATGTCCAATTTCACAAAGCTTAAATAGTTAACGGCCGGTTAGCAGTGGCGGCTCGTGAGTGTCGCGGTAGCGGAGGTAGGATTTTTTTTAATTTTCAAGGTCACACGTTTTCCTGGCACTTCAGAATTTCTGTGAAGAATCCATTTATACAAAAATATAGACTTCCACAAGAATAATTTTTTAAATTTTATACCTTTTTGAAATAATTTATTCACGAATTACTGAGGGTATAAATAAACAGGAATAAACACATAATTCCTAAGAAGCATGAAATTGTACAACATTTTCGTTATTTAACCGACTCTGTATCTTTAAAGTTCAGAAGATCGCAATAGCGTGCAAGATAAAAGTGACCATCCTGTATATAACTCAAAAAATTATAAGGCGGTTTTGATGAAATTAGGTAGGCACCTTTCTTTTGTAAATGGCTTGGATAGGTTTGATAGCCACGAACAGCGGGCCAGTTTTACAGGTAAAATTTTAAGTTTTCTTTCATTTTTATTCATCGGAAAATAAAAAACCCATGTCAGTCAAATTTAGTACGCAGGTTTCTATTGTAAAACGTACCCATACTATATACGAAAATTTGGATCTCGTAAGTTAAAGGAAAACGGGTATAAGAAGAATTGGGTTTCACTGTAGGTCAAAGAAGGTCACAAGACCAAAATATTGTGGCTATTTGATATTACGCGCAAAGACTAACTTGTCTTGGCGCAAAAAGGTCCAGAAGTACGAGAAACTACTACTTTCAAAATTTTATAATTTTTCACCTGTCAAGAGTGGTGATTTGAAACGGCAAAATTGGTGATTTTTAAACAAAGATTCTGAAACTGATGCGGTCTATGGCTGGCAAATATTGCATGAAATGTTATAGATTTATATTTCGACAGTTCTTCTCGTTCATATAATAAAATATGTTTACTTATATACACATTTGATATAGACCTTATTTTGTGCAGATAACTCTCTACCATCGGAAGTTCACATACTAAGCTTGTAGGTTAATTTTCTATGGATTACGATCATGGTTGGGAAGTATGCCTCACATTATACTTCACTTGTCACATTCTTCGTCGCCGAGTGATAAGGATGGCTAGTATCTCACCAAATAATCGTCTAACGAGGGTTGAAATCTTAGTGGTGGCCGATTTTTGTACTCTTTTATTTAACTTCAATCTTTACTCATCAGATTATACAATTCCAATGTATTTTTTAGCAAACTTTTGCAGAAAATAAGGTGATAACGACAACGCGATCAAACAAAGTTGTTAAATATTTTTTTCTTTTTGTTTCAGTAATAAATGCAACAATGAAAAACGTCGTCGAGAACAAGAAAATATCTACATAGAGGAGCTGGCCGAGCTAATATCCGCCAACTTCGCGGACATGAGCTCGCTCTCGGTTAAGCCCGACAAGTGCGCCATTCTACAAGAAACTGTCAACCAAATTAGAAGTATTAAGGTAAGGTTTTTATTTATAATTTCATATTGTTTCCCAAAAGAGATTAAACTACGCTCCTAGGTTAAACTCTACCAATATCTTCGACATTAAAAACTGGCGGCTGATACTAGAAATTATGACTGATCATGTTGAGTTACCTGAAAGTAATACGTTTATCAAAAATTGATGGTACTAAAAAAAACCTTCAAATACTGAAAAGAGAGGAGCTTATTTTGAGTTTCATTTTTTTTTATGCCCAGATTCTAGCCCGATAGTGGCAGCTATGGAAATGGGATTAAGCGACCAATACTTCTAGAATAATGTGAGAGTATTACGTTAGAATGTGAGTGGGCCATACCGGTCCCTCCACCGCGACCATAAGGTCTATTGTGGCTCACGCCTAATGGTCTATATTTCGCCCAACAAGGCCAGCCTCCTGCAGAGGTCGATAATCTTTGTGGGCGAAAGTTGATCCAGATCTTCCGGAGCAAGCTTTGTCTTGCCAAAGAGCGGTTATCTAGTCCTGTCCGCCGCCGGACAGGAACACAGTACGTGCTCTGCTGTCTCGTCACTCTCCATACACAGCCTGCACTCAGTCTCCTGACCGACTCCAATTCGGTGCATGTGGTGACGCAAGCGGGAGTGTCCCTTATACAGGCCGACTAGAGTACTCAGTTGTTGTCTTGTTTAGCTCTAGAAGTTTCTTAGCTCTTGACTCAGCCAGGCCATTTTTGAAGGCCTTAGAGTGAGCTAATCCTGGCAAGCCAATGCTGGATTGTCATTCTTTCTGTCCAGGTCTTTAAGGTGCGTTTTGCTGTGCATGATGTTATCCACAGCACCGGTTCTGGTCCGATGAAGGCCCTCTGGGCACCACTCCTGCCAAGCGCGTTGGCCGCAACATTGCCATCATGGTCCGAGTGACCCGGTATCCAGACCAGCGACACCTCATTAAAGCTGCCCAGTTCATTGAAGGCAGATTTACAACTCCATACCGTTTTTGATTTGCAGCGGTATATATCTTTATCGATTTGTGTGTGCACTGGTTTTCTATACTTTCCTTTGCACACATCTCGATGGCATACACTTCTGCCTGGGGTTGGTTGCGTACTTGCGGAGGCTAGCTGATAGTCTAGCATCGGTGTTGCCTCCATACGCGCCGGCTCCTACTCCCATATTGGTTTTGGAGCCGTCAGAATACCAGCAGAGATCGGCTCTCAATAGCGTCGTTTGATTTCGTTCCCAGTCCTCCCTTTCCAGGAGGACGGTCTTGAAAGACAGATCTTTACTGATCTTTGTAGGCATCAAGTCTGAGACCATTCCCAGAATCCCATGACCCTCAATGTCATCAAGGAGTGCGGACCCTCCCAGACTGACTTCCTTCGGCATGCTGTCTGCCGTTTGTTTTAGTCTGTACGTTGTCCACCTCGCCACCCTCTCCAGCCATATAGGAAGAGGTGGAATGTTTAGGAGGACTTCCAGAGCGGCTGATGGCGCGGCGCTTATCGCTCCGGTTAATATCAGACAAGCTTGTCTGTAGATGAAGCCAGTTTGGCCCTCGCGATACCACGAAGTGCCTCGGGCCACCAAACTATGGCTCCATATGTTATCATTTGTCTGATAACCACTACATAGAGCTAGTACATCTGTTGGGCGTTTGTTCCCCAGTTATTTCCACAGATTCTACGGCATGTCCACAGGGACAGTTTAGCCCTGCGGATTACATTCTCTAACTGTACGTCCCAGTTTAGCTTCTTATCTAGGGTAACCCCCAGATATTTTGCTTGTTCCGTAAATGGAATCGTTTCCCCCCTAAGAATAGGTGGTTTTAATCTGTCCAGCCTTCTTCTGGTAAATGGAACAATGATCGTTTTGCGGGGGTTCACAGACATCTGTTCCCTCCGACACCAATCATTCACTACATTTAGTGTCTCTTGAAGAGTACTTGCAAGTTAGTCCTCAGATTTGCCTCTAACCATTATGACAAGATGATCAGCATACGCTTAGAACTCAACCTCCCACAACCCGAGGATAGCCAGCAAATCGTCCACAAAGTGGGACCAGAGTAGGGGCGATAGAACTCCCCCTGAGGGCACCCCCTCGCAGCCCTGAAGCCGACCACGTCCCCCCTGCGACGAGGTAATAATAGTCCGATTGTGAAGCATGCTTCCGATCCAGCCACAAATGGTAGGTTCCACCCCTCTAGCGATAGTGGCTTCGTAGAGGGAGATAGGTAATGCATTGTTAAATGCTCCTTCGAGAAATGCAGCCACCGCCACCTCCCCATTATCCAGGGAGTGTGTGATCTTCTCGACGAGGTTATTGAGTGCTAACTCAGTAGATTTGCCAGTTTGGTAGGCATACTGGTGGGCATTTAGGGGGTTGTTGACTAAGATGTTCCCCTTAATGTGTCCGTCCAGTATTTTTATCCAATCCCTTCAGGAGGAATGATGTAACACTGAGAGGTCTCAATGATGTGGGTAGGAGGTCATTACGTCCCAATTTGGTAATGTAAACCCCCCTAATCACCTTCCAGCTGGATGGAATATTGTTCCAAGCCAGACTGGCTCTATACAGCCTGATTAGGAAAGGTAGGAGAGTGTGAGAGTATAAAAACGCAGCGATAAGCGATATCAAATCTTCGGATTATTTTAAAAGCTGCCACTCCGTTTTAAATGCCAAGAAAAGGTGAAACTCACCACTAATATACATGTAGATATTAAAACCCACATATCCGTCACACTAACTTTGCATTATACGAAATAATTACATATGCACACATAACGTAGTAAACACAGGTACATTAGAGGAACTGGTAATAAAATAAAATGACGACCGTCGTTATCGAGACAAATATAAAGTTTTCTTTCTCCATGACGCCCTAATTTGCCGCAGTATTCGACTTTATCGCAATATGATCCAAGCGGTTGCATCTTTCGTTACACAATGCCGTACAATATTCGGAGGCAAAACTGTGCGATTGTTTCCGGGAAAACGGACTTGCCGATTTTCTCAAGAGTTTCAGATAAGCTTAATTTCAGCGTCACCCATGTAAGGCACACCTGTATATCAATATTCTATCAAAGTGTTTGTTGTATGATTCAATATCTTTTTGCCGTCTTTACATACTTCTTTTAGGCATCTGCCGTCGGAACTTCTTATTCAAAGCCCAAATATACCTTTGATTGTTGTTAAACATGTTTTCGGTCTTCTTTTGGCAAAACTGTGCAAGGAAAATGTTTGCGTTTCAGGCGCGTGAGTCCCAGGAGCAAAACAACGACCCAGTCCAACAGGGTGAGGTGTCCTCCTCAAGACCATCCATTCTCTCCAACGAGGTGTACGGCCCTTTGTTGTTAGAAGCCCTGGAGGGATTCCTTTTCGTTGTCAGCGCCGAGGGGAAGGTAGAACACGTCACAGATAACGTCACTACCTACATCAAGTTCACCAAGGACGAGGTGCTTGGCAAGAGCATCTACAACTTCATCCATCATGGCGACCACGCCAGGTTCTCGGCCTGTTTGCTGCCTATGAGCATAGGCTGGGCGCAAGAACCAACAAATAGGTTAGTCCCACTGCTTTTTCTAAATCAAAAACATTTGCCATCATTTGATAGTCAATAAAATTTGCTAATACACGTTATTTTGGGGGTCCAGGTCGCGTAGCTTTAGCATCCGTTTCCTAGTGAAATCTCCCGAAGATCAAGACGAGAGTGTGGAGGAAAAGCAACAACGTGTCAGTTGTTACGAGCTGATGCAGATCTCGAGTACTCTGCTCAGAGACCAGGTGTCAGTGGGTGAAGAAGACGGCGAATGCGGTCCTTGCTTGCTTTGCGTCGCCAGCAGAATCAGCCATAGAGATAAGGCTGCCTCAGGGATAGAACAATTTACTACCAAACTAGATACCACAGGGAGGATCATAGGTGTGTATTGACAACAGCTTTGAATTTAAGGTCAAGCCTGTAATTTTGATTCAGATTTGAATGTTACCTTGTTCGTTGAACTTAATTTAAAACTAAATATCGTTTCTCTATTATTTAAAGGAGTGGACACTTCAAGTGTATCTCCAGTATATTCACACTACATCAATAAAGACCTGATGGATCAGGTACTGAGAGACCTAGTGCCGCCACAGGACCTCCACAAATTGAACACCCATCTCAGGGAAACGCTGACTTCGGGTCAGTCTACTAGTGCCGTCTACAGGCTGCAGTTAGCCCAAGACAAGTACGTCCAAGTCCAAACGAAATCGAAACTCTTCAAAACCAACCCCCATTCGCCGAACGATACAGATTTCATCATGGCGACCCATTCCATCATCGGGTAAGTACTATAAACAAGTTTCGGTTTTAGTTATTGCTGTTTCGTGTTCTAAACCCGATGTCTTTAGTATATTTTTGAGGGCAATCCATCCATGGGCCAGATATTAGTTGGTTATTATGTAAGGGATGTTTTTATCAAGCTAAACTGGGATATTTAATTGGTTTTATAACTGAATATTAGGCTTTGTGTTTTCTTTGTGAAATTGGGTATTGGTATGTTGTTGTATTTTTGCAGGGAGAATGATGCCATAGGTCCCACAGATCCAGGTGGTGGGACCCTCGTCAACAACAATAACAACACCTCGACTCCCAGCAGCAACAGTGGGGGCGCCAGTGGCGTTGGAGGGCCGTTGATGACTAGTGTTGTGAACGGTGCGCGTAACGGTAGCGCTCCTGTGTCATCTGGCTCGGAGAGCTCCACAGCTTCATCCAACCACAACCTTCTTAACGCATCCTCAACACCTTCCTTCACGACCACCTTCAACCTGGACAACGACTTCAACTTCGACATCTTTCCCCAAACGACGTGGGACCAGTTGGACAGCGGCGCTTGGGCTACGGATGCGCGGCCCCCTTCGCGTCATAGCGTCACCCCCGTGTCCACCCCAACTCCGCGACCACCTAGCAATCCCGCGCAGTCCCCTCTGGCTGCCGTGGGCGCCCTTACCCCCTTTTCCCCTATGCATCCCTTAGAGGAGCAGAAAGATACCAAAGCAAACGTGCTGGAGGAGGCCTCCGCAATGATGGACTCGGTGAAGCTGAGAAATCTGCTTACCAAGCCGCCGAACAGTGTCGTGATTGATAATTCGGGTGATTCGGACAGTAGAAATAGGAATAAGATATTAAAGGGACTGTTAAATCAGCAAGACGAAGACGATATGCGAAGTGATAATAGAAGTAGTCCTAGGGGCGCCGGGCTGATGGGTAGGCCGCAGGGTCCCATGCAAGGGTCTTCAGAGTTACCTCATAAAAATGCCGCCGCAACAGCAGCCGCCTCCTCATCGTCCTCGACGTCCGGCAACAACAACATGCTGCGACAGGTGAGTCATTCATTTTATTTTAGCAGTAGACCATGTTGCTACTTGTACTTCTAATCGTTTACTGTTTTGGTTATTTTTTCCATTAGGGGTGGGTGGTACACATTCGGTAAATTTTTAGTTTTAATTTATTTTCGTGAAATTAATCAAACTTAGAGAAACCCTAAATACATATAACTGTTTTTTGGACTATTCTGAAGGCTCATAAAAAGGCCGGCGTTAAAGAAACACAACACACACAAAATTATAGTGGCAATTAATTCTGTACGGATCTACGAAACTAAGAAGGCGGCGACTTTTCTGTGACTGCCATTTTTCGTTTCATAAAAATCGAACCTAGTATCGCAAAAACCGTTTGTCTCAATCTTTAATAATAACTGAGATACTCCACATCAACTAACCCCATAATTAGCAGATAAAGCAGCTGAAGTGGTTCATCATGGGAAAAAATGTTAGTTATTCAAGAGCCAAGTAAAATGCTAATTTAATTTCAATATCTCTTTCAAATTCTGTTATATTTTTGCCGCAAGTTTATTTTTAAATACTTTTCAAATTTGACATATTCTTGAATATATTTTCTCTTCCTGGATTAGCTTTTAAAACCTAATAATGTAAACACATTTAGACGATAATAATGTCTTCTTTTGTTTCAGCTACTTAACGATACAAGCGATGATGATGACCACGAAACGAGAGCACCTGGCATGAAGTCAAAAAGTGAATTGCTGCAGCAGTTGCTAAAGAGCGAAAATAAAGATAATGAGGGAGAAGATAAGAAGAATGAAGCTCCCTCACAAGAGGATTCCCTCTTGCGAAGTTTGGGTTTTAGTAACTCACCCAGTCCCCCAGAAGAGTCTAGGGGTAGAAAAAGACCCAGCGATGATAGAGATGACGGACCACACAAGAGGTCTTCTACAGATGGAGCACAGGTAGGGATTAATGATTTGATTGTAAGCCAATATATTTATTATCTAAAAAAAAAGTTAGTCAGCATAGCAGACATTTGTTTGTGCTTATTTTTCAGTATCAAAACTTAATTCTTCAATATAAGTATGCTGCTTCAATATATATGCAAGATGATAAAAAATGTGCAGAACCTTAAGAAGTTGAAATAATTTTCGTTATCATTAAATTTGGATGTAGAAAAAAACAAGTGTAAGATAACTGAAAGTAGGCTTTATTCTGATAAAAGTCACTCCAGTATATTTATAAACAATCAAAATATTGGTGTTATAAATTGGTGAAAATTGTGACTGTTTTAACTATGACCTTATTCAAAGACCTCAATATTTTGGGTTCTGTGATAGTCTCCTTGATTTATTTGAATCTCGCTCTTATGGGGAAATTTGTCAAAGTTATGGGTTTTCGATTTATGTTTTGTCTTATCTGTCAATTTGGATTGCCTCAAGGTTCCATTATTGGGCCTATTTTATTTAATATTTTTATCTACGACTACTCACCTTCTGGTGGTACCTTTTCTCATATAAGCTGACATCAAAATTTACTAGTATAGAATATTGTTGTTTCAAAAAAAGCTGAAAGTCTTTAATAACTAGTGTTTTGTAACACTACTTGTAGATATCAGGAAATTGACAATCGTTACTTTTACCAGAAAGATAATTTAGTTGTATGCATTTATAATCCCAGTAGATTTTCGTTTTGGATGGTCCACAGTGTGTTAGGGATCTAGGGGTATACTTTGGTGCTGTTCTTTCCTTCAGACACCACTTTATACTGTCAAAGTAACATCTAGATCTTGGATTGCTTATACGAAATAGTGAGGACTTTGGAGACAATGATCTTCCTTTACTGTGCTCTAGTTAGATCTTGACCTAAGTATACTTCAGTCATATGGGACCCAACGTACTTATTCGTATCTCAAATTAGCAGGCTGTCGAGATAGCATCTAGATGTATTGGCTTACTGACACGAAACAATTAGGACTTTTATTTGTAGACACTGAGTCTCCTTTACTGTGGCCTAGTTAGATTGACTTGAGTATACTTCAGTCATATGAGCTCCAGCTTAACAGGCTGTCTGCCAAGCATCTAGATCTTTTGGCGTTCTGATACTAAACAGTAAGGACCTTTTTTCAGAGAAGCTGCTTTTCTTTCTTTTACTGTGTCTCCAGTTAGATCTAGACTTGAGTATACTTCAGTCTTGTGGTCCCCAACTTACATATTCAGGAAACTATTCTGAATTATATATGATGCCATAACTGTAGAGATGGTCAGTATCCACATGTTGGTTTTTCACAACTATACTAAACTAAAACAGTCTTTTCGATTGTCTTATTAGAGCTCATGAATTTTAACATTCCCTGCCTGCTTGCATGCATCTTAGCCTGTGCTCAGCTGTTGAGCTCGTCTACAGTTTTTCAGTAACTATTAGACTGTGTAGCGCAACTTTTTTTACCCCTCAGGGCTCGTCCGTGGCTTTGTCGTTCCGACAGCACTGCTTATTGTGCATGCCCTTAGTCTTTTAACATCACCCATTCCAAAATCACTGTGCCTTGAACTAGACTGCACAGCGATTGGTAGGGTGAAGTTTTATAATGCTCCGTCTCCGATCTAGAATGATAGTAGATAAGTTGTCTTTTGCAGTCCAGAGCTTTACACTCGCACAAGATGATTCCTCCCCCTCGCCGCAGAGTCTGCATGCGTGGTCCCCCTCGAACCGCCCCATTTTATGCGGGTGTTTCTTGACGGCCATGTGTCCCGTCAAGAGACCTGTTGTGTTTCTGAGCTGTCCTCTGCTAAGATTTAGCAGCTCCACAGCTCTCTTTGAACTGGGTTCGTCAATTATTGACTTCCCGTGTCTGAGCCCAGGACAGTCTGCCCAGTACACCTTGTGTTGGTTTCTAACCCAGGACTTAATGGCTCCCTTAGCAGTGCTCTTTTGTCACGCCCAAAGCTGGTTCTGGTCCCATAAATGGTTCTGCTGACCCCTCTCTTGGCGAGACTATCAGCTTCTTCATTGCCTTTGACCCCCCGAGTGACCCGGCACCCAGATGAGGGTGACCTAATTCTGCCCAGGCAGGTCGCTCGTATCGTCTCGGCACTCACTCACCAGCCAGGAATTTACCCATGGGCTACTTATGGCCTTAAGAGCTACCTGGCTGTCTGTGGCTATGAGGATCCGCTTGTTGGTGTAGCCCCTCCTTTTGTTCTCCCCCACACAGTGCAGGATGGCGTGCATTTCGACCTGAAAGACCGTTGCATGGGCTCCGAGGAAAATACCATGATTTACCCTCGGTCCTTTCGAATAAACACCTGCCCCCGTCCCACACTCCCCGCGCCGCATCCGTCCGTGAACCAGACGAGCGCGTTCCGTGGCATGCCCGGCGTCTCCTCCAGCTATGCCTTGCGGTTAGGAATTTCCACTGTAAAGTTGTTTTCCCTGCAGATTCGCGGGCTCGCGAAGTCTGATCTCATTTCAAGCATGGGCTCCTTCACGATCTCCTGAATTTTGCAGTGGCCCCTGAAGCCTGGGTTGATCTTTAGTCGACCATTGCAGGCTAGTCTCTATAGTCCGAGCCTGGCCTCCCCCTTAATAACTAGCGCAACCTTAATATTTTCAACAGTGCTACCTCTTAACATCGAACTGCAATTGAAAAGTTTAGGTCAATTAGTAAGATATTGTTATCAAGTTATTTCTGTATCTGTCACATTCTTTACATGGTTTTTATAAACTATTGTTGTAATTAAATAACATAAATAGAAAACCTTTTACGAATTATTTGCTAAAAATACATTTTGCCGTTAAATAAGTTAAATAAATTATTGTAGATGCTTGTATTTGTGTTCTCCATTTTCCTAACATCAGCTTTTACATCAGGTTTCCTCATCTGGTCAATCAACGGGTGGTAGCAAGTTGTGTGAAAGGAACAAAATGCTGGCCTCTCTACTGGCCAAGCAGCCCAACACAAATCAGAGGATCCCCCCGATTCCACCTAGCGTCATTTCGGCAATACCACAAGAAAAGCTGCCCCGTCCTGTTGACTCCAATATGAACAAGAACAGGACCATGTTAAACCAAACAATGCAGCAACAACAGCACCTTTTGAACAGCTCTCGTGTGAGTACTGCTGGTGCCAGAATGTCAGTCAGGCCTTCTCATCAAACAAATTACTTAAACGCCATGTTAACTGCCGGCAGTGCCATGCAAAGGTCTGAGCATTTCCAGATGCAAACCAACTCAATGTCTTACGCCTCTGTCGCCACATCCACAACTGACAATACGATGTGGGGCAATAATAATAATATTAATTCTAACCAAGAACCATCGTTGTCAGATATACTGGATGATGTGATTAAGTTATTCCCAGATGAACAACTATGCGCTACGCTGAATTTAAGTAACGTAACGCCACAAAGTAATATGAATGAGAAGGCTGCAATCACGTTGATCCAAAATTCGTTAATGCAGTGCGAAATGGCAGTGAAGAGTCCGTCTTCACCAAGCACTCCCATGCCTAATACGCCCCCAGCGTATCCAATAACCGTGAGTATTTTTTTACATAGATAATTGATCTTATAAATATTTCTGTTTTGCTAAGTTTGTGTAATCGAATTTTACTAATGTTATCAATATTAAGTGTGGTGTTTCAAGTTGTACGGTTTACTCTCGATTATTTGTGTGCAGATTATCCATGCTAAGAAATCGAACAAAATTTCAAATTGAAATTTCAATTTTTTTTCGTTTTCTCTTGCTGAAATATAATAAATATCCCTAATAAAAATTAAAGACTGTGTAAGTACAGGTCGACGCCCTCGTGGCGCAGGTTGCTAGGTGCCAGCCTGCTAAGCGATAGGTCCAGGGTTCGATTCCTGGGCGAGCCAACGAGAAGTTGACTTTGTCTGGACAATTTGTAGAAAATAGTGAAGGATTGGAAATGAATGTGCTAATGGCCTGAGATGCCACATCCAATAATATGAAGAAAAAAAAAAGTACAAGTCTGCCTATTATAATTACTACGTTGCAAAAATCATGAGGAAAATAAAACTATGAAATTCGTTAGAACCTGTAGGGTAGTAGTATGTATGTAGAAGTAGAATGAGCTGTCACAGGTTGCTTATTCTGTTGTTGTTTTTATTTAGTTCGTGCCACTACAATAGGAAACGTTTATGTTAAGGTCATAAATTTTAATTGCCCCCTATTTTTCACATTTAATGTCATTATTCGTGTTTTTCACTTAGCCTTGTTGCTGATTTCTCCCCATTAGCCCAGATATTCGAGAGCACACTGTACTTTTATTGTAAACCTTTACATGTGTTTGTCTCTTTCTTTATGTTTGGGTGTGTGTGTCTGTGTATGTGTAACTGCTTGTATCCATGTAATTGAAAAAGTGCATTAAGTATAATGTGTACTCTAATGAGTTGAGATTGCTCGTTGCCTTGGCTATGGCCATATTTTTACGTATTGCAAGAGCATAGCCATATGACCTGGGTGGGCTGGAGAACATCCTTTAAGGAGCTGCACCTCTGTATCTCTCAATTGTTTAGGTGTTACTAAGATAGGTGGATGTTTGGGATCATGAGGTGTCTGTTTATAAGCGCAGGTGACAGTCTGCTAGAGCTAATATTTTGTGCCTACAATAGCACCATAACTTTAGGGTTAGGTTAGGTTTGATTGCGAGTGGGCCACATCGGTCCCTCCACTGCGACCATAAGGTCTATTGTGGCTCACGCCTAATAGTCTATATTTCGCCCAACAAAGCCATCCTCCTGCAGAGGTTGATAATCTTTGTGGGCGAAAGTTGATCCAGATCTTCCGGAGCAAGCTTTGTCTTGCCAAAGAGCACGCCGGACAGGAACACAGTACATGCTCTGCTATCTCGTCACTCTTTATATCAGCCGGCACTCAGTTTCCTGACCGACTCCAATTCGGTGCATGTGGTAACGCAAGCGGCAGTGTCCTGTATACAGGCCGACTAGAGTACTCAGTTGTTGTCTGTTTAGCTCTAGAAGTTTCTTAGCCCTTGACTCAGACAGGCCATTTATGAAGGCCTTAGAGTGAGCTAATCCTGGCAGATTTTGCCATTGCTTGATTGTCATTCTTTCTCCCCAGGTCTTTAAGGTGCGTTTTGCTGTGCATGATGATATCCCCAGCACAGGTTCTGGTCCGATGAAGTCCCCCTGATCTCCACTCCTGACAAGCGTGTCGGCCGCAACATTGCCATCATGGTCCGAGTGACCCGGTCTCCAGACCAGCGACACCTCATTGCAGCTGCCCAGTTCATTGAGGGCGGATTTACAACTCCATACTGTTTTTGAATTTCAACGGTAGGAACCAAGAGCCTTTATTGCAGCTTGGCTATCTGAATATATCTTTATCAATTTGTGTGTGCACTGGTTTTCTATACTTTCCCTTGCACACATCTCGTTGGCATACACTTCTGCTTGGTGTATGGTTGCGTACTTTCTGAGGCTAGTTAATAATCTAACATCAGTGTTGCTCCCATATGCGCCGGCACCTACCCCCCCTATCGGTTTTGGAGCCGTCAGTATACCAACGGAGAACAGCCCTCAATAGGGTTGTTTGATTTCGTTCCCAGTCCTCTCTTTCCAGGAGGACGGTCTTGAAAGACAGATATCTACTGATCTTTGTAGGCATCAAGTCTGAGACCATTCCCAGCATACCATGACCCTCAATGTCATCGAGGAGTCCGGACCCTCCCAGACTGATTTCCTTCAGCATGCTGTCGGCCATTTGTTTTAATCTGTACGTTGTCCACCTCACCACCCTCTCTAGCCAAATGTGAAGAGGTGGAATATTAAGGAGGGCCTCCAGAGCGGCTGATGCTTATCGCTCCCGTTTATCATCAGACAAGCTTGTCTCTGTAGATAAGCCAGTTTGGCCCGCACGATACCACGAAGTGTCTTGGGCCACCAAATTATGGCTCCATATGTTATTATTGGTCTGATAACCAGTACATAGAGCCAGTACATCTGTTGGGGGTTTGTTCCCCAGTTATTTCCACAGATTCTACGGCATGTCCACATGGACAGTTTAGCCCTGCGGATTACATTCTCTAACTGTACATCCCAGTTGAGCTTCTTATCTAGGGTAACTCCCCGATATTTTGCTTGTTCCATAAATGGAATCGTTTCCCCCATAAGAATAGGTGGTTTTAATCTGTCCAACCTTCTTCTGGTAAATGGAACAATGATCGTTTTGCGGGGGTTCACAGACATCTGTTCCCTCCGACACCAATCATTCACTACATTTAATGCCTCTTGAAGAGTACTTGCAAGTTCCTCCTCAGATTTGCCTCTAATCATTATGTCAAGACCATCAGCATATGCCTGGACCTCAGTCACTTTGTAGTTAAACAGGCAACAACTGAGATCTCTGGTCTGCCTGTAGGGTTACAGAACACTGCTGCTTGCCTCACCACCTGCATATAATTGGACTTGGGCAGGAAACTGAGTGCCAACTGTTTGAAGAGTGGCAAAAAAACATGCAGCATATGCTATGTTCCTCTCTGGCTATGGACAGGTCCAGACACCTGCTCTTTGGCCAGACTCTGCTTGCTCCAGAAGATCTAGATCAACTGTCACGTAACAGGCTGGACTTGATGCGTAACATATAAGACAATTCGGCGTGACCTACAATAGACCTTAAGGTCACAGTGATGTGACTGAAATGATCCACTCACAACATAGCCTAACCTAATCTATATACAGTCAATGGAACTCCCGCTACCATCAATATCATCTTTATTGCACTGATCCACAACCTACTGGAAAACTACATCAATTTCATATTTTCTACCAGACTGTGAGAGGCGTCTGAACAAAGACTTGATGTTTTTTGTCAGACATGTCATCTGGACTGTTTTGCTTTCTCAGAGACTTGGCTTGATGATGGTTTTAGAGACAGTAAGCTTTTCTGTGACAGGTACAGAAGTTTTAGATCTGATAGGAATCTGTCCCAACAAATTCTGGAGCTACTTGTCTACTCTTCGTAGTCACTGGACTTTTCCGGGAGACACCAAATCTGTAGAGGGATTGTTGTATCGTTTTGCTTCAGTTCTGCCAATTGGTCAGCTTCATTATGCTGTTTGATCTCTACACATTCTGATGTCAACTGTTCCTCAGCTTTCTTTATCTACAGCTTAACTGACTGAGAGAGTTAATTTTTCTTGTGGACCTGATCTTGTTCTGTATTTTTAATAAGCCTCCTTGCCACCACTTAATAATAATTTGTTAATTCAATATTGAAAAGTGGAGTATTCCCAGATCTGTAGAAGTTATCTTGTGGTTTTACTATCTACAAGTCTCGTGACAGAGTTGATTATTTGAACTATCGTCCAATATTGTTTCCTGCATTTTCTATAAGATTTTTGAGGCCTACTTGCATCAGCATATGATGTTAATTCTGTCTTGATCATCCAAATACAATCAAGGATCTTGGTGTTGTTTTTGACCCTAGTCTTTCTTTTGATCATCACTTAGAGCAAACCATCACGTGGCTTTCTAATAAGAAATAGCTGAAGCTTTTTTTTTACTGACACACTGTACCCTGGTAAGATTGCGCCTTGAATATGCTTTAGTTGCTTAAGTCGCCGCTTATACAACACACATACTTGGCTTTGAATCTCTTCAGAGAAAGTTTCTAAAATTTCTCTGCGAGAGAGTGGATGGTCGGTGTATTAGATTTTTACAGTCTGATCTTCTTCAGCGTTACAGTTTGTTGAGTTTGGAAGAATGTAGAAGGTGTTCTCTATGGTTTCTCTACAAATTAGTCCATAATGTTAACGACTGCCTAGCTCTATTAGAGAAATTAAATTTTAATGTCTCTAGGTTGGAGTCTCGTTTCCCAGACACATTTTTCCATAAAGCTGTCTGTACACAGCGATTGCGATCATCACCAATTTAAAATATCTGCCATGTTTAACAAGCTTTTCAGAGCGACCTATATTTTTTGTTGTTGTAAAGCTGGTATATAACTTTCACAATTAAGTTTGTGATGTTATTGTAGCTTATCATAACTTTTATACGTCTGTGTTTAATTTTCTGTATTGTATTATTGCCATTTCTTATTTTGGCATATTAATACCAAATATCAGAAAAGTATAACTTGAGAAACATTGTTGTGCATATAGAACTAGAGCCGGCTGTTGTTGAACGTTCAAATTTGGACATGGAGGTTTGATAGTTCCAATCCCATCACTGGTGATATAAATAGAACTACTGATGGTGGGATTGGAACTAAATAATATCATCTTATGTGGAATGCAAGAGGACACTGTGGATTTGCACCCTTTTCCAAACAGCAACTTCAGCTTTTACAGCCATGGTTGCAACTTCACCTTTAGGTTGTGATAATGATTTATGTTTGCATAAAAAGTTTGCTGCCTCAAAATTTGTATGAATGTGATTGTGATATATAATTGTATGATTTTTTTTGCCATAAACGAAAACTAATGGGATTCTTTATTAACTGACAGATAACAACTCAGAACAACCAAGGTGTTTCTTCATTTCCACCTCCACCTAACTACCCCCAAGGTGGTTTCACTATGAAGCCCCGCGTTCAGGTAACACCTGGTGCTCCGTCATATTCAGGAGCAACGGTGACGCAACAGCAGCAGATTCTCCACCAGAAACGACTCATACAGCAACAAGAACAAAAGCGTCGCCTTTTGCAGCTTCAGCAGCAACAACACATAATGGTACCAAACCGGGCTGCCACCGAAATGAACTCTGGTCTTCAGGGTATCGACTCACTTCTAAACACCACTGTGGCTCCTAACGTCACAGTTAAGCGGACCACGGGTGTGCCAGAATCCCAGCTGTCTCCTGGTTATGGGGGTCAATTGGGTCAGAGTAACAGGGTGTCGGTTAGTAACCAGCAGCCTTATTCACCACATTCTCAATTAACATCACCGATAGGACAACAAGCTGCTTTTCCCACACAAACAACAGTGAGCAGTTTTCAGCAAGCAGCTGCAAGACTGTCACCGCAAGGGGTGTATAATCAACAGCTGTCACCCAGACAGGCCTATAGCCAGGGACAGTTGAACCAGTCTCAAAACTGGCAGCAAACTCAGGCCAGGCTCAGTGTGCAGAATCCAATGTTAAATGCACAGCTCACGGTAAGTTTCTGCTTTGATTATTGGCTTCATCTTCGTTTCACCATGTCACATTTCCATTTCACTTCATTCAAACACGTCTTTATACACTCATTGAAGACACACTGCGACCACCATTCAAATTTCATCTTTCGTCTTACACAAACAAACTATAAAATGCATAAATTTTCTTTAAAGGTTAGTTAAACAATTTCTACATATAGAATCTGAATAAGCTGTGTATCATTAAGCAGGATTCTCACTGGTTTGGATCCAAATAAAACAGAACCGTATAATTTAGGAACTTGAGCTACCTGAGAATAAATTAATGTCCCACTGCAATTGCATTTCAGACATTCTGATTGGTTCAGTTCCATTAGGATATTCTCTATGGGGCAACTGGTTCAGATAAGTCTTCTTCTCTTCTTCTTCTTTGGGTGCCATCTCCACTAATGGAGGTTAGCGACTACAACAGCAAACTCCTCTCTATCCTCTGCCGCTCTCATCAAGTACTCAAAGCCCAGACCTGTCCAATATCTTATGTTTCTCAGCCATGACAGTTTCTTCTGCTTACACTTCTTTTGCCCTCTAGTTTACCTTTAATTATGAGCTGGGGGATATAATATTTGGGATTGCGCAATAAGTAGCCCAGATATGCTGTCTTCCTCCGCTTGACAACCTGGAGGAGCTCTCTGTCTCTGTTCACTCTCCGTAAGACCTCTTCATTTCGCACTCTTGCTGTCCATGGTATTTTTAGTATGCGCCGATAGACCCACATCTCGAAAGCTTCCAGTTTATTCATGCTCGTTATTTTTAAGGTCCATGTCTCTACTCCATACAGACGGACTGACCATATGTAGCATTTTGCTAACCTTAACCTTAGGTTTATGTCGAGATGTGAATCACAAAGAAGACTTCGTATTTTTGTAAAGTTGCTTTTGGCTTGTACAATTCTGGAATTTATTTCTTTTTCTGGGTTTAATTGGCTGTCTATCCAGCATCCCAAGTATTTATAATGGTTGACCTGTTGTAATATGTTATTATTTACAATGAAGGGTATAGGTACATTCTGTCTCCTCTGCATTACCATTATTTTCGTTTTCCTTTCGTTGATCTGCATTCCAAATTCCAAACATATCTCATTTAGCTGATCTAGAATATTTTGTAAGCCGGTATCCGTATCTGCCATTAATACAGTGTCGTCGGCGTATCTAATAGTGTTTATCCGAACGCCATTTACTTTTATACCTTCATTAACTTTCTCAAGATCCTCTTTGAAGAGAAGCTCGGAATACAGATTAAACAACATGGGTGACAATATGCATCCCTGTCTTACTCCTTTCCCCATAATTATGCTGTTAGAAGTTTCGCCCTCTATTCGAATTTTGGCCACTTGGTACCAGTATAAGTTTTTGATCAATGTTATGCTCTTGCCATCTATACCTATATTTCGTAGGGCGTCTTATCAATTTCGGATGCTTCACTCGGTCGAAGGCCTTCTCAAAGTCGACAAAACAGAGAAAGATGTTCCTGTGTTGATCGGAACACTTCTGGCACAACATTTGTAGGCTAAACAGCGCTTCTCTTGTCCCCATACCACTCCTAAAACTGAACTGATCATGTCCTATCTCTGCTTCGCATCTTCCAAACAACCTGTTGTGTAATATCCTTAATAGTATCTTAAGGGCATGGCCCATAAGACTTATCAATCTAAAGTCCTCGCATCTGTGGGAGTGTGGTTGTTTTGGCAAGGGTACGAAGATTGACTCCATCCATTCGTCTGGTACTCTTCCTGCCTCGTAAATTTTATTAAACAGGGAGACAAGTAAGTCGAGGTTGTTCTCGTTTATCAGTTTTAATATCTCTGGGTAAATTTCGTCGGGTCCTGGGCTTTTATTTATTTTAAGCTGTTTAATGGTGACTTCTACTTCCCTCTTCAGAATTGTTGGGCCTTGATCGTTCTCAACTAAAACTTCTTCGGATCTGTCCTCTTCGAATAGGTTTTTGATATAACTTTCCCATTTCTTCAATTTATCTTGAGTGCTCTGTATTATATGTTCGTTGTTGTCCTCTAGTAGATGTTGTGAATGTTTCCTGTCGCTATGTGTCCCTAATTTCTCTGTACATATTTAAAAAATCATGTCTGTCCTGTAGATAAGTCTGTAAGCAGTAAATGCAGTGGCGAAGAGTATGTAATAAAAAGTACAGTAGAGCCCCGATAATTCGAGCTGGATGGGACTAACGCCACCTCGGATTACCAAAATCTCGAATTATATGGAAGAGAACAAGTTAACCATGTACGCGAATGGAAATAATCTTGTATTTATTTATTAAGTAGGAAGCTCGCATTGTTTGTACGTATATGTAATAGATAATAATAAAATAATAGAGCTTTTAAAATTCCACAAAACATCCAAAACTAAAAAAGTCAGTGTACATATGCTTGTATTTACTTACCTCTTTGTCGAATCAAAAAAATATGATGCATAATGTACATACCTACTAATCTACGTCACTCCTGTCTGCTTAAAAAATGTCAAGCGTCTGTTGCTTCTGTGATTCCCATTGTTTTTTTTCCCCGCTATATCCCACCAGCCCTTGAGCAAAAGGACATCGGTAGGCATGGCTTCCTATTGCTGCTCAACGTATAGCAAAGTAGCTTCTAATGCAGTCAGGCCCTCACCATGACTAATTTTTCTGTTCTATTGTGATAAAGTTTCTTCTTCGTCATCTTCTTTTTGAGATTTTTTCTCCTCGTTCACCATTTCAATGATGTTTTAGTCTGTAACCTCGAATTGTTCGTCTGAAGTGAACCATTAATTAATGTCCTGTCTATCGGCATTTTCATACCCAGAAAGTTTTCCAATGAGCCGCACAAGGGATACGTTGCCTTTCTCTTTATCTTCACTTGTATTGGTGCTCTTGAGGAAATTTCGCAAAAGTAAATGCCACCATTTAGCAACCGTTTCCGGCTTGGCGTCATTCCATGATTCAGCGATCCATTATTCAATGTTTCTGCGATCCATTATTCAATGTTTCTGCGATCCATTATTTAATGTTTCGGCGATCCGTTATTCAATGTTTCGGCGATCCGTTATTCAATGTTTTGGCGATCCGTTATATGATGTCCTTGATGGTAACTGTTTTGAAAAATCCTATCAAACTTTCTTGCCCTTCAGTTGCCAGTAGGATATTCTTGAGTAAAAGCCGGCGGTACTTTTTCATTAAACATAATTCCCTGATCCATGGGTTGTATAAAACTGGTAACATTCGGCGGCAAGAATAAAGCACGTGTATTACCAGAATGCACTTCTTTTTCATTTGGATGAGGAGCATTATCCAAAAGTAAAATTGTTTTGACTGACCAATGTTTTTCTTCCAGAATTTTTTTTCACGTCTGGCACAAAGTTATCAAAGAATCACCTCTTGAAAATTTCTCTATCCATCCATGCTTCTGGTTTTTATATGCTGATGGCAAAATTTCTCTACCCATCCATGCACTCTTCTAATCTTTATATGTTCATGGTATAGCTACATTTTTAAAAACCCTGGGTTTTACTGATCTGCCTACAACAACGAGATAATTTGTGCTTTCCAGTTGCGTTAGAGAAAGCCAGAACCGTGTTTTTGCTGGTAACATTTAAACATCAAGTCCGGGCTCGTCGCAATTGTAAACCTGATCTAAAGTAAGTTTTTTGACTAGTCGACAAAACGGTTGATGATTAGTCGATAAAACAGTTGAACGACTGCAGTGTTTGCAGAAAGTTTTTCACCGCATGTGCTAACCTGTCTAACCCCATATCGCTTTTTCCATCTGTCTAACCACCCAGCACTTGCTGTAAAACCTCCATCTCCATCCTTAAACCTGTTCTGATGAAAAATGGCATTTGCCTGCAGCATGGGTCCGCCATTGGGACTTCCTTTTTCTCTTTGCTCACAGAACCAACCACAAATACAATGTTTCTTTAACTCACATTCCCGCAGTTTATCATCGAATGTCTCCTATATTTCCCTGTTGGTTTGAATATCGACCCTTCTCTCAAAAAAAAAAAAAAAACACCTTTTGGATACAGGCTGTGCACAGAGTTCATTCGCCCTGGATCTTGCCATTGCCCAACTTATTATTAGTTACACCTATAGAAAAAACGTCCCCGCGTTTCACTGCTCACACTGTGTCTTTTTAAAAGTTATTGACAAAAAAAATTTTTCCTTAAATTTACTTCTTCACTAGGACCAAATCAAAATTATTTTCTCTAAACAAAACACTATGTATAAAAACAAAGCATTGTTCTATATTGTTTCAATTCTTATGATATTTATTATATATATATATATATATATATATACATATATATATATATATATATATATATATATATATATATATATATATATATATATATAAATCTGTGATTGTTAAATGGCTCTGTGAGGTCTCAATGTGTCCCACCAACTGTCAAAAATACGCATTAGTGAAATCTCCTCAAATTACGCTACCGACTCAATGTGGCCGGTGCAGACTTAAAAGCGCCACTACAGACTTAACGGGGCTGCTACTGGGTTACAACTTCGCTATCTTTGGCAGCTTTCGATACCTGTAATGTTTAATATTGAAGTGTTTTTGAACAACGAACTACTTTAGAGAACTACGTATTTCTAACTTTGAACTACTGAAACATCGCTTGCGTGTACAATTTTTCGAACTGAACGTTCGGTTCGAGTTCTGGTTCGGTTTAAAATTCCGAAGCTTCGCACACCTCTAGTTTTAATATAGAAAAATGTTTTTTTATGTTAATTATTATTAGCATTCGTCGATTGTGGTTGTCCTAACTCGATGACACCATTTTTAGAAAGTTCAGACATGCAGACATTTCCTTTGGCTTCACAATGTATTTATACATGTCCTCTTCTCTGCAACCGGTTTCATTTTCATGGCATTGTAAATGTGAAATTGGTTGCAGAAAAGATAAGAAGCTATTGTGAATCTAGAAGTAAAGTTTCTATGTCTGTATTCATCATCAGCATCTTATCAACCATTTTACAAACGATCATTGAACATACACCACTCTATATACTCTCTTCTCTTAACACATCTTTTTTTACACACCGTAGGGAGCATATATGACCAGTGCACATAACGGTCGTGCATTTCAGAGAGCTGCTGGTGGAGTTGTCCAAGCAGTGCCAGCTGGTCCGCAGCGTCAAATGAGCAGTCCCAGTGGCCAAGTATCTGTTGGATTCACTGGGGCCGACCAGCAGCAGTTCCCACCCGCATCACCAAATCAGTACCTGAGGCTGCAGCGCACAAATAGTGTTCCGCAAGCCACGACCCAGCTTCCAGGTAGGTTTTATTATTCCAGGTTCCAGGTGCCTTTGCAACAACCACATCAATTTACTGCCGCACGTTCGTCGTGCCGTTTTGCCTTTGATCCCCAATATCAGTAAACAACCTGCCACCAATAATTTGGCAAAAGGGCAAATATGAACATGTGGCAGTAAACATAAACGGAACATTTTCTGATAAGTTTAGTTTACAAAAAATTTAATAACCAGAAACAAAATTGCATAAAATGCAAATAAAAACAAATTTGATAAAACAAAACAATGGAATAAAAAGATTAAAATACAAAAAAAAAAACAAACAAAAAGAAAGGATATTAGCAGAGTACTATACCAAATTTTAAGTTTTAGTGAATTTTCGTAGAAAAAATTCACTAATGGGGAGATCCCGACTTTTGAATTTTGAAAAAATTTTTGCAAATGAGCGCGAACTAGGACCCCTAGAACTCATATCCGGGGTTAGTTTCAATTTGGCACGTACCTTCGTTTTGTAAATGGCTTGGATAAGTTCGTTAGGAAAATCGGACGAGGTTTTCCGGGAAAATTTTGAGTTTTTATTCGAAAAAAATTTGTATCTCAAAAAATAAAAAATAAAATATTTTGTGCCAGATCATTTCTAATAAAATTCACTACCATAACCCACTTGCTGCGTCCAGGCTTTTTTTAAATATTTTTTTTATTTAGCTTCAATGAAAATTGAGTTTTAGGCATTCAGAGTTTTTTCTCAAGTGGAGAGCAGTAAAAAAATTGTGATAAAACAATTATGCAATTTCATTGACCAAAGAAAAGGTGACAAACACCTTCCTGAAACTTGTCGGGAAACAGTTTCGGGGAAATCGAGCCTCACATCCTTAATATTTATTTATTTCTTCCAACGCTATAAGAAGTCTATGTAATAACAGGGTAATACAAAGTCTGGACGCAGCGAGTGCAATATGGTAGAGAATTTTTATAAAAATATTTTTAAGGCAAATATGTCTTTTTTGAATAAAACGCATGGACTTTGGTATAACCTGCGTACAACGTACCTTATTTTAAAAATAATAACTTTATTGTTTAATAACGTACAATAATTTTTCGAAAATCTACTTTTAATATTCCTGAAAAAACGTGTCCAATTTTCCTAGGCAACGAACCTCTTCGAGCTATTTACACACCTACTAAAATATAATTATCCACAAAAAGCTTTTTGTAAAAATGTAAAAAAAAATGTTTGCATGGAAATTTGCAAACAATTCTTCAACAAAAATTGCCATTTTGTTTTTAAAAATCAGTTAAAGTAATGTTACACAAAAATGATGTTTTTATGAAAATTTGCTAAACAATTATTTTTCACGAAAATATACAAATGGAAACATGTTCTAGAGAGCCAAGTCGCGCTCATTTGAAAACATTTTTTTGAAATGCAAAAGTCATAATCTTATATTCGTGAATTTTTTTAAGAAAATTCTCTTTAAAAAAAACCAATCCTAAAATAATGGAAACAAAATAAAAATCCCAAATGGGGAGGAGCTCCATCTTGTTGAAACACTAATTGATTTTCTTGATAGCGATCATCATTTTCAACAATGTCAATTAGTAGAGAGTAAACGATATATTCTAGTAACTCCAAATACATGTCGTCACTCAAATTGCCATCAAGAAAAATTTGTCTGATTAAACGGTCTCCAAAAATGCCAGTCCAGACATTCAATTTCTGTGGAGTTTGTGGACTTCGCGAAAATTTCTTGGATTATTATCTGCCCAATAACGACAATTAAGACGATTGACTGTAGAGTTTAATAAAAACATACACTCGTCTGAAAAACAGATATTGAACAGAAAGTTCCCGTTATCAACTATTTGTGCAGTCATAACTTCACAAAACTCCAGCCGCCGATCAAAATCATCTTCATTCAGTTGTTGTACAAAATGAATTTTATACTGGTGAAATTTATGATGCTTCAATATTTGCTGAATAGTTCTTCTTTTGATGTTTGAAACAGTGGCCAATTTTCTCGTGCTCAAAGTTGGGTCTGCAGCAATTTGTCCTAAAACTTCAATCTCAGTAGTCTCATTTCTAACTGGAAATTCACGTTCAGGGTCCCGTATTTTGTTGGCCACTGAACCACTTTGTGGAAACTTTGAAACTAATGTCGTTCATTAAACAAATTTGCGGTACGGTTGGCACAGTCACCGTTTTTGAAAAAAAGAGTAATTATTTCAACTGTTTCTTCTACAGAATACACCATTGTAAAATTAATTTTCGGTAGTACTATCAAGTATCAAACTGACCGATAAACGGAAATAATAAACCGCATTTCTCTCATTTCGATAAGAAATGTTCTGATAGGCAATTTTTTGTTTACAAACCAACAAAACATTGACTATCAGCACATTTCTTATCGGAATGAGTGAAATGCGTTTTTGCATCTTCAACTGTGAATAATTTTTAAACGAGTTGATAAAACTTCCAAAAAAATTTGTGTGCTGAATTCAAAAAAGAAAGAGCTTTCAAATGATGTAACACTCGACCCATGTTCCCTATTTAAAATATAAGGGTTGTTATCACCACCACCCTTAAGGGGTTGATGTGATAAAGTGGAGTTTTATGTCAAAACATGTCCCATTCAATATTAAAATTGACGTGTTTCAGTGTTTCTTAAAAAAAAATTCTCTGGACGCAAATCGCTCTGTTTGGTTTTCAATGCACCACCCTATATATACATACATATAAAGGAAAAGGTTAAATCTAACCCTTCTCTGTGATTCAATGGCAATACGGACTGCAAACAGTATTTGTTCGGACTTTACTATTGCTGACTCGAAAGACTAATTTATTTCTGAACTAACTCTCTCTGGTCTGAAGGTTTGGCTTTTATACATTAACTAGTACCTATCTTCATTTAAATTCTCAAAATTTTCAGCTCTCTGTCTAACTTATTAAACGTGTAAAAATTTTGAAAACTGATAACTCGCGAAATTAATATTTTCCTAGATTTTTATCAGAGAATTATTATTCCGTTGTATGTATTACTTGCATTCTTTAAATTCGTATTCTTGTGAATCTTTTGACCGATGTTTTATTTTTTAGCTATATACAGGTGTCCTTTAAGCCATAGCTACCTTTAACTTAAAAATTAAATTTTTAACAAAGATTTTCGTAGTTTACAATCAATAAAAAGACTTATGATAACAAGACAGGAGTTTCGTTAACAAGGGTAAATTTATAAAACATGTAGTTAGTGTAATAATTAATATTCATTTATAAACTAATAACTATCAGAAAGTGTTTCGTTTTATGTTGCCTGTTTTTTATTTAATATTAAGTCGCACTTGGATTTTCTCTTCAGTCAAATTTATTATTATTAATTTTAAAGATCTCATTAATATATTTTTTTTCCTCTTTTTATTGTTAATTTTATCATGATTCTGTATTAAGTATTACAATAATTATAAATTGTGTTCGTACATTTTAAGTCATGTTGAAGCATGGTTTGAAGTTGCTACCCATGCATTTGTAGAAGAGTTTTATTTTTAGAAAATTGCCGTGATTTATATGCATGGTAGTCTTTTTAAGTTATTCTCTTTAGCAACATGAAAGAACTAAATGCTAAATTTTATTTTTATCCAGTTGAGATTTTATCGCTCTGTGGATGGTATACATTAAAAACTCCACTTGAAGAAATTGTACATTGAAATTTCATTATTAGCAGCTGATTTCCGATGTCAGTTAAATGTCAATTTGGGTGAGTGGTAGGACTCATTTCAGTCTTGAATTAAAAGTTTCTCTAGTTCTCTTTCTGCAAAAAAAATATTCTTGCATGGTTTCCAAATTGATTTTAATCATGTTTTTATCAGTGGCAAGTTTTCTCTCAGCATATAATTCGTTGATTTGCAATGGTTTAAAGGTCAGTTATAAATTTTTACCAATTACGATTCTTATCGTGGAATTAATAGAATAATTTTGTAGCGTATGTTCTATTAGGAATGTTTTCTTGTGAATTGCCTGCGTTTATTTTTCTTCTTTAAATTAGTTTGATCCCACTTCTGCAAAAAATTTGGCATAGTTTTATCTAATTTTTGAATCCTCAACTTACCAAAAACTTTAAAAGTTGAATAATAATCGTGTAGCTTATATTCTTTTATGCAAAACTCCTGAAAAAAAGTCCCTATGATCGTCTCTTTTTATTTTTGTACTTTAAACTAATTTCATCCAACTCCTGCGAAAAATTTGACATCATTTTGTCATTTTTAAAACTTTAAAGGTCGAATAATTTTGAAGAGTGTCTTGTATTGTTGAGAAATCATGAAAAAAATTGCGTTATGTTTTTGTTTTTCTACTTTAAACTGTTATGATCCCACTGCTGTGAAAAATGTGTCATCGTATTACTTCACTTTTGAAAGTTAAACTTATCTAAAACTTTTAAGGTCGAATAATTTTGTAGTATATATTCTATTATGAACCGGTCCTAAAATAAATTGCCTTGTGAATTGTCTGTTTTTATTTTTCTACTTTGCACTGGTTTCCTCCCACTTCTGTGAAAAGTTTGGGATCATCTTATCTTACTTTTGAAACTTAAACTTATTTGAAGCTTTACAGGTCGTATAATTTTTAGGATATCTTTTGTTATTAAGATGCCCTGAAGGAATTTACCTTATGAATTAGATTGTTTTCATTTTTATACTTTAAACTGATTTAATAGCACTTCTGAGAAAAATTTGGCACCACTTTATCTCATTTTTGAAAGTGTTTAAAACTTTAAAGGTCGAATAATTTTGTATGCTTATCTTCTGTTGTTGGAAAATAATCAGGAATTTTCCTTAGACTGTTTTTATAGTTTTCTACTTTGAATCGATTTGATCCCACTTCTGCGAGAGAAAAAAATTGGCATAATTTTATCTCACTTTTATAACTTTCTTTAGCCTATCTTCTATTATTGACAAGTCTTAAAGACTTTTTCCCATAAATTGTCTATTTTGATTTTTCTACTTTAAACTGATTTGATCCCACTTCTGCGAAAAATTTGGCATCTATCTCACTTTTAAATATTCATTTTTTTTTAATTTTGGATTTGATCTTATAATATATTTTTTCCGTGCAGACCAAGCATCTAAATATGCACAAAAAAGTTTAAAGTGATCTTCCACTTTCCAATGGTCTTATATCCTTGTTTAGATCCTACCTTCTCAATAGGTATCATTATGTCTGGTATGCTGGTTGTTCTTCTGACCTGTTTCATGCTTCTTATGGTGTCCCACAAGGATATGTGCTTGGTCCCCTTCTCTTCAACGTTTTTATTAATGATTTGGATTCTGTGTTTTTTGTTCCTCATTTATTGTATGCTGATGACCTAAAAAAAAATTCTAAATATCAATTCTTATGTCAACTGTCAGGCCATACAGCACAACCTTGATAGGATTTCGGAATGGTGTGACATAAATAAGTTATCTCTAAATCTTTCTAAATGTAGTGTTTTGTCTTTCACTTATAAGGTGAATGGTGAAAATCTTATACGTGTGTCTACTATTACTGACTTGGGTATGATTGATCATGGATCCACACTTAAGTTCTTATATAAATCCATGTAACTGGGCTCCTGCCTGTTTGGGTTGTTTAATTTAATAAATAAATAAATTTCATGTAGTTTGCTAAAGGGAATAACAAAACTTTTGATTCTTTTATTGTTTACAATCAGTCATGCTCAAAAAAGTCAAGTTCAAAAACTAGTCTCTTAAATGATCTCAAATCAGTCGACACCAGCAAACAAACACAAAAAAAGAACCCGTCAATCTATTGATTCGTGTTATCCAAGAATTTGTCGCACAATATCTGAGAGGGTGGCCTCTGTGTGTGTGTTACAGGTGGGCTAGGCAGCCCCCGACCATACGTGGGCAGTAGGGACCACCCGTCACAGCATCCCCCCCACATGACTCCTCCTCACCACACCCCTTATACCATGCCCCCCCATCCCATGATGTACCAGCAAGAATCTGTACCGTCCCCCCAACAACAACAGTACTGTACGTACGATCAGACCGCCTCACAGATGCATTCTTCTTATCATAACGGTAGTGGGGCAATGGTCGACCGGGGTGGCCGTGGTCCCCCGCCCCACCTTCAGCCCGGTAAGTCATCATAAAAACAGAAGGGGGAATATCACCATTATAGTTGTATAATACAAACTGTCTGTAAAATTTGTTAACAACTGTTAACCACAGATACTAAGACTGTCTAAAAAATAAGCTGATTTTTCTACAGGTTTTAGCTTTGTACAAAAATACATACTTATTAAAATATGACCTTGAATTCTGAAAGTTTCTTTTCAAAATAACTTCAAGATGGGTTAACCTAAAAATATGGTGTATTGATCAATCTTTATAGCAGGAATCTATTTGGATTAAGTAATTTTTTCTGGCTTAACCCTTCTTAAGTAGTTTTAAAAGTGTGGTTCTATTTCAAGGGCTGTATTTTGTTGCTAAGTGATAATTTTTGTATGGAGGTAAACCTAGCTGAATCAGCTTACTTTTTTATAGGTATCTGCAGTCGATAGTTTTCTGCAAATATTACAAATAATCTGTATAACAGCAAGCAACTCCTTGGAGTTGATGCACACACAAAAACACACCATTTTGTCTCTCTGAAAGCAACCCTCACCCCCTTCAGAGTCAGTGTTTTTGTTTTTGGGGACAGGCTCTCCATAACTCTGTGATAGGCTGTGTTTTGTCATTTGATGTTGAAAAAGTCTTTCCTGGTTTCGATAAACTAGTATTACCACGCGGTAAAAGCATCACGATGTTTAACAAAAATTTAAAATCTAAGTTACGAGACAAAATATGGATCTTTTTATTTATTTATTTATTTATTTATTTTATTTAATAAACTGCTTCAGAAGTATGTCCGTTAGCAGGAATAGAGCTTTGTTAGCTCATAGTGTTAAAAGTCATATTAGGGCGGTGTGAAGCTGCAAAATTTAGAACCTAACCTGAACCGAACTGAACCTGAACCGAACCGAACCTTCCCTTGGTTAGCTAGGAGATGTTAAAATAGTTCGAAATATGTAATTCCACTGAATAGTTTGACGTTAGTTTTTCAAAGATAGTTCGAGGTTGAACTTGTGAACACTCAGTCTTTTATATATATATATATATATATATATATATATATATATATATATATATATATATATATATATATATATATATATATATATATATATATATATATATATATATATATATATATATATATATATATATATATATATATATATATTTCAACAACACACTACGAGGACTCACAGCCTAAATACTATCGTACCGTGGGTGTCGACAGGGAGGAAAGAGGCAACTTGTTAATTCTGGACTTGAAGGCTTGGAGGTTCAGAGGTGAAAGAAAAACCTGTGCCGGTAAGGAGTTCCACAACTTAAGTCCTCGGGACAAAAGAGCGGGCATAACAAGATGTTCTATGCCTGGTGACCTGGACAGTAAAAGGGTGCATTCGCTCTGTTCTCCTGGTGGATCTGTTGGGGGCAGCAGGTGGAGGAGAACCATGGAAGAAAGCTCCTCTGAGCAGTGCCCATGCAGATATCTATAAAAGAGAGAGAGGTCACCAATGGCGGCACGTCTGTGGGCAAGGGATGGCAGCCTTTTGGTGAGGGTAGGGTCACCAATGAGACGTATAGCTCTCTTCTGAATGGAGTATAGGATAACGAGTGTAGAAGCGGCAGCAGCACCCCAGATCTGGGAGCAGTATTGGAGGTTTGGCCTTATTTGTGAAGTATATAAGGTATAGAGATTAGCTGGTGAAAAGTATTTGCAAGCCCGGAATACGAAACCGAATTTCTTAGCAGCCGCTTCTGCAATTGATGTGACATGTTGGTGCCAATTGAGATTTCGATCCACAGAAATACCAACAAGTGAAAAGGACTCATTACTTTGAATAACTTGGTTGTTCATTGTGATGGGTCTAGGGCTGGTGTATCTCTTATGAGATAAAAAGCAAGACTGAGATTTGATGGAGTTGAATTGTACAAGATTTCTACTTCACCAGTCTAATATTTTTTGGACATCCACAGAGACAGAACCCTCCATGAGTCTGCGATCCTCATCTAATTGGGCTAAAGAGACAGGCTTAGAATATCGTATATTTGAGTGGAGGGTGCTGTCGTTCGCGTAATTATGAACTGGGTTGGATATGCTAGTGAGGAGGTCATTGATGTGGAGAAGAAACAAAGTAGGGGCTAAAGATGAACCTTGAGGGACTCCTGCATTAATTGGATTCAGTTTAGAGGAATGGCCATCCATGACAACAGAAATGCTCCGGTTGGAGAGGAAATTTGCTGTCCAGGTACAGAGTTTTTGTGGTAAGGCCATAGGCCGGAAGTTTATTAAGCAGCTCTGCATGCCAGTGGTCTTGCCACGGGTAGCAGAGTAGCAGCCATATTAACTCGGTAGGGTAGTACCAACCTCGGTAACTCTATAGCCAAATTTCAAGGGACTTTACTGGTGGTTATTTTAAACAGTTACCGGAAACAGTCACTCAACAGTCAGTTGATTATTTTTCCAAATATCTCAACATTCCGAGACGCCTTTTTTATCACTACAATATGATTAGTTAGTTGCAGTGCTCGAAAGTGATCGATATCGGAATTTCTCAGAATTTTTGGCGGTGATTCTAGATTGCCTTCTGCCGACCCTAGATTAAACATATTTAAAAAGGGAATTTTGTGGAGTTTCAGGTTTGATTTTAAATTTTTTAAAAGCCACATTTTTAGTTTTCAGCTTCGGAGGTTTGAGCCAACATATTTGGTTTGGTTCGTTCATAGCTCGGTTTAAAGAAAATAGGTTCGTACAGCCCTAATTAATATCTAAACAAATTGGGAAATGCTGATATTTTTTTGCAATAATACATGTCTATTGAAAATTAAGAAAATTATATTTTCTTTCTTTTTCAATGAAACTCAGTTTGAAGGAAATAAATTTGGAAGCAAGATCTTTCACTTTGGTTAGGTGAAAGTTGTTGATATTTTAGCAAGTTCAAATAATATGAACGTATTTTTTGGGAATCATTCTTTTTAAAATAATTTTAAAATTTGAAATTTTTTCCTGTCAATTTTTAGAAAAATTGTAGTAATTTCATACTAAAAAATAACTTCTGTTATAATAGTGTGTTTGAGTAAGTAAAATGCCTGCACATTCCGTCATCTGGAAGAGTCATGAAGATGTCGGTCATGTGTACCATACCATGTTGTGCCCGTTACAGGTCCATAGTCTCATGGCAGGAGGCAAGAATTGAACAAAACTTTTAGGTGGGTGTGGTGTAACTGCTCCCTTGGTCTGTGATTGGCCAAAGTCGCAGAAATAGAGTGACATTGAATAAATAAAATCTTCAGTATAGATGAAATTTTTGGCAAACCTAACTGCAGGAAAGGAAGGAATATGATAATCTTATAGGAAAAAAATAATTAATAACCTAGACGTGAACAGTCTGGATTATTTTTATTTAACAGTTATATTTTTAGCTTAGAAAATTTGCAGAATGATTTGAATTATGCTTATTTGAACCGGAATGTGGTTGCTTCTTCAAATTTATCACGATTTGGCTCTCTTTTTAAAACTGAGATTGTAATTTGACAGATCAGTATCTGAAACGAGTAAAAACATTACAAGTGATAAATATAATAATTTAAATTAATATTGTATAAATACAGCCCGAATATTATGTAAAATCCAAAAAACTGAACTAGGAAAGATTTTTTCTGCGCTTTCACGTTTGAGGTTATGGAGAATCGGTGTACCGTCACTTCACAAGCACTCATCTGGCACATCGCCCTGTATCTAACAACACTCATCTTACATCTACATGTGCTCGTCTCATCGCTGTGCTAAAAAAACATTAAAAAAAAGGAACCCCCTCTAAGATCCACATAACCTTTGTCCGTCTAACCCTCAATGCCCTGTTCCGGAAGTCTGAAATATGACACCTGTCAAAAAGTCATCTATTTCTAGCAGATACTTTTCTGTTTTTAATTTTGTGAATCAGTAATCAAATACGAAGTTCATTAAAATGTGAAGCTGAAATTTTCCGGCCGCTTTGAAAATTATTGTAGAAACCAGTTTATTATATCTATCTGGTCATATTTTGGCACAGAAAATGTCATTTATTTAAGACCGCTCAGTGTTACTTGAACTGTTATTTGTTAGAAGTTTGGTACTTTTGTTTGAAATATAATATGTAATTCGTGCTTGCATTAAATAATTTAAACCTTTTTGACATATGATTATTATTATTTTGTTTTAATTATTGAGATAGAATTTCGCTTTAAAAAAATTAAAGCCAGAAAAGTTTCCTCATTACAGTTGCCTTTTTGACTGGTTTTTGCGTCATCAATTGCATTTATGTTTTGTTTTTGTTGCGCTTAGTGTTTGTATGTTGCTTTAAATCTTTTGTGTTTTCATTGTTTGTTTGTTTTTTTATACCTGCCTCTGTATGCTTTCTGTGTTAATCATTCATTATTATATGTGTTTAGATGCTTTAATAAGATGATGTCTCGCTTCAGGTTTGATGGATGACTTATTTGTAAACAGGCATGACATGATTTCATTTTTTGTGTGTTTGTTATTATTTAGAGTATTGTTATTGCCCCCCTTGATTGGTCATTAGCTTCAGTAAGCGTAAATATTTTTTTAAACTGTTTTTTGTTATTGATGTTTTTTGTTTGGCTTTGTATCAGTAATATTTGTGAAGAATACGATAATCTCTTGTAATGAAAATATATAGGTAAGGCAAGGTCGTCTTTAGGTATCCAGATATTACAAAATAAAAATTTGCTGGATGATTCTGCTCATAAAAATAATAAACAAGTGCACCTATCAGTGTTCATCACAGGTTTCTGCTGGAACATAGTAAAAATACAATATAAAACCGTTGGTATAGAGTTCTTGTAATCTGACACTTTCGCCACAACATATTTATTAGACCTGATGATCATTTTGCCAACGAAGTTAGCTTCGTCAGGAGGTGAATAAAACTCTGAGGTTAAGTATGTAACTCCTTCCTTAATATTAAGTTTTCGGTCAAGTTTCAGATAAACTTGTGCATGAGAAGATTTATCCAGTGAATTTTTCGCTTGTACTATCTGAACACTCTATATATCTGCTTAGAATGTAAATGCTAAGTTAATCTAGTCATGCCGCGTTTAAGTTACACCTCTGTCAGAAACTGATTTCTGTTACGTGAACTTGGATCTACAATATCAGCATTTATTTTTTTATTCAGATATATTAGAGGCATCCATTTTGTCTTGCCTTTATATCAAGCAAACTGTGAATGTTTTCTGTATAAGTGTGGTCCATAAAACAATCACTAACGGTCGTGTCTCTGTGTATTTAAAATGCATGAGAAAGCGACAAAAATATTGCAATGTTTTGATTGTCTTCCACTCTAATTGTGTCTTTAAGTTGGAATAGAATGTGCAGAAATTATATTTCGTTAGGAAATATATCCAACGTTTTAATGTGTTTTTGTCGAGATATCATGAATCGAAATCATGATATTAATAATTTTGTTTACTCAATAGAATGCTGAAGAATTACATCATTATTATCTCGTTACCATTCGGCAATTATAACTGTTATGTGTTTACAAAACAATAGGCAATCTATCAAAAATCAATTATTGTCGTTAATCAATGCAGTGCTCTAGAATTATGTTGTTACCATTCGGCAATTATAATTGTTATATATTTACAAAACTATGTGCAATTGATAAAAATTGTGATATCAATTATTGTGATTAATCAATACAATGCTCAAAAACTATATTGTTCCCATATTTTTACCATACAGCAATTATACTTGTAATTAATACAGAGCTAAAGAATTATATTGTTACCATCTTGTTACCATTGGCAATTATAACTGTTATATCTTTATACATATATCTATATGCAATAGAACGCTCACGAATTATATAGTTACCATCTTGTTACCATTCGAAAATTATGGCTGTTATATTTTTACAAAACTTTATACAATTAATATCAATTATTGTAATTAATCAATACAGTGTTCAGATCGTTACCATCTTGTTGCCATACAGAAATTATAATTGTTATGTCTTTATACAACCATGTGCAATCAATCAAAATTTTGATATCAATTATTGTAGTTAATACAGAGCTCAAGAATTTTATCGTTACCATTCGGCAATTATAACTGTTATATCTTTACAAAACTATGTACAACTAATGAAAATTGTGATATCAGTCATTGTGATTAGTCAATACAATACTCAAGAATTTTATCGTTACCATCTTGTTACCATTCGGCAATTATAACTGTTATATCTTTACAAAACTATGTACAACTAATGAAAATTGTGATATCAGTCATTGTGATTAGTCAATACAATACTCAAGAATTTTATCGTTACCATCTTGTTACCATTCTGAAATTATAATCTTTACAAAACTATGTGCAACTTATGAAAATTGTGATGTCAGTCATTGTGATTAATTAATACAATACTCAAGAATTTTATCGTTGCCATCTTGTTACCATTTGGCAATTATAACTGTTATATATTTACAAAACTATGTGCAATTGATAAAAATTGTGATACCAATTATTGTGATTAATCAATACGATGTTCTGTTGTTGCCATTCTAGGTTTATAACTGTTATACCCCTGCAAATAATTAAAAGTCTCATCTAAATGATTGTGATTATTAGGTACCATTTTTGTTACTTTCACTTAAATAATATTCTTCACCAAGAAGCAAGCGAAAATTCACTTATCCTGTCGGAATTCAAGAAGAGAACCCATAGATCTTCAGGATACCTTTTGTACCATCAAAATTTTAGAATCGTGTGTTTTCATTTAGGTGCAAGCTGTATCAAAATACCTGTTTTGTAACTTTTACTTTTTTTTATTTGTAATATAACAATTATTTTGTAATTTCGTTTATTTTTTATTTATTTATTTTTCTATTAAAAAAAAAGCAAATTTTTTTCCTGAAAAGATTTTAGTTTGATTTGGGTTGATTATTCAGAAAAAGTGAAAACTCTAAACAACCCAAAGGAATCGTCTTTGCTTCTGCTTCAATATTGCTTCTTGTTTTGAAGGTTGCTGCACAATAAGTAAGTAAACTTTGTAATGAAATTTATATTTTTTATTTTCCTATCTTAAGCCTCTTATTAGAGTCGCCATTGTTGTGAATCTTTGTTCGCAGGCAGCATACACATGACATTAAAAAGTTTCCGTTTATAGTCTTCAAATCCACATACGTGAATCAATCAAATATTTTTAAAACAATAATTCTAAACGCTATAGCATCAATAACAAATGCTTATGTTGTATTTTAAACTGTAAATACCCACAAAAAAAAGTTTCCGAAATGGATGCGGGTTATGGAAACAAATATTGCATGAAATGTGTTTTACAAGGTCTTAAATTTCTGTTTCCGCTGCAATTTTTTTGTTTGAAATGATTGATTAGTGATGGGCGGGTAATACAGTACCGAATACTTTGTATTCGGGACTTTAGATACCAGCAGTAACGATACTCATTTACAAAAGTAATTGTTACTTAGTATCCACTTGGGGATCGTCCATTAATCACGTGAGGCACGAAAGGGGGCGAGGGGGTTCGGCAAAAATCACGAAATATCACAGGGGGGGGGGGGGGTGCAGTGAGATATCACGTGTGTATTTATTTTTTCGTTCAACGCGCGATTTCCTAAACCGAAAAGCGGCGTGTGAGCGCTTGACTCGCCGTTGCCAGGAGCACAGATTTGAAATTTTGAATAGTGGCTCGTACATTCGGTTGCTCCCAGGAAATTATACCACCTTGGAGGGTAAGAGACATGTAGTCACTGTACCTGTCAAATTGAGTTGCCCTGAGGCAGATCACCATAAGTCTTATTTTATAGTTTTGTCGTCATATATTGTGTAATATCTTGTGATTTATTTAATTGAGTTGATAATTATGTTCGTGCTAGATACTGTGCTCATTTTGTATATTATATATTTCTCATTTTTTGTTTGGTTTGCCACATGCCATGTAATTGGGGAGACCTGTTTGGCATTGTATTGATCAATAAATAAATAACGCACTTGCCGGGGCGGTGCTTCTTTCACAATGGGTATTGATACCTTATTCGTTACCATTACCCCGATCAACATTTTTGTGTCGCCACAATAAAATCCTTGGAAACACTGCTGTCTAGTCTCAGGCCAAACCATGTGTTTTTTCTGCCGCAATGCCCGGGTACATATAAGCTTGACAACGGCAAATAAGCAGGCTTCTCTCCTGATGCATGTCGAATATCGTGTTTCATAGCCTGATCATGATTGGGTGATTGCCTCGAGGCACAAATTGATCCCCAGTGTATATGCTGGGTGCATCACAAAAGGAAATGATATGGGACATACTGAAGCAATTACGTACTCAGGGCCAACATATGTGGCTATTAGCAGCGGCAAACATTCCCCTTCGACAGCTTCATCGCATGCTGTGGACTTCAATAAGCTTGCTACTCTCAAAAATTTCAAGGAAATTATGCGAAATGAAGAAGGACGACTGAAATCAGTTGTTTTGATTTCATCTGATGGAGGACCCGAGATATCCGAAGATTATTTCCCATGCCGTACATCACTTTGTCAAGTAGGATACCTTTGAGCCAGGAATTATCTGGACTCATACTTCCGCATGATTCTAATGGAACCCATTTGGATGAAAGAGGAAGAACAAGAGATCATGATCTTGAAAAAATGAACTTTCAGAAGGCTGGAGAAGTTCTCGAAGAAGTATGGAATAATATGGTTATCTACGGCACTGACGTCGTAGCAGAGTATGAAAGAAGTGCTGAAAGCTTTATTACAGACCTGCCTTCTCCGCAGTGGTATAGCGAGCATGTCTTTTTCTGTCCGCTACATATGTTTTTGGGTATTTTGATGCATGTTATAATATTCTATGTATAAAAAACTATTAGGTAAATGTTAAATTCATTTAATCGATAACCCATGCAAATTGTCTATTGATATAACATTTATTTTCTATTTTGTGTTTCTTTGGTACCTTTTGAAAAAAGCAGCATTTTTTGCTAGAGTTTTAAAGAAACTTTATCAGAAAAAAGCCGTTAGTGATGTAGTTTATTTTAATGTTAGAATGTCCTTTGTGCTCTTATCAGAATTAGATGATGGCAGAATTACAAAAATATAAAAGTTGTATCGCTGATAAAAAAAATAATTAATTTATAGTTCGATAATTTTGAGAAAAGTATGAACTAAGCGATCCAGAAAAAAATTTCATTGCATCTGCTTCAATATCAAGTTTCTTGTTTTGAGAGTTGCCCTATGATGAGGTGTAAGTAAAATTTCTTATGAAGTTTATATTTTTAATTTGCCTATCATAGGCCTTTTATTTTAGTTGCCATTTTTTTGAAGTTGAAAAAGTGTGAAAGATGTGTCACTGACAAAATGATTTTAAGTTGAAGTTTAGATGATCCATTAAATAAAAGTTAGGGACGCAGCAAGTGCGTTATGGTCGTGATTTTTTATTAAATGCTTCAAATTTGAATAACTCAATTTTCTATGACCTTAGAAAGTTAAAATTTTGGTACGTAGTAAGGCAATATTAAATTTCATTAAAACAGCTTTGTAATTTTCGAAAGAAATTTCAAAATATATAAACATATAAAAATTGAAACTGACCCCGGATATGGGTTCTAGGGGTCCTAGTTCGCGCTCATTTGAAAAAAAAATTCACAAAGTCTCACCATCGATACCTCTCTATTAGTGAATTTTTTAAAATAAAAATTCACTAAAAAAATAGGAACTAAACCACCCAACAAAAAGCGTGAACTAACCCCCCTAGAACCTTATCCGGGGTCAGTTTCAATTTATATATATATATATATATATATATATATATATATATATATATATATATATATATATATATATATATATATATATATATATATATATATATATACAGGGTTAGTTTAAAGTATGGAAACATCTGAATATCTCACAAACGGAAAACGATAAAAACAAGATGTTAACACCTGTTGCAAGGTTGCACTAGGTGCATATTTTCACGTTGCGACAAAACACAGGTTGATCCTAAAAAGCGTAGTGACTGCAATGATTAATTTTTTTAAAGGAGCACTGTGTGTAGTATCACTTTATGAATCGCTTCTAACTCTAGAGTAACTTTGTTATAAGGTAGCCTATGCCCAAATTCTATGGTTACGCAGATATTGGTACTTTAATTATTGCGTTTCATGTATTGCTAAAACTAACATAAATATCTTATGCACGGAAAACAACAAATAAAAATCTTTTTACCGATATTGTATGGTTGCCATAGCAGCCTCTTTTCAAGGTTATTCAAAATATACAGTGTGGTCCTGAAAAGCGTAGTGACGCCAATGATTGATTTTGTAAATAGAACACCCTGTATATTATATCATTTTATGAATCCTATCGAAGTCTAGATTAACTTTGTTATAAGGTGTCTTATGCCCAGATTCTGTGGTTAAGCAGATATCGACAATTACATAATAAGTACTCATTGTCACAAAGTTGGCTATACTTTGTACATAAATATTAGCGAACTGTCAGAATTAGTTAATGTCAATCACTTTATAAAATGGCATATCTTAGCGATACAGAACGCATACAAATTCTAATTTGACGAAGCTTTGACGACAAGGAAAGAACGTATGAAGAAGTTACACGCACAGGCATATGTAGTTATTTGAATCCTCAACACATTATTAACAGATCAACCGTTTTAAAACTATCAAGAGATATAGAGAGACTGAAAATGTTAAAAATTGTCCTAAACCTGGCAGGACGAAAACTGCTACAGATGACGAAACAAAACTAAATGTCCTACTCCAATTTGAGGAAAATCCTCAAATATCTTCAAACCACTTGGTGCTAGACAACAATATCGCTCAGATGTCCATCATAAGAATTTTGAGTCAGAAAAAATGAAACCTTATAAAATTCACTACAATCAGGAACTTACAGAAAATGACCCAGGCCGCAGATTGCAGTTTTGTGAAATAGTTGAAGAAAAAAAGAACGATGTTAATTTTGAAAAAAAAAAAATTTCTAATGAGGCAACGTTTTGCCTCAACGGAGAAGTAAATAGACATAATTGCCGAATTTGGTCCAGACGTAATCCACGTTGGATGAGGGAGAAACACACGCAGTGCCCGCAGAAAATAAATGCTTGGGCGGGGATTATTAATAATCACATAATCGGACCCTTTTTATAGAAGGTAATTTAAATGGTGACAGATATCTGGATCTGTTAAGAAATAATATTGTGCCAGCTACAGCAGCCATATTTCCCAATCTAAGCAATCCCATATTACCCTCTGATGCCATATAGTATCAACAAGATGGTTATTCCTCTCATTACATCCGGGCCGTACGTATCTATCTAGATATAATGTTTCCACAGAGGTTGGTAGGACGTCGAGGAGCGATAGAATGGCCGCCCGGGTCACCGGACTTGACCCCATTAGATTTTTTCTTATGGAGGATATCTTAAAAATAAAGTTTACAAAAATAGATCAGTTGATTTACAAACTTTGCAAGATCGTATTTTGGAAGCGGTACATCTGATACCATAACAATATTTACGTGATTCAATTGGACAATTTTCAATCTTGCAAAGGTCTTGGATACTGTCATCATAAATGGTTTGCACTTTGAACATTTACTTTAGAATTTGTTTGGTAATTTTTCTGTATTCCTTTAAATGTTGATTATTTTTATTAATAGGATTCAAGTTGCAAGATCGTATTTTGGAAGAGGTACATCTAATAGCACAAACATATTGACGTGATTCAATTTGACAATTTTGTAAAAGACTTGGATACTGTCAAATCGTAAAGGGTTTACACTTGGAACATTTACTTTAGAATTTGTTTGGTAATATTTCTTTGTTCCTTTAAATGTTGATTATTTTTATTAATAGGATTCAAGTTGCGAGATCATATTTTGGAAGAGGTACATCTGATACCACAAACATATTGACGTGATTCAATTTGACAATTTTGTAAAAGACTTGGATACTGTCAAATCGTAAAGGGTTTACACTTGGAACATTTACTTTAGAATTTGTTTGGTAATGTTTCTTTATTCCTTTAAATGTTGATTATTTTTATTAATAGGATTCAAGTTGCGAGATCATATTTTGGAAGAGGTACATCTGATACCACAAACATATTTACGTGATTCACTTGGACAATTTTGTAAAAGACTTGGATACTGTCAAATCGTAAATGGTTTACACTTGGAACATTTACTTTAGAATTTGTTTGGTAATTTTTCTGTATTCCTTTAAATGTTGGTTATTTTTATTATTAGGATTCAAGTTGCAAGATCGTATTTTGGAAGAGGTACATCTAATAGCACAAACATATTGACGTGATTCAATTTGACAATTTTGTAAAAGACTTGATCCTGTCAAATCATAAATGGTTTGCACTTGGAACATTTACTTTAGAATTTGTTTGGTAATTTTTCTTTGTTCCTTTAAATGTTGATTATTTTTATTAATAGGAGTCAAGTTGCAAGATCGTATTTTGGAAGAGGTACATCTAATACCACAAACATATTTACATCATTCAATTGGACAATTTTGTAAAAGACTTGGATACTGTCAAATCGTAAATGGTTTACACTTGGAACATTTACTTTAGAATTTGTTTGGTAATTTTTCTTTGTTCCTTTAAATGTTGATTATTTTTATTAATAGGATTCAAGTTGCGAGATCATATTTTGGAAGAGGTACATCTAATACCACAAACATATTTACGTCATTCAATTGGACAATTTTGTAAAAGACCTCTATACTGTCAAATCGTAAATGGTTTGCACTTGTAACATTTACTTTAGAATTTGTTTGGTAATTTTTCTTTGTTCCTTTAAATGTTGATTATTTTTATTAATAGGATTCAAGTTGCGAGATCATATTTTGGAAGAGGTACATCTAATACCACAAACATATTTACGTCATTCAATTGGACAATTTTGTAAAAGACCTGGATACTGTCAAATCGTAAATGGTTTGCACTTGTAACATTTACTTTAGAATTTGTTTGGTAATTTTTCTTTGTTCCTTTAAATGTTGATTATTTTTATTAATAGGATTCAAGTTGCGAGATCATATTTTGGAAGAGGTACATCTAATACCACAAACATATTTACGTCATTCAATTGGACAATTTTGTAAAAGACCTGGATACTGTCAAATCGTAAATGGTTTGCACTTTGAACATTTACCTTCGACTGTCTGTGTTGCTTGGGTCTGATGCCTTGTCCCATTCGGATAATCCCAGAAATCTGGGATTGATACTGGATGGGAACCTGCAGTTCTCCAGACATATGGACCATCTCTGCCACTCTGCGTTCTATAGACTGTGACACCTGTATCAGTACCGTGATTGTCTTCCCCAAGATGCACATAAACTTTTGGTGAACTCACTAATCCTGTCACTGTTCACATATGGTGATTATGTGTATGGTCCTTGCCTGACGCGTCTGGACTGGTACCGTATCCAGAAGGTGCAGAATTGGTGTGTGAGATTTGATCTCCACGTACCCCCATTTTGCTCACGTTACGCCGTACATGCGGGCACTGGACTGGCTGAACATGCAAGACAGGAGACTTGTTCACTATGCCACCTTAGTAATCAAGGCTGTTCAGGAAAGGAAACCTGATTACCTATATGACTGTGTCAGCTTTCGAACTGATGTACATGACAGACTCCTTCTATACATAGAGATGCAAGTTTTAAAAGATCATTTTGTTACCTAATATCTTACCTATTCAATTATCTGCATAGAAAGGGTATAGCTTCCCTTTCAATAGGGGCTGTCAAATATGCTTTCAGACAGAGTCTGTTAGCTGAGACACATGAACTTGATATTACCCTGTTTTAATTTTTTTCTGTAGCTGGATATGTTGAAAAACAATTCGCTGAACATGTCCATTTGTACTGTGAGTGCAATAAATATTGTTATAATTTGTTTGGTAATTTTTCTTAATTCCTTTAAGTGTTGATTATTTTTATTAATAGGATTCAAGTTGTAATACCAGAATAAACATGTTGAGGCTTACTGGCTACGCTTTTCATTACCACCCTGTGTATTTTATATTTCCATGGCAACCCTACAATACTCTTTTGAAAAAAAAAATTTCCGAAAATTACAGAGCTATTCTAATGAAATTTTGTGGATATATTGCCTTGGGAAAGACCTTACTACATACCAAAATTCAACTTTATAAGTATATATAAAATTGAGTTATTGAAATTTGAAGCATTTAATGAAAATTCACTACCATAACGCACTTGCTGCCTCCGGAGCTTTTGTCAGTGTGGATACGGGCGACGTTTCTGACTGAATTCCTGGATAAATGACCCTTGGGAACAAAGGTAAATGTCACATCGAATTATTTTTAAAAGAAGATTTACACAAATAACTTCCATACTGAGTACTTGTCTAGAATAAAATATAGAAACAATATTAAGCTTAGTTTTTTCTTTAGGCATAAGGTAGCAATACTATATTATGAAGAATTGACTGCATTTATGTTACAATTTATATTCTCTAAGTTAAGAAGTTTGGGCATTGATCAGCAAAAAGAAATTATAAATAAAAACACTTTGTTCGTATAAATTTTAATTTAAGCGAATGCATTTTTAATAATATATTTCCTGAGAATATTGATTTCTGTGCATTCTATCTCCGTCGAAAACATAGATACATTTTCATCTATTTGTATACAAAATGTCATGCCTTAACTGTTTTATGTTTTCTATGTCATACATCAAATATGAAGTGTTTCATCTATGTTTACCATTTAATTCATTTTGTCACTTAACGCCTGCATCTCTAAGTGACCATATCACATTATTTAACAAAACGTTATCATCTATTAAGTTGTGTAGAGGGAACTTTTGACAGAATTTAAATATTTTTTGTGTATATTTTTTGTCATTGTCTGCCTGTGATAAAACAGCATGTCCACAACAAGTCAATGGATAGCATTTTAGATTTCTGTTCAGGTAAGACCATTATTTAGAAGTAAGGTGAGAGAGAAATGCAAAAAAAATGTTCATATCTTCTTTCTATTAGAAAATCTAGCTATTATGTTCCTTATTCCATCTTCAAAGATGGAGCATTTCGAGGCCACCACTTTGACGAATTTTAATCCAAGATTTACATGGGCCCGTACAAAATCTGGTGGGGCAACAACTTCTCTACTCTCATGTACAATACTCTGAAAGGATTAAGTTATTAAGATTTTATCACAATGAATGATCGCTAAAACCCATTTCTACTTGATCATCATACAACTAAGTAAAAGTCTTATTATCGGCGACATATCTATCGACCAATCTACCAGACCTATTCAAATCCACAGACAGTAACCAGGAGGAAGTACTGGATAATAGTTGATAAGCAACAAAACCAATTTTAACTTGTGTGATCGTATTAATAAGCTGAAGTCTCATTACTGACAACTGATAAACCATAGACTAATCTAGCAAACCACTTTATATTCACATAAAGTAACCGTTTATGCTGCATAACTGTAGCGGTAGATGGTGATTCTGTTTCATTAGAAACGACGTCAACCACCTTGGGATGCACTTTTTGATAAACACGCAATGTGTAGAATGATAAGTATATTTACATTTTATTGTTACACGTTATAAGCTTGCCCACCAGCGACCGAACTCTATCAGAGAAGTTGTATCTTTTGGATCGCAGTTAACAATGTCCAGTGCCCAGCGGACTGAAAACCACTTTCTTTTAAAAAGGGACGACTACCTGATACTCTGCATCGGTCGGCTACCTGATACCTTAAAGATTCAATAATAAACAATAACAAAGTAAGAAGTACTGGACTATAATTAATGAGTGATGAAACGGAGAAAACCAACTTCGCACGGTAACACCCAATAGGAAATGTGATAGAGCCATGATCAATAAGTATACCCCTAGACCAGATGAACTGGGGCTGTAAAATATGTGGTCCCAACAAGATGGGACCACTGCGCATAGAATCAGCATACAATAGCTCTTTTGCTTGACACTTCTCTATAGATTAATCTCCTATTTCACATCATGGCCAGATCGTCGATGGAGTCGCCACATGCCTCTTGTTTTGTGGTTGTTTGGAGGCGTTGGTTTATGGGAAGAACCCACAGATGTTACAAGAATCAATGGACAATATCAACGTGAAATCGAAAATATATTCCCACAGATTATTTACAATATCGCCCAAAAACCGATAAAAAATCACAAAATTGCATTCGCTTTAAGCCACTTACTATGTTCACAAAATTTTAAAAACCAACCTCTGTGGTTCAGTGGTAAGAACGTGTGCCTCTGAACCGAATGATATGGATTCGATCTCAGGGTTCTCCTTTTACTTTTTCAGTACAAACTGTAACATCAATTGAGGTTGTGGCATTATATTTGAGCAAGTTGAATGTCTGCACGTTCCGCCCTTCGGAGGGGGCGTAAAGCCGTCGCTCCCGTGTCTATGCTATGTTGGGCATGTTAAAGATCCCTACTCATCCTTACAGAAAGGCAGGGGTTCAGCAACATTTCCAGGATAGTGGGGTGAAACTACTCACTGGCGTCGGTGATTGGCCATAGCCGCGGAAATAGGCCGACGTTAAAGAAACAACACACACACATTTAAATCCAAAATTATATTAGGCTACTAAAATTTTATGATGACTTTTGCGCCGTCTACTACAGATTAAGTATTCTAAAATTGATTGACCCAAGTGCTGAACCATGAGGGACTCCAGAAGTGGTAAAGTTTGTATGTAACTGCGTAACAAAAAATCATTTCACTTCTACAGTCGTGGCATATATGTACAGCTTAAAAAGGTAAGACGTTACATGATGGAAGATGGTGCCCAACTAAGTTACAGACTTTTCAAGAAGTCATCAAATGTTGAAACTTTTTGGTAATGTCATATGTAAAATCGCCTGCAGCTATTTTGAAAGCTCTATCCAATGATTGACTGGATAGAAAAAAAATCGCAAAAAAATCGCCTGTAAATATATTTAAAAGTACAGTCAAATAAAGGGGTGTTCCTGAATGAAAAAATATGTAATTTGCAAGATTTAGTCTTTAATGATCAAGTATGCAGTTCGCCTTAATCTGGAAGTATTTTTCATCTTTTTTTTTCAACACCACGAGGGCTTACAGCCTAAATACTATCGTACTGTGGGTGTCAACAAGGAGAAAAGAGGCAACTTGTTAATTCTGGACTTGAAGGTTCGGAGGAGAAGGAAAAACATGTACCGGCAAGGAATTCCACAACTTGGAAGTCACCGGGACAAAAGAGCGGGCATAACAAGATGTTCTAAGTCTAGTGACCTGGACAGTAAAAGGGTGCATTCACTCTGTTCCTCTGGTAGATCTGTTGGGGGCAGCAGGTGGAGGAACTATGGAAGAAAGCTGCTCTGAGCAGTGCCCGTGCAGATATCTATAAAAGAGAGAGAGGTCACCAACGGCACGTCGGTGGGCGAGGGATGGCAGCGTTTGGGTGAGGGTAGTGTCACCAATGAGATCTATAGCTCTCTTCTGAATGGAGTCCAAGATAGCGAGTGTAGAAGCGGCAGCAGCACCCCAGATGTGGGAGCAGTATTCGAGGTTTGGCCTTATTTGTGAAGTATATAAAGTATAGAGATTTGCTGGTGAAAAGTATTTGCGAGCCCGGAAGAAGAAACCTAATTTCTTAGCAGCCGCTTCTGCAATTGATGTGACATGTTGTTGCCAATTGAGATTTCGATCCACAAAAATGCTAACAAGTGAAAAATACTCATTACTCTGAATAGCTTGGTTGTTTATTGTGATGGGTCTAGGGGTGGTGTATCTCTTATGAGATAGAAAGCAAGACTGAGATTTGGTGGGGTTTAATTGTACAAGATTTCTACTTCCCCAGTCTAATATTTTTTGGAGATCGACAGAGACAGAACCCTCCATGAATCTGCGATCCTCTTCTAATTGGGCTAAAGAAACAGGCTTAGAATATTGTATATTTGAGTGGAGGGTGCTGTCGTCCGCGGAACTGTGAACCGGGTTGGATGTGCTAGAGAGCAGGTCATTGATGTGGAGATGAAAACAAGGCAGGGGCTAAAGCTGAACCTTGAGGAACTCCTGCATTAATTGGATACAGTTTAGAGAAATGGCCATCCACGACAACAGAAATGCTCCGGTTGGAGAGGAAATTTGCTGTCCAGGTACAGAGTTTTGGTGGTAGGCCATAGGCCAGAAGTTTATTAAGCAGTGCTGCGTGCCAGACCTGGTCGAATGCTTTGGATATGTCTAGAGCGACAATCTGGGATTCACCGTGTAGTTCCATAGACTTGTTCCAAGAATGGGTGGCAAGGGAAAGGAGGTCGGCAGTTGATCTGCGCTGACAGAATCTATACTGCCTGTCGTGGATTAGACTGTGTTTTTCAAGAAATTGTAGTAATTCGCTGTTTATATACTTTTTTTATCACTGTAGAGACGACTGAAAGGAGAGAAATAGGCCTGTAGTTGCTAGGAAGCGCTTTGGATCCTTTCTTTGACACGGGTTGTACTCGAGCAGTTTTCCAGTTACTAGGAAATATGCCTCTATTGTAAAATGTCTGAAACAGACGAGTCAGGACAGGAGCAAGTTCTGGTGCGCATTATATGTTAATATTTCTTTGGTGTGTTTTCATAAGCGGAGAATGTATTTATATCCAGTGGAAACAACTGCACACCAGTGGCACTGTTCAATCCACTGTTATACAAAAGAATTTTGGCATTACTGCATTCAATATTTTATTTTATTATACTTTGATGTTTTAGGAAAGGTAAATGAAGCTACTCGAAACAAGAACTGAACTGTATATTTAGTTTATAATGTATTAGTTCCTTTGTGACAACTTTGCTGGACATGCGAATGCTAGAACAATATAACATCTCACAATGTTTTAATATAAAGCTGTTCTAGTTATTACAGATTTTATCATGGGTAGTATGCTCCTAAAATTTAATTGTAAAGATTTTCCTCACTTACGTAATAGTTTTGATAAACGTTTATAGTACTGTAAACAAAAATTCCCTCTGCATCAAACTTTAAAAAAACTAAGTACGTCTGAACCCCTTTTGAGATGGATAACACTTGGCGATCCAGGCGGTAAGTGTATCATCTGCCCCATCGTTTGTTCATCACCCCTCACAATGACACAGGATGTTCTAAAATATTTCAGTGGATATAAAATGTATAAATCATAACTGAAGGAAAAATATCGTTGCTGGCATTTGCAGCCTTACGAACCTATCATTACACAGTCTTAATTCTACAGTGGTGCTTTTTCGGACTAAGATGTTATTGTTTCAGTTATGACTACATATTCACTGGTATTTATATAAACACCCTGTGTATCATAATGTGACGCCTTGCACGTTATGTCCTTTGGGCCCTAGTCATTGTCATAATCATGGTCACTTTCCCCATACATGTTTCATTATCATACCATCCCCATGTCATCGCTCTAGAATGCTGTTGTTGTGAGCCCGGCCTATGTGTATGTGACAGGTGTGACAGGAGGCAGTGGAGGCGGCAACGGTGGAGGAGGAGGTACATCCAGCGGAGGCGGTAACGGTAACGGAGCCGTTGTGGTGCATGCAGGTAGCTCGGCGTCCGGCCCCACTTCTGAATACGTCAGGCAGGAGCTGAGGGCCGTTGTGGGGGCCAGGACGCAGCAAACTCAGGGCGGTGCGCAGGGTAGTGCACAGCAGATGGCTGCTAACAGAACGGCCGCGCAACTGCTGGCGCAACAGAGCGCCGCTGATCTCGAATCACTCGGACTCAGCTTCGAGATGACCACTTCTGGTGAGTATTCTAGCCATGATCTCGTAGGTACTGTAGTTCAAGCATAAATAGTGTAGTCAATCATGTGTATACAAACAAAAAAATCTTGTACAAAAGAATACTTTGTGTTTACAAATAGATAGCTTGCTTAAACAAGTTCTGTACACTTTTAGCCCGAAATATGCTAGTGTTTGAAATGTTTTTTTCCGTAGCACAATAATAACAAAATTTGTTGAATAGCTGATGTCAATCAGTAACAATGATCGTCTTAATTATTAAAATAATGGAACGCAAGGCTCGCCATACTAAAAAATTGGGAAATATACACAAGCCAATATTAAAACTTCATTTACCCCAATTAAACAGCGGCAACTGAGATAACTCCTTGCATGAGAACATCTCAAGCTGGTTCAAGTATATATCAAAATAATATCTAGAATATGGAACAAAAATTATATCCAAGACCATCGATCCAATACCCAGAATACTATATCCAGTGCCCAAAATCCAAAGCAATAATTCTGCACCAGAATATTTAAATGAAAAATTTGATTTGTGATGTGTGCGAGATAAAAATAGCTTCATTTACCAACCCCTATCCCAAAAAGGGGACTAATTACTAGATGACAACGCTCTCTTAATTTATAGATGGTACAGCACTATCATTTTACTGACGATAATGCAGTAGACTATGATAACAATGTGTTAATCGTCATCTGATGCTAGCGAGAACTTTTATAAATGCCGAGGCGAGACCCGCGATATCAGTAACTGCATCAGTTGTGTAAGAGGGAAGGTAAACAGACATGTTGATCGTAGAAAAGTCAGCAGAAGTGGCTTAAGCTGATCGCAGTTCGACGCTGCTTTATCCAATGCCTGTACCATTGATTCACTACTACAGATCATATGACTAGTATTCCGTTTCTCATTGGCAAAAGATTCGCCAGCACTAGGCCTGTGGAACGGATTCTAACTTGCCACATAGTCAAATAATCTTTTCTGTTACTAGAAAATACTCGTTCTTTATGATTTAATAGACAATAAATGACTTTGTTACCGTTCTTGGAATAAGCAAGTTTATACCTGAGGATTTTATTTATTAAAAATACACTCTATCTCTGATACGTACCACTCTAGGCTCGTTGGTAGCGAAGTTTCGTTGAAAAAATTGTAACCGATTGTATTAACCCATTTATGGCCAAGGTATCAAAAAACGTTCAAAATTGAATGTCACTCATTTTCTCCAGCAACAATAAAGTTTCTAAACATAAAACCAACAAACAAAAAAATATTTTTTATTTAATTAGTGAATTACAGGCTGATGCATAAACGCATCAATGGCCAAATATATGCAATACAAGTGCTAACTGATACTATATAAAAATATAATGTACAAACATTATTTCTTATGAAATTCTTCGAAGCAGTTAGCGTGAATATGTACATTACACTTTTTGCACATATATATTGTTGCACTATGACATAATCGACATCGTCGTCTAGCTTTCGTTGCTTCCTGAACCACCACATGGTCAAATTTATCTGTCCGTATTTCAGTTGGTATACTATTAGATATGGATACCCGACTTGAAGATTGTTCGCCTCCTTGATTCTGGATTTTCAAGAGACGGTATGCAATATATGACTTGAAGTCAAGTTGTGACATCTTTTTTTCATTAACCAGATTGAAAAGTTTCCAAGCATTTACAATAGTACTATTAACAGCATTTGAGAATAAAGGCCACCACCATTTCTTTCCCAAGATCCTGGTACGATAGTTTGCTATTGCATTATCGTGTAAATCTACCCCTCCCATGAATTTATTGTAATAGGAAATCACTGCAGGCTGATTTATATTTTCAATTTTTTTCTCTTTTCGATTATATCGCTTCGCTATATTCATAGGTTGAACATTGTAACAGTTGCTTATCACCGTCACCACTGAATTGTCATTCCATCGAACAAGTGATATACCAGCCTCTTCATCATAAGCGCAGCTATGTGACCCACGCTGCTTCTTCGAAATTATTTTGTTTGTCTCCAGTGGACAAACTCCTGTTCGATTGTCGCGTATCGTACCAGTGGCAGAGTATCCTTTATCAGTTAGAACTGAAAATAGTTTATAGGAGGAGAAAAAATTGTCGAAGAAAACCTTGTGTGCGGCATTTTCTTTGATGACTGATAATAAATTGACCACAACTTGGCCTCCTAAACCAAGTGGAGTTTTTTCTGTGGATGCACCAGCATACGGAATAAATTGGTAGAGGTAGCCATCAGATGAACAGAGACACCATAATTTAAATCCGAACCTGACAGGCTTGCCTTTCATATACATTTTACATGAATGTCGTCCGAAATAGGGCACCATTTGTTCATCTATTGACAAACAAGTCGAAAACACACCGAACTTCATGAACTTTTTATTCAGGAGGTCGAAAAACGGCCGAAGTTTGGCAAATCTATCATGTATGTCTAAATTGTTATTATCAGACAGGTGAATGTTTTTCTTCATATTTCTAAACTTGTTTAGACTCATGCAATCTTTTACAATTTTCAAGCCTTTGTCCTGTTCTGTAGACCAATATAAGTCAGCTTGAGGGAGAGTGTGGTACCCAGATAAAATCATGATACCCAGGAAATTCAGCAAATAATCTTTGTCGATTATAAAGTCATGTCTGTTATTGTCACGTGCATATTTCTGACTATACTGAATTATGTTCTCAAGCATTTCATCATCAAAGTACATAAAAAATAAATCTAAAGGTGTTTTGCCGTCTAACTCATTCTTCAGCCTAGCAATATTTTCTTTTTCTTTGACATCGTGATTGCTGTTTGAATTATGCAAGTGTTCTCCTGTTTTCCAGATAGGTTTTCGATCTACACCTTTATATTGTAACAACTTCTTACGTTTCGCTGCCAAACATTCATCATCCGAGTCATAAAGCAAATCGTCATCGGCTGTATGAATTTCGAATGTCCCTGCAATATCATTGAATTCGTTTACTTTCTCACAGTCTTCTTCGAAAATCTCTTCGTCAGTTAGTTCGTCTACATCTGGCGGTATATACACTGCATCTACATTATTATCTGTATAAAAAACAAACATAAGAATTACTTCACGAGCACACAATAATTATAAATATAATTTTATTTTACCTCGATCATCTGCTAATTCTTGCACGATCTCCTCTAAAGCAAGTTCTAATTCTCTTTGGGTAAGAAATTGCGGCATTTTCTCACACGACAAAAAATATCACTTCACAATTCACAACACTAACCTAACGTAGCACAGTCAGGAAACAAACTAATGCTATTATATCCGTAATCTGGAATCAGAATACATCACAGTGCTCTAACACGTCTTGACATGCAGAAGTGCAGAAGTTGACGGTTTCGGCCATTGATGCGCATACGCATCACACATGTTTAGCTGCTGGTTTTTTCTTTCCATTCGAAAATTTTCTGAAGGACTCTCATTTAATTGTTTCTCCTTTAGGTTTCCAATAGAACTTTCAAGAATTTTTAGCTCATTCTTCTGTTTACCATTTGTAAGAACAAATACAAGTATATGCCGACAAGAATCCTAATTTCTTCCTATTTCAATAATTTCTCCAATATAGATATTCTATGATATACGTGTCTTTTATTTTTCATTAGATAATAGCATCTTTATATAACATCGCACATTAGCTGTATTCGATTTTGCTTAAGGTGGTTGCACAGAAAAAAAATATTATATGACTGATGCGTAAACGCATCAGCGGCCGGAAATGGGTTAAAAAGTTATTTTATAGCAACAATGAACTTACAAACCCCAAATCAAAGCAACATTGTTTTAAAATCGAAAATGGATAATTAAAATAACGATTAACTTCGAAATATCATTCTAATGGGTTTAGCTGATGATTAGGGCTTGCAATCCCGCATCTTGCAAGCACGTGGGAGTCCTGGTAATGTTCTTGATCCCGCACAAAGCGGGATTGAACAGCGTAATCCCGCAGGTCTTGCAGGATCTCGCAGCAATGCAGAGTGCGGTCATTGGCTGCAGTTAAGGCTTGCAATCTCACATCACGCAATCTTGCAACCCCACGGGATCCCTAGCAATGCTCTTGATCCCATATAATTTGCAAAACCTTAAAGCATTTGGAAATAACTTAATACATTTGAAAGATTTAGTTTTTCGATGCCTAGAAAGACAGTGATATGTAAAGAAATAAAGAAACCATTGGAAAAAGTTAAAATTCTGAATGATGAAGGCCGTAAAGGAATTCGGACTACATCAGACTCTTGATATAACTGCGGCAGCGACTATAATTTGATCAGTTTCTGAAGAAAATCAAGATCAATAACTACTTACTTTATCCTCCAAAGAAATTGAAGATGAAATTTCAGAAAGCATATTCCTAAGTAACGGAATCAAAGGGTCTGTCAAAAGATATTGATATAATTTACTGACAATATAAATGAATGTTTTGAAAATGAGGGCACAAAAGGTAAATATCTTCGTATGGCATATGAATACTTGCTGACCATTACACCCACAACGTGGATGCAGAACGAGCGTTTTTAGCAGCAGGATACCTATGCAGTGATTTAAGAAGCAGTCTGGGAGATGAAATCGTTAATTGTCTTTTCTTTTTGAGATCACTTTTTCAAAATTCAACCAAAAAGTTTTAATACACTGTTTATTTGTTTTATATTTCATACGTTTATTCTATGCCGTTTTGTTGGGTTTAATTTTAATTTTATAATTTTTCATTAATGGTAATTTGAGTTTAATTTGAAGTGAAAAAGATGTTTTCCTAAATAATAAAGATAAATCCATCCATGTGATACAGTGAAATTCACCACAGTTCCACCTGTAGTCCCAAGGAACTGAAAACCCTGCATGACTGCAACCCCTACTGATGATACACTCGATAGCACTGAGATATACAGACCATAGCAAATTTAGCTCAGTCAGGGGATATAGTGCCGCCTTAAATAACCAAACCAACAAGATATGAAGATTATTACAACGATCTAATAATAATATAAATTTATTTGTCGCTCACAATCTTACAGTATGCCATACTACTGCTTGTATATGCTGTGAGAGGTCCTTTTTCTCAAAATTCGGTAAACCTTCGGGACACTATCTGTGACCCGAAAACCTTGGGGAAACTTTAGAGTGAGTTTCCAGGTTTAATTGGTTGGTATTAGATATAATCTACCTCGGGCGCCAGCACTAGTTGTTACTGGAGCTAGTGCTCTCCTTAGAGATGCTTATCACCAGGAACATTCCCCTTCTGCCTCAATAATACGCAGCACATGGTAAGGCAGCATGCCATACAAAGAAGCTACTGCTTGTATATGCTGTGAGAAGTCCTTTTTCTGAAAATTCTGTAAACCTTCAGGACACTGTTTGTGACCCAAAAACCACGGGGAAACATTAGAGTGAGTTTCCAGGTTTAATTGGTTGGTATTAGGTCTAATGTATCTCGGGCGCCAGCACTAGTTGTTACTGGAGCTAGTGCTCTCCTTAGGGATGCTTATCACCAGGAACATTCCCCTTCTGCCTCAATAATACTCAGCACATGCTAAGGCAGCATGCCATACAAAGAAGCTACTGCTTGTATATGCTGTGAGAAGTCCTTTTTCTGAAAATTCTGTAAAGCTTCAGGACACTATCTGTGACCCAAAAACCATGGGGAAACATTAGAGTGAGTTTCCAGATTTAATTGGTTGGTATTAAGTCTAATGTATCTCTGGCGCCAGCACTAGTTGTTGCTGGAGCTAGTGATCTCCTTAGGGATGCTTATCACCAGGAACATTCCCCTTCTGCCTCAATAATACGCAGCACATGGTAAGGCAGCATGCCATACAAAGAAGCTACTGCTTGTATATGCTGTGAGAAGTCCTTTTTCTGAAAATTCTGTAAAGCTTCAGGACACTATCTGTGACCCAAAAACCATGGGGAAACATTAGAGTGAGTTTCCAGATTTAATTGGTTGGTATTAAGTCTAATGTATCTCGGGCGCCAGCACTAGTTGTTGCTGGAGCTAGTGATCTCCTTAGGGATGCTTATCACCAGGAACATTCCCCTTCTGCCTCAATAATACGCAGCACATGCTAAGGCAGCATGCCATACAAAGAAGCTACTGCTTGTATATGCTGTGAGAAGTCCTTTTTCTGAAAATTCTGTAAACCTTCAGGACACTGTTTGTGACCCAAAAACCACGGGGAAACATTAGAGTGAGTTTCCAGGTTTAATTGGTTGGTATTAAGTCTAATGTATCTCGGGCGCCAGCACTAGTTGTTGCTGGAGCTAGTGATCTCCTTAGGGATGCTTATCACCAGGAACATTCCCCTTCTGCCTCAATAATACGCAGCACATGGTAAGGCAGCATGCCATACAAAGAAGCTACTGCTTGTATATGCTGTGAGAAGTCCTTTTTCTGAAAATTCTGTAAACCTTCAGGACACTGTTTGTGACCCAAAAACCACGGGGAAACATTAGAGTGAGTTTCCAGGTTTAATTGGTTGGTATTAAGTCTAATGTATCTCGGGCGCCAGCACTAGTTGTTACTGGAGCTAGTGCTCTCCTTAGGGATGCTTATCACCAGGAACATTCCCCTTCTGCCTCAATAATACTCAGCACATGCTAAGGCAGCATGCCATACAAAGAAGCTACTGCTTGTATATGCTGTGAGAAGTCCTTTTTCTGAAAATTCTGTAAAGCTTCAGGACACTATCTGTGACCCAAAAACCATGGGGAAACATTAGAGTGAGTTTCCAGATTTAATTGGTTGGTATTAAGTCTAATGTATCTCGGGCGCCAGCACTAGTTGTTGCTGGAGCTAGTGATCTCCTTAGGGATGCTTATCACCAGGAACATTCCCCTTCTGCCTCAATAATACGCAGCACATGGTAAGGCAGCATGCCATACAAAGAAGCTACTGCTTGTATATGCTGTGAGAAGTCCTTTTTCTGAAAATTCTGTAAACCTTCAGGACACTGTTTGTGACCCAAAAACCACGGGGAAACATTAGAGTGAGTTTCCAGGTTTAATTGGTTGGTATTAGGTCTAATGTATCTCGGGCGCCAGCACTAGTTGTTACTGGAGCTAGTGCTCTCCTTAGGGATGCTTATCACCAGGAACATTCCCCTTCTGCCTCAATAATACTCAGCACATGCTAAGGCAGCATGCCATACAAAGAAGCTACTGCTTGTATATGCTGTGAGAAGTCCTTTTTCTGAAAATTCTGTAAAGCTTCAGGACACTATCTGTGACCCAAAAACCATGGGGAAACATTAGACTGAGTTTCCAGATTTAATTGGTTGGTATTAAGTCTAATGTATCTCGGGCGCCAGCACTAGTTGTTGCTGGAGCTAGTGATCTCCTTAGGGATGCTTATCACCAGGAACATTCCCCTTCTGCCTCAATAATACGCAGCACATGGTAAGGCAGCATGCCATACAAAGAAGCTACTGCTTGTATATGCTGTGAGAAGTCCTTTTTCTGAAAATTCTGTAAACCTTCAGGACACTGTTTGTGACCCAAAAACCACGGGGAAACATTAGAGTGAGTTTCCAGGTTTAATTGGTTGGTATTAGGTCTAATGTATCTCGGGCGCCAGCACTAGTTGTTACTGGAGCTAGTGCTCTCCTTAGGGATGCTTATCACCAGGAACATTCCCCTTCTGCCTCAATAATACTCAGCACATGCTAAGGCAGCATGCCATACAAAGAAGCTACTGCTTGTATATGCTGTGAGAAGTCCTTTTTCTGAAAATTCTGTAAAGCTTCAGGACACTATCTGTGACCCAAAAACCATGGGGAAACATTAGAGTGAGTTTCCAGATTTAATTGGTTGGTATTAAGTCTAATGTATCTCGGGCGCCAGCACTAGTTGTTGCTGGAGCTAGTGATCTCCTTAGGGATGCTTATCACCAGGAACATTCCCCTTCTGCCTCAATAATACGCAGCACATGGTAAGGCAGCATGCCATACAAAGAAGCTAATGCTTGTATATGCTGTGAGAGTCCTTTTTCTAAAAATTCGGTAAACCTTCAGGACACTTATCTGTCACCCAAAAACCACGGGGAAACATAGAGTGAGTTTCCAGGTTTAATTGGTTGGTATTAGGTCTAATGTATCTCGGGCGCCAGCACTAGTTGTTACTGGAGCTAGTGCTCTCCTTAGGGATGCTTATCACCAGGAACATTCCCTGCCTCAATAATACGCAGCACATGCTAAGGTAAACTTCAGTGGAGTGCAAGGTTGGACTGAGTAAAAAAGGAAACTTACACTTACTTAAGACTATGCTTTGGGGTAAGACGGTGAAGTATTTAAAATTCCACGTAATATGTACAAGATATATTTACAAACGAAATAATTAATTAACGGAATTCAACAAATCTAAATAATGAAACACAGGATGGACTTGCAACTTATTTCGCAAAGGCAGAGGTTACTAATCAGATAAAATAAACTAAACAGGTAGTGAATGTTCGGAGCTATCTTGAAGGCACGGCCAGTCTTTTCAGTTGCAGTGACTGCAGAGAAACGGAATCCCGATGCAGCAGACACTGAACTTTACGAACGCTCGGACCGAGCTCTCCATCTCCACATATCCTCGCCCGCTACCTGCTAGTCGCAGCCCGTGCTGTGCTGAGGTCTTATGTGCGCTCCATCACACGCTCGGAACGACCGTCGTGACATCTCCAGAGCACTGTTCACTAGGTCCCTTTTATACGGTTCTAAATTGTTTACTTTCGCGTTTATTATTTACCAAACCAAATTGTACATTTGAATATGTTACGTTACCGTAATTATTTATTAATTAGACTTATTATAACGCTACAATTTACACTTCATCACAATGCATAAAACATAATTTACGATAATGCACTTACTGCATCAGGATTTTATTTATTTAAATTTTTTTTTTTTTTGGTACACATGATTGGTTATATTTGTAGTTTCTTATCAAGATGTGGAAATGTTAGTTGTCAACCACAAAGGAATGTGTTTATATGTTTTGATGGTATATAATTTTCTAGCTGTCGAAAATGACAATCAGCCTATTACTTCCACATCATCACAACGTGTGGAAGTATCGTATCGACGACAAAACTTTCAAAAAAAAATTTCGTTTGAATGCCATAAAAAGTATCAAAACATAGAGAACAGGATTTGGGAACGAAATCATCAGTCTGTATGATATGGTCTTCAAATTTGGTATACAGTTAGCACCCGACAAACGAACGGTGCGGATTGTTTTTGGGTAAAATCGCTTTAGGGGGTAGGGGATGCATGGGGGGTGATTTGGTGAAAATTGGCCTTTTTTCACTAAACCTGGAGTCATAGAACCTTGTAGGGTTTATTTATCAGAAAACTGTTAATTTCATCAAACATCTGGTATTCAACACAGAATACCATATGTTTGATGAAATTGAAAGTTTTCTAATAAACAAACCCTAAAACGTTATTGTTGCGGTAGATGGTAATTCTCTTTCAATTAGAAAGGAGGTTAATCACCTTGGGATGCATTTTTTGATAAACACGCAATGTGTTAGGGTTATAATAGAGTCATAAAATCGCAATGTGTAGAATGTGAGTATATTTACATTTTATTGTTACACGTTACAAGCTCGCACATACCAGCGACCGAACTTGGTGAGAGATGTTGTTTCTTCAGGATCGCAGTTGACAATGACCAGTCCCTAGCGGACAGAGAGCTACTTTTCCTTAAAAGTAAGAGGGACTACTACCTGTATGGGTCGGCTACCTGATACTTTAAAGGTTCAATAATAAACAGTTATGTTACTCGAGTTTTAAGGAAAAAATGTCAATTTTCACCAAATCACCCCCCATTCATCCCCTACCCCCTGGAATGACTTTACTAAAAGACAATCGGAACTGTTTGTTGAATGCTAACTGTGTACCAAATTTGAAGACGATATCCCAGTTCATTCTAAAGCTATCGTGGCTACAGACAAACATACAGACAGACAGACAAATTTTCGTTCCCAAATCATGTTTTCTATACATTTTGACACTTTTTACGACGATTAGGCGAAACAAAATTTTTGAAATTTTTGTTGCCGATACCATACTTTCTTCCACACGCGACGATGTGGAAGTAAAATTGAAATAGTTTTTATTAGGCATTGATAGGAATTTTTTAATTTACACTAAGCAGCATACATAATCTATGATTAAGAATTTTGAAATTTGTTTTCGAATAGTTATAATTTGGGCTTGATAAGAATCACATTTTGAGAATTCTTTTTCTATTTCATTTTTTTTTTTTTTTTTTAATTACATTGGTCTGTTATAAATAATCTGTGATTAAGCCATTCGAAATTTGTTTTCAAATAGTTTTATTTGACCTTGATAGGAATTACGTTGTCAAAATTCTTTTATAACTTTATTTGTTTTAAATTACATCAAGTAGTTATGAATAATCTATGATTAACTGTTTTGAAATTTGTTTTCGAATAGTTGCCTTTGATACGAATTAAATTCCTTTTGATTTTTTTAAATTACATCTCGCAGTTATAAATAATCTTTAATTGAGAGTTTTGAAATTTGTTTTCGAATAGTTTTTATTTGGACTTGATAAAAATCACGTTCTCAAATTTATTTTGAAATAACAGGCAGTTATAAATAATCTATGAACTATTGAAATTTGCTTTCAAATAAATATATATATATATATATATATATATATATATATATATATATATATATATATATATATATATATATATATATTGTAATGTAATTTTAGTTTTAATGACCAAGCACCTAATAAATAAAAGGCATCATAAACACATTCTTATGGAGAAAAGTAGAGATAAACGAAGCATAAATATATTTAGGTTTTTTTATTTTTTTAAGTTTTGCATATTTATAGTACAGTAGATCTAACAATTTCTGAAGTTTTTTCCTTCCTTATTTGTGGTACATAACATGTGCTAAAGAAAAAATCGTGGAAATAGAACGTAAAAATTGGGCAAAAGCTAACAAACATTTATATTGAACTCTTAAATTAATCCCTTTTTTTCAGAGAAAGGTTTACATTTCCGTAAGTTTTGTCATTTACTAATAACAAGAGAAAATCTTTAAATATTAGAAATACGACATCAATTTATGTTTTTCTATGTATGTATTAATCGTTATATTTATTATAAGTTAATTAATTTTTGCTAAATTATTCACCGAACCTTTTTTTTTTTGGTGCATTTTATTTTCATGTGAATATTTGAAAAATAGCTTTATAATAAGTCAGTAACACATAACGATAATTACATTCTCTGAATATATATTTTTATCAGCAGTCAACAATAAAATTTTGAATTACGCAAGTAGTATAACTAATTTTTTGGAAGTTTTATCAACTCGTTTAAAAATTATTCACAGTTGGAGTTGCAAGAACGTATTTCATTCATTGTGATAGGAAATGCACTAATTAGTCAATTTTTCGTTAAAAATAAACTAAAAAACAAAACCAAACGTTCAAAAATGTTTATTCAGTTAAGTAAGTGTTCAAATTGTTGACCATCAGCTTCCATACAAAAGTACAAATTTTGTTCAACATGAGCTCTGTCATTCTGGAGCATTTGTGGAGTTATTAGACGGCATTCTTCAACAATGCGTCGTCGTAATTCTTCCAGAGACTCCGGTTCTGTTGCGAAAATTCTACTCTTTAAATGGCCCCATAGAAAGAAGTTTAAAGGAGTTAAATCCGTTTATCTATGCGGCCACTCAATAGCACCTCTACGCCCAATCCATTGTCCTGGAAACTCTCTGTTCAAAAACTCCCTAACACGTTGTGAAAAATGCGGAGGAGCTCCATCTTGTTGAAACACTAATTGATTTTCTTGATAGCGATCATCATTTTCAACAATGTCAATTAGTAGAGGGTAAACGATATCTTCTAGTAACTCCAAATACGTTTCGCCACTCAAATTGCCATAAAAAAAAATTGGTTCGATTAAACGGTCTTCAAAAATACCCGCCCAGACAATCAATTTCTGTGGAGTTTGTGGACTTCGTGAAAATTTCTTGGATTATTATCTGCCCAATAACGACAATTATGACGATTGACTGTAGAGTTTAATAAAAACGTACACTCGTCTGAAAAACAGATATTGAACAGAAAGTTCCCGTTATCAGCTATTCGTGCAGTCATAACTTCACAAAACTCCAGCTGCCGATCAAAATCATCTTCATTCAGTTGTTGTAAAAGATGAATTTTATACGGGTGAAATTTATGATGCTTCAATATTCGCTGAATAGTTCTTCTTTTGATGTCTGAAACAGTGGCCAATTTTCTCGTGCTCAAAGTTGGGTCTGCAGCAATTTGTCCTAAAACTTCAATCTCAGTAGTCTCATTTCTAACCGGAAATTCACGTTAAGGATCCCGTTTTTTGTTGGCTACTGAACCACTTTGTCGAAACTTTGCAACTAACTCCAAAATGCATTTTGTGTTAACATGTCTGTTCGGATCCCGTTCATTAAACAAGTTTGCGGTACGGTTGGCACAGTCATCGTTTTTGAAAAAAAAAAAGTAATTATTTCAACTCTTTCTTGTACAGAATACACCATTGTGAAATTAATTTTCAAGTATCAAACCGACCGATAAACTGAAATAATAAACCGCATTTCTCTCATTCCGATAAGAAATGTTCTGATAGTCAATTTTTTGTTTAGAAACCAACAAAACATTGACTACCAGCACATTTCTTATCAGAATGAGTGAAATGCATTTTTGCATCTTCAACTGTGAATAATTTTTAAACGAGTTGATAAAACTTCAAAAAAAATTGTCTGCTGAATTCAGAAAAGAAAGAGCTTTCAAATGATGTAACACTCGACCCATGTTCCCTATTTAAAGTATAAGGGTTGTTATCACTACCCTTAAGGGGTTGATGTGACAAAGTTGAGTTTTGTCAAAATATGTCCCCCTCAATATTAAAATCGACGTGTTTCAGCGTTTCTTAAAAAAAATTCTCTGGATGCAAATCGGTCTGTTTCGTTTTCAATGCGCCACGCTATATACACGAATATACAATATTTCAATTCAATTTATTCAACATGTACTTTGCTGCTCATGTTTTGAGTTTGATATTTTCTGTCCACATTTTTTGCTTTCACATGTTTAATGTATTACCCCGTGTATTATATAATTTGCTATTTTTTTTCCTAGCATATTTATTAATTCAACTGAATTTATTATTGCTTTTCAAGTTTCTTCATAAACTCTTTATTTCTTTCTTTTATTTGAGGTAAAATCATATGTAGGTTATATTTTACTGATACTAAAACTTTTTAGTTTGTTATGAAAATTTAACATTAAAAATGTAACAATAAATAATGAGATATCAAAAACTTGTGGATATTAAAATAACTGTCTCAGCTAGTATCCTGAATTTTGTTCTCCTCAAACTGACTGAAATCCCACTGGTTATGTCTTCTTCACATTAACATAGCACAAGTGAGATATTTAGTCTTCATCTTGAGAGAATCTAGCCGATACTTCAAATGTCAGACTCATTTGATTTATGTGTTTTTTGGGACAGCAGTGTCGATCTTAACAAAACCTCAACTGGTTAGGTCTTCTTCACATTAACATAGCACAAGTGAGATATTTAGTCTTCATCTTGAGAGAATCTAGCCGATACTTCAAATGTCAGACTCATTTGATTTAGTGCTTTTTGGGCCAGCAGTGTCGATCTTAACAAAACCTCAACTGGTTATGTCTTCTTCACATTGACATAGCACAAGTGAGATATTTAGTCTTCATCTTGGGAGAATCTAGCTGGTATTTCAAATGTCAGACTCATTTGATTTATGTGTTTTTTGGGCCAGCAGTGTCGATCTTATCAAAACCTCAACTGGTTAGGTTGTCTTCACATTAACACAGCACAAATGTGATATTTAGTCTTCATCTTGAGATAATCTAGCGGATACTTCAAACGTCAGGCTCATTTGATTTAGTGCTTTTTGGGCCAGCAGTGTCGATCGTAACAAAACCTCAACTGGTTAGGTTGTCTTCACATTAACATAGCACAAGTGAGATATTTAGTCTTCACCTTCGCAGAATGTAGCCAGTATTTCAAATATCAGACTCATTTGATTTATGTGCTTTTTGGGCCAGCAGTGTCGATCTTAACAAAACCTTAACTGGTTAGGTCTTCTTCACATTAACACAGCACAAATGAGATATTTAGTCTTCATCTTGGCAGAATCTAGCCAGTACTCAAATGTCAGACTCATTTGATTTAGTGCTTTTTGGGCCAGCAGTGTCGATCTTAACAAAACCTCAACTGGTTAGGTCTTCTTCACATTAACATAACACAAGTGAGATATTTAGTCTTCATCTTGGGAGAATCTAGCCAGTTTTTTGGGCCAGCAGTGTCGATCTTAACAAAACCTCAACTGGTTAGGTCTTCTTCACATTAACATAGCACAAGTGAGATATTTAGTCTTCACCTTCGCAGAATGTAGCCAGTATTTCAAATATCAGACTCATTTGATTTATGTGCTTTTTGGGCCAGCAGTGTCGATCTTAACAAAACCTTAACTGGTTAGGTCTTCTTCACATTAACACAGCACAAATGAGATATTTAGTCTTCATCTTGGCAGAATCTAGCGAGTACTCAAATATCAGACTCATTTGATTTAGTGCTTTTTGGGCCAGCAGTGTCGATCTTAACAAAATCTCAACTGGTTAGGTCTTATTCACATTAACATAACACAAGTGAGATATTTAGCCTTCATCTTGGGAGAATCTAGCCAGTTTTTTGGGCCAGCAGTGTCGATCTTAACAAAATCTCAACTGGTTAGGTCCTCACATTAACATAGCATAAGTGATTTATTTAGGCTTCATTTTGGGAGAATCTAGCTAGTATTTCAAATGTCAGACTCGGTTGATTTATGTATTTTTTGGGCCAGCAGTGTCGATCTTAACAAAACCTCAACTGGTTAGGTCTTCTTCACATTAACATATTACAAGTGAGATATTTAGTCTTCAAATATAGATATATCCACTACACCCTTTTTTAGGACTAGGGCATAATGAACATTGTCTTGCATACTTTTACCTTTTTTTCCTTCAACAGGTAAGTAGAAAAAAGGGCTGAAACTCTTCCTTGACGCCCCGTTACCTGTCGCTTTTGTATATGATTTGTCTATGTTACTGTGTATGAAGTCACGCTGCCTAGTGTAACTTCGCAGGCATTGTAAAATTCTAATCTCTGCTCTTGTGAAAGTTCATACTTCCGTTTACAAATGATTCCCACAAGAGGGACCCATTTTTGCCTTTAGTTTGGTGACTATTTGATGTGACATACTATTGTCCATACAATCTTTGAAATTAAAAAAAAATTCGTTTTGAAGTAGAGCTATTTCTACAATACGCCTTGCCAATAACATATTAACATCACAAAAGTACCGTAAAAACACTTCTAATTAAAAATAATTAAAGATCTAAACTCGGTATCTCATACGTGGTCAGGGACAGTAAGTCCATGTGATTTATGCTAAAACCAGATAACTTCAGTTTCAGTAGTCCAGTTTTGGCACAGTGAGGCAGGCATGATCAAAAATATCAACAAGATATCTGCAATTATCTACTTATTGCACTGAATATTTCTGTATTTATTCAGTTGTATAGTTGCTGAATTCGTCAACAGATGTCACTAGGTGCATGTTTCATTTTTCTACTAATAGCAATCGTAAGCCCACACTTTGACGTATTCACAGAACTAGATAACTCAAAAACGTCAAATTTCGAGGTTTTATAGTTCTTGCATTGACCCCACCAAGCGCCATCTGTAAGCTCCATAAAAGAAGGCTTCTTGCAAAACAATCAGTTCAACAGTTTGACCAGTTCGCTCATTGATCTCATCTTAGTTCCTTGGGAACTCGCTCTGAGCTCCCAATCTTCCAAGTTAACGATATGATAATATTTGGAATATAACTATTATTTTCCTGTTTTTAGTAGTTTAGCTGATAATCCCAATAAAATGTATTTTACTAATATATCGTTTGTTTCATCTCTTAACACACTTAATAGTAGAACATATAAAATTAATTGCATGGATATGGGGTTGTTGTACTGGAATAAAAATATATTTATGCTTCTATCTTACTAGTTTGTTTTATGTTGATACCACAAAAATGATTGCAGGTCTCGGGTATGGATTTTTTTATGTTACTTTTTCCTCCAATGTATATTTTTTATATATAATACATGCTTGTGGTTTTTATTCATAAAGTTATCACTACAAAAGTAAATAGTTTTTAATTGTAGATGTATTAATGACAATTATTCCTCTGAAGATAACCTGGAAGTAACAGGTCAAATGTTAAATAAATAATTACAGTCATTTAAGTAACCAGAAACCATAAGCATTAAATAAATGAGTGTTTTGTTTAAAATTTTTATTTTTGTTGTGATGATTGCAAATTATCATCAAAGATAATAGTTATTAATAAATTATTTATTTATTATTTTAACAAAACACAAGAACCTAAACACCTCAAAGTTAAGCAATTAAAAGACTGTTTAATGGTTTATCTAAGTTTTGTTTTTGACAAGTTGTAATAATAAATTATTAAAAAGAAACATCAAAAATTCCGTATCTGAAACACTGGATCCTTTAATCAATATTTGTTGTGTAAATATTCCAAGTATAGTAAACTTAGATTTTATGTTTATCTTCTTTATGTTTCAGAGTACAGTTATGGATGATGAAAACATATTTTTATTTTTTTTCGATTTAATTTCGTCAAGATTTCAATTATTCAAGAATAAATTACATATGTATATTGTAAAACACACAAAGATACACCTAATAAATACTGCACCGCAAAATTAACGCATAACCTGAATATTCCCCAAAGTTTGACTCTAAATATTTTCCCATTCTGTGATCCAATTAGATTTTTTTCTACCAAATCGTGGTAGCTTAATTACTGGAGAATTTTCAGTGGTCTAGAAGCGCGCAAAAAAACTAAATCAATCATATTGTACAGGGCGTTTAAATAATGTCATGTTTTCTTCATCAACGTTTACACTTTCTGCGGGCAATATTAGGTTACTCAGGCAGATGAAAAAAGTGATATAGCCTCCTGTCTTCTGAGTATTTTGTTTGTTTAATCATCTTGGACTGTTCCAGAGATGTTCAATTTTTTAAGACATCTTGCTTTTTTCTCCATGGAATTTTAAAGAATGCTGGTTAGTTCGAAGTTTGATTTTGAATTTTTAAGATGTTCGAAGTTCGAGTGTGAACCTTAGACATACTATTTCAGAGGTTCGAAACAACATATTTGCTTGGGTTCGTGCATAGTTCGGTTCGAGAAAAATATGGGTTCGCACACTTCTAGTGAGTACATATCATTTTTTGAGAATAAATATGTATTATTATTAAATATTTCACTAGAGAAATGTGCCGCTTCCGTAGCACTTGTGAAAGTAGGATTTTTAGAAGCTCAGATGGCATTACGAGTTCGACTGTCACAATCTGCGATCTCCAGAGTACTGGCGCGGCATATCAAACATATCCGAGACTGCTACCGCAACAAAGTTTGAGAGGCAAAGACCGAAGAGGTTGCTATGACTATTCAGCAAGTACAAGACAAGCAAAAAACTGCTTGGAAGATTATTAAAGGTGAAACACAAGAAAAACGTGAACATTACCTTCATTCACATCTGCGGCAGGTGACACCACTGGAAATTTGGAGAGTAGTATGTGCCTTGAAAGCCAAAATAACGCCAGACTATTATGGAATAAATGTAAAAATTTTAAAAACAGTCATCTACAGCATACTAGATCAAATAACATCTTTAGTATATAAATGTCTGCCTTCTGGCCTGTTTCCAAAAGAACTTAAGAAAGCAGACGTAATTATGGTAAAGGGCGGTGTTATTGACCTGCTGGATAATTTTACACTTATTACCATTTCTCCAGCACTTTCAAACATATTTGAGTACATAATAAAGCAACAACTTAAAGAATATTTAGAAGCAAAAGGTTTTCTCAATGAGACACTTCAAGGCTTTTGAGATGGTAAATCAATAGTCACAGCGCTGCTAAATAATAAATAAATTAAACGAAGGGCTGGACTCTGGTAATATGGCACAATGCATATATTGTGATTTACATAAGACGTTTGACACAGTATCACATTAAAATATTGCTAATGAAATTGGAACACTATGGTATTAGCGGTTTGATGAAGGCATACCTTACCAACCGCTACCAGAGTGTGGAGCTAAGCACACAGTACTCAAGCTGGGAGCCACAAAGCTGCGGTTTACCTCAGGGTTAGCTGTTGGGGTCTCCTATTCATTGTATATACAAATGATCTTCCAGAGAGTGTTTCATCTGATGCAGTGTCTCTCTATGCAGATGATACCTCATTTGTTAACATTGGTAGAAATAAAGGCAAACAAGCTGGGAGCCAGAAAGCTGCGGTAGACCTCAGGGTTCCCTCTTGGAGCCTCTCCTATTCAGTGTATATACAAATGATCTTCCAGAGAGTGTTTCATCTGATGCAGTGTCTCTCTATGCAGATGATACCTCATTTTTAACATTGGTAGAAAAAAAGTTGAACGAGCTGGGAGCCACAAAGCTGCAGTATACCTCACGGTTCCCTGTGGGGGCCTCTCCTATTCATTGTATATACAAATGATCTTCCAGAGAGTGTTTCATCTGAAGCAGTGTCTCTCTATGCAGATGATACCTCATTTGTTAACATTGGTAGAAACAAAGTTGAACAAGCTGGGAGCCACAAAGCTGCGGTATACCTTAGGGTTGGCTGTTGGGGCCTCTCCTATTCATTGTATATGCCAATGATCTTACAGAAAGTGTTTCATCTGATGCAGTGTATCTCTATGCAAATGATACCTCATTTGTTATCATTGGTAGAAATAAAATTGAACTTGATGTGAAAAGATGTGTCACTATGTCAGAAGCAGGAGAATGGTTCAGAAATAATAAATTGAAACTCAATGTGAATAAAACAAAAGTCTCGAATATCAGCTCCCACCAACTGTAACAAAGACAACAACGATCTGTGAAATTTCTTGGGGTGTATATAAGGTCAGATTTTCGCTGGTCATTGCACATTGAAAAGCTTCGTGGCACATTGGCGTTGTGTCTGTATCTGTTGAGGCGTCTGATAACCATGAGTAATTAATTACCAGACAGTGTTGACAGCTTATGCATGTTTCCATAGTAGGGCCACCTATGGTATCGTAATATGGGGGAGTAGTCCTGGAGCTTCTGAGATATTACTCCAACAAAAAGCTACAGTAAGAGTAATCAGTTGCATGTTTCCATATAGGGCCACCTATGGTATCGTAATATGGGGGAGTAGTCCTGGAGCATCTGAGATATTACTCCAACAAAAATCTACAGTAAGAGTAATCAGTTCAGTGGACAGCCACACAAATTGTAGAACCTTATCCACGAAAACATCTTTTTTACCAACTTTTCAGCATATATTTTAGAATGTGTGTTATATACTTACCAACATCAAGATGAATACAACCAAAATGGTGATTACCACAAATATAGTGCTCTGGGCAGACATGACATATCCATCCCTTGCCATAAAATTAGAAGAGCTGAGACTGGTGACTGATATCGCCTGCAGAAAGTGTTAAGCTCTGATGAAGAAAACATGACATTATTTAAACGCCTTGTACAATATGATTACTTTATTTTTTGGTCATCTCTTGACTATTCGAGATTCCCCATTAATAGAGCTACTACGATTGGGTAAATAAAATCTAATCGGATCACGGAATGGAAAATATTCAGTCAACATTTGGGGAATATTCAGGTTATACATTAATTTTGTGGTGCAGTGTAGGGTGTAGCTAACACAAAAACTATGTCTTTATAAAAACTTGAAGAACATCATCCATGACTGTGCCCGCCCTGTTGTACAGACATGTAACTGATAACCTCAAAATGTACATACAGGGAGATGGGATGTTTTTTTTTTTACTTTTATTTAAATGCATATCAGACCTATTGTTGTTTAAACTACCTTAATACATGTTGTTGAGAGTAGAGGTCAGTGTGTTCTCCCCATCTTCATGTATCCTCCCATTTAAGTGTGTCTCGTCATACTAAACATTATGAGGGGCAGAAAGTACCTTTGCCGCAGAAACATAACTTTAAACCGTGGTGTGAAACAAATTAGTATGGTTGAAATGGTATGTTGTAACTAACGATCAAAATGTTACATGTAGAAACTGACATTATAAGAAAATTATGTTGTGTTAATTTGTTAATCTAGAAGGCACTTAAAATTTGATTTATTCAGTTCCGGTTAGGTCACATTAGAGATGACATCAAACTGTAAATGTTAGTTTACATAACGAAATCAAAAGTTAAATGTTATTTTTACAAATAAGTGTACATGGTTTTCTATTTATGATCTACTACCAAATTAAATAAGTAGTACATTCTTTAAAGAATGCCATTGTAGACGGGCTAAGATATCACACGCAATTTAAGATAAGGTTTTTTCACACAATCAAAGGACTGCGAAATAGGTAACTTGATACATTAAAACGCTTTATTTTAAAATAATTTTAACAAAGCTATTTGTTGTCATAATGACCTAATGACCTATGTCAATTTTTTAATTGAACCATGAATTTGTTCAGGCGAGTACAATGCATATTTTTCAAATGTTACAAGAGTGTGTCCCTTGCTAAAAATGCTAAGGCAATCTAGTAAAAATTGATCAACTTTTTTTTTAATCCTTTTGTGATTGTTATTAAAAGATACTCCAAAACTGGCTTTTATTTTATTTTATTTTTTTATTAAAATGCCTATTTCATTTAAATTATAAAGATTTTTTTCTCTAATATCTAATATGGATATGGAGGCTATGTGTGGAATATAATATTCCACAAACACCCATCTAGATTCTGTTAGCAGATGTTAATTCTTTTGATGAAATTTTTGATCTCATTTTGGCGTAATTTGGTTAAATTTTATTAACAACTCTGTCGAATTTTCATCTTTATCGAGCTCCAGAATGGTCTATGGGTGACTTGCATACAATTTCCCCTTCAGAAACCACAAAGAAAAGGTCAGGTCAGGTCACAGTTTATTCTGTTTCCTCTTCTGGGACTTGGAGACTGCGAACCCGCACATTGCCTTTAGAGGCTTGCTTGGCAGCTTCAAATTCTAAGAAGTGTGCCAAAGCATCGTTTAAGTTTTTATGTTTCGCCATCCTCGGCGCCTGTTGAGTGTCGGTATCCTTGATGCCGTAAATGAATGTTTGGTTCAAAAATTCCACAGCTGTGGGGTAAGCTGATCGTGTTAGTCTGGCAACGTCAGCTTCAAATTGTTGCAGAGTTTCGCCCAATTTCTGACAGCGACTTTTCTACCGAGTTTGGTACAGCTGTGTAAATGCTGGTCTTCAAATCTCATTTCTAGGTAATACCGAATGCTGTCGAAACTGTTCTGTTCCTCCCTGGGAATTCCTTGAAGCACGTCGAGGGAATCTCATCTGAGAGCTACTATTAACGAGGTCGCTTTCTCTCTCTCGCCCCAACCATTTGCTGTAGCAGCGGCTTCAAACTGGCGTAGATAAATACCCCATGGGACTGAGCCATCAAATGTGGGGACCTAAATTCTTACGACCGGGCTATCTTCGAGTTTGGTGTCAAATCACACGGTTGTGGTGACCGATTCAATTCTCTCAGACATGAGGTAACTCGCCCAGGAAACTTTGCCTGTGATAACTATTTCTTTTGTCCACAGTGTGACAGGTTACACCATCTAGTTGAAACCAAATGTCATCCACATTCATTCAAGCCATCAAAATTTGCATAACATTTTACGATAACCAGGACCATTGTGGACTTTATTTAATGAAATATGAGCCAATCACTTCGCCAGTCCAAAATCCACAGTCTTGGAGTTGCCATAACAAAGACCATTGATGATAATCACAATGCCGACTCTACTTTCAAAAAGTATGGGTGAATCCAGTCCAAAAATTTCAGTACACAAAACTATTGACCACAATTGCATTGCCGACTTCATTTTTAAAGAAATATGTGCCAATCACTTCGCCAGTCCGAAATCCACAGTCTTTGGTGTTGTCATAACGGAGAACATTGATGGTAATCACAATGACGAGCTTACTTTCAAAAAAATATGGGCCAATCCAGTCCAAAATCCACCCTCGAGGTGGATGCATGTGGTGCTAATTAATCACTTGTGGAGTTTACCTCTTTCAAATCGACATTTGTTGACACAGCTGTCGAGGTAAAAATGCACTTTTTCTTGAAGATGATTTTCTTCAAAGAATTACTATGATCGTATGGTGTTACTTGATAAACTTAAATCTGTGGGTTTCTCGGCCTCTCTGTCTCCTTTTCAGATCCTGTTTGAATAGCAGGCTACATTTTGTCTCCTATAGTGGTTTTGATTCCAATTGTTATTACATAACTTCAGGTGTCCCTCAGGGATCCAACCTTGGGCTTTTACTCTTCTCACTTTTCATTAACGATCTGAGCTTTGGTTTGCAAGCCAGTCACCTTCTTTTTGCTGACGGTCTTAAAATGTATTCTTCTATGAGTGGAGTTTATGTTTGTGTAGAGCTTTAATGTGCATTTGATAAGAGTTTTGCGAATGGTGTGTTAATAATAAGACCACCTGAATTTACTAAATTGTAGGATGGTCTCATATTCAAAGAAAATACCTTGTACCAAATATCATTACAATATTGATGCCTCATTAATCCCTAGATCTAGGCACAACAACAAATTATCTTTCAACTTAAACATAGAGGAAGTAGTAAGTTCTGTAATAAAATGGCACTTAAAATTCTTTTATTTTTCACTTGTAAGTACCAGACTCCAATATGGACTACTAGTTTTTACTCCATATTGTACTCGTTTTCTGAAATTTTTGAAATTTAAAGTTGTTGGGGAATACCCTCCCCGTGGATTTGATCTTTTGATACTGTTTTAAGTGTAGGGCGTTGATTTTTTTTCCCACAGGGCATACCCGCGGCTTTGCCGCCCCGATAGCACTGCAACCTTTGGCTTATTGTGCATGCCTTTAGTCTTTTTACTCCACCTATTCCAAAATCACTGTGCCTTGAACTTGTCTGCACAGCGATTGGTAGGGTGAAGTTTTATAATGCTCTGTCTCCGGTCTAGACTGACCATAGATCAGTTGTCTTTTGCGGTCCAGCACAAGGTGTGCTGGGCTGATTCCTCCCCCTCGCCGCAGAGTCTGCATGCGAGGTCCCCCTCGAACTGCCCCATTTAATGCAGGTGATTCTTGACGGCCATGTGTCCCGTCAAGAGACCTGTTATGTTCCTGAGCTGTCCTCTGCTAAGATTTAGCAGCTCCACAGCTCTCTTTGAACTGGGTTCATCAATTATTGACTTCCCATGTCTGAGACCTGGACAGTCTGCCCAATAGACCTTGTGTTGGTTTCTGACCCAGGACTTAATGACTCAGTGCTCTTTATCACGCCCAGAGCCGGTTCTGGTCCCATAAACGGTTCTGCTGACCCTCTCTTCGCGAGACTGTCAGCTTCTTCAGTGCCTTTGACCCCCGAGTGACCCGGCACCCAGATAAGGGTGACCTCATTCTGTCCAGTCAGGTCGCTCGTCTTGCTTCAGCACTCACTCACCAGCCAGGAATTTATCCGTGGGCTACTTAGGGCCTTAAGGGCTGCCTGGCTATCTGTGGCTATGAGAATCCGCTTGTTGGTATAGCCCCTCCTCTTGTTCTCCCGCGTACAGTTTAGGATGGTGTACATTTCGACCTGAAAGACTGTTGCATGGGCTTCGAGGGAAGTACTATGACTTACCCTCGGTCCTTCCGAATAAACACCTTCCCACGCTCCTCGCCTGATCTGTCTGTGAACCAAATGAGCACGTCCCGTGGTATGCCCGGCGTCTCTTCCCGCCATGCCTCACGGTCGGGGATTTCTACTGTAAAGTTGTTTTCCCTGCAGATTCGCGAAGTCTATCCTCATTTCAGGCATGGGCTCCTTCACGATCTCCTGAATTTTGCAGTGGCCCCTGAAGCCTGGGTTGATCTTTAGTCTACCATTGCAGGCTAGTCTGTATAGTCATAGCCTGGCCTCCCCCATAATAACTCTAAGTATGGGAGTGGGCAGATCCAGCAACACCTCCATGGTGGCTGTTGGGGTTGAAGACATGGCACCTGTGATGCCTAGGATGGCTCCTTTGGAGCTTGCCTAGTTTTTGTTTGGCACTGGATTGTGTCACCTTAGGCCACCAGACCAGTGCCGCGTATGTTAACGATGGTCTGACCACCCTTGTGTTCAGCCAGTGGGCCATACTAGGTCGTAGTCCCCACGTTTTCCCATATAGCCGCCTAGTGACGGCTAAGGTCATGACTCTTACACAGTATTTTTTCAACATCACCATTTCAGGTTAGCTTAGAGTCCAATACGACCCCAAGATATTTTACCTCCCTAGCCATTAAAATGTTCCTCCCGTATAGAGTGAGTGTTCTGTGGTTCTCCCACTTCCTCCTCCTCGTAAACAGTATGACGGTTGCTTTCTCGGGGTTCACCCCGAGCATTCGATCAACCGTTCACCCTTCCACCACTTTCAGTGTTGTCTGCATGAGCTCCCACACTGACTGTGTAACCTTTCCTCGGACTATGATGACAATGTGTGGCGTTGATGGTCTTGAGTCTCATAGCTGCTTCTATAAGGTTCCTTTAAGGTTTTAAATAATTTGCTAGATTGCTCAAAACTACTTGGACAGGTAAAATTTATTGTACCTAGAACAAATGTTATAAGTTGAAGATCATCAGGGTCGCAAGTTCTGGTTTTTGTTTGTAGTTATTCTGTTTCCCACTCCTTTAATAATGATCGAGAGATAGTTGGTCATCAATATCATAAGAAAGAGACATCCAATGACCTAACATAAGTAGAAGTAAAATATTGTGTTAACCCTAAAATACGAATTTTACTGACCTAAACAAATTCATATCGTTCCATTAAAAAAAGGTGTCATGACAACTGATTATGTTTTAAGTTTTTCATCTTATTTTGTCACAATAAGTTAAAATGAATTATATTATTAAGTGGCAATTATAAGAAATTTGAACTTATTACACTACATGATATAATAATTGTGAGAACTCATAAATAATAATTTTGAAAAGTTCTAATATTCAGTTTGTTGCGATTTTTTTTAATTTATTTATATATTTTTATTTTATTATATATATATATATATATATATATATATATATATATATATTTATTATTATTATATATATATATATATATATATATATATATATATATATATATATATATATATATATATATATATATATATATATATATATATATATATATATATATATATATATATATATATATTTAATACTGTAGTAGTCTTCATACTTGATGGTTGATGTATTTTGTTTGATTGAATAATTATTATTCGTATTTTTATAATAGTATGAAAGTTGACAAAAAGTTAGATTAAAATTTTTAAATTTATTTCATAAAACAAAATTATGCAGACAAATATGAATTTTGAAAACCAAGAACAACTGTACTAATTTGCAATACACTTGTGTTTAAAATCTTGTATGGCTGCGGCCACGGTACTTCTGTACGGGAGTGCATACAATGACATCATTGTTGCGTGTGCAGGTGCGAGTGAGAGCCCGAAACTGTGGGGTGCAATGGGGTCAGAAATGGGCTCGATGTCGCCGCAGCCGGCCACCTCCAGGGTAAGCCACACACCTGTCCAGTACTTACGCTTCTGTCCTGCTTTGCGCCGTTACTAACCCGCTTACATACATGCATGGTACCTGTACACGACATCTATATATGAACATCCTGCTTCTGTCTCACACACACATACACAAACACATACCACTTCTGGACCAAGCGTTCATCGTTAACTGATCCAGCTGTTGTGTCTGTGTTTGCAGAGTACTATGGAGGACCCTCGACCAGGTGATCACAAGGCGTCGCTGCTGCAGAAGCTGCTCTCGGAGTGACCTCATGCAACGGGGGCCCAGTGTAAATACTAGACTATGTTTTAAGCTACAACTACTACTAGGTACCTCAACTGGTTATGTACCGCAGGCTGTAAACTAGACAGGTTAGCTGTATCAAAGTGCATTATCCACATAACACACACACGTCTGTTATATATTGCTTATTGGTTTCATTTAGAGAGAGAGGGTAGTGCGGAGCAGATGAAGGGGAAGGCCAACCAAGGCCCCGCAGTGTGCAATTGTATATACGAGTTCTGGACTTGTTTATATTTATATATATTATAAATAGATATTGATGATTATATTTTATTATTATTATGGACTTGTTTAGAAATTCTCAGATCTACGTAATTAAGAGAGTTGAGGGGTGTGCTCTGTCCGGGGGGGCACGTCCCTTTGTATCATCATTTTGGATGTGTTGTTTAGTGTTGTCTTCCTTTCGGTGAGTGTTCAAGCTACGCATTACCAAAAATGAAAAACATAAATAAAAAGAAGTAAATAGTAACTAACTGTTAATATTTTATACATAATTTAAAGTATGTTATTTGGAGAGCTCATTTTGTTGGACATTGTGATAGGCGACCGCCATGTTACTGTTGCTAGGAGCAACACGTTCCTAGACCTTATTCTTAGAAATAGCATTCATATTCTTATTATGATTATATAACAGTCAATTACACTCCCAGCCACTAAATTATTGAAGAGAGAGATTAACAAATTACCTTTAACGTTTCAACAGCTGAAGCATTATTGCATTTTATGCACAGATATTTTTTGTACAGGTATCCTCGTAAAATACATGCATATATCTATATAAATATTTTGAAAATAAAAGTGTAATTTCTATGTTTGTTTTATTTTTGGAGCTAATACAAAGATGTTTATAAGTGTATAAAATTTTGACCATTGAAGAGCCCTCCAAGAATTATTTTGTGGTAAAGTTACAGAGAGAGATTTTAGCATTGATGGCTCATTGTGTACATAATATATTATATTTAATTAAAAACTATATAGATATTATTAAAAACTTACCTATTATTTTTAAGTTTTATGATTGTTTTCGTTACAGATAAAAATATATCAATTTTGAATGTTTGTTTTTCTTTATTGTAGTAAATGTTTTTGTCTGTTCTCTTTTCACACACATATACACATGCGCCTATGTGCGCAAATCACCTTAGACATGCTCGCACACAGTTCTCCAAAATTACACAAAAGTGAACATCAAAATCCGATATTTACCAAATTCAGAGGGTTTAGACAGGCTTTCGTCAGAAATTGTAAAACATAAAATAAATAATTAATCATAAGTTACAATTTTATCCAAGCAGCTATACTTAAATATATATTTATTGCCACCAAAAAAATACTTTGATTCCAGAAAAACCTTATACTACACAGGGTGATTGGTAATTCGATACATGCTTCCAAACATCTGATGACGCTAGATGTCGAGAGCAATTTTAGCCTAACATGCCTTATCCAAACTTAATTGTTTTTGAAATATGACATTTGCAAAAGTTTCCCTCAAAAAGTATATCCTAATGTCTTAAAATATTTTCCAAGAAATCTGCTTCATAATTTTCAAAATTTTGACTGGATAATTTGTCCAACATTAGGTTCTTATGTTTGAAATAAAATCATGTCAACATCAATTGCAAAAGCGGCTGTTAAGAAATTAGGTTTCCTCTTCCGGGCTCGCAAATACTTTTCACCAGCTATTCTCTATACCTTATATACTTCACAAATAAGGCCAAACCTCGAATACTGCTCCCACATCTGGGGTGCTGCTGCCGCTTCTACACTTGCTATCCTGGACTTCATGCAGAAGAGAGCTATACGTCTCGTTGGGGACTCTACCCCCACCCAAAGGCTCCCATCCCTTGCCCACCGACATGCCATTGGTGACCTCTCTCTCTTTTATAGATATCTGCACGGGCACTGCTCAGGGGAACATTTTTCCATAGTTCCTTCACCTGCTGCTCCCAACAGATCTACCAGGGGAACAGAGCGAATGCACCCTTTTACTGTCCAGGTCACCAGACATAGAACATCTTGTTATGCCCGCTCTTTTGTCCCGAGGACTTCCAAGTTGTGGAATTCCTTGCCGGCACATGTTTTTCCTTCCAAATCTTCAAGTCCAGAATTAACAAGTTGCCTTTTTCCTCCTTGTCGACACCCACAGTACGATAGTATTTAGGCTGTAAGCCCTCGTGGTGTGTTGTTGAAATATTAAAAAAAACTTTATTGTCGTGAATGTACAAAAATATTCCAAAGTAAACTTAAAATGTTCCCGAAAAAACTGGTTTCCTGGCCAACGAACTGTAGGTTAGTAGCAAATTAAGCTATCGAAACAAACATTTTATCAAAAATCGCTACTGTAACGCACTTGTCAAGTCCCGAATTTATTTCCTTACAAACATGCAAAATACAATAATATAAGCCGGTTCGATTAAGAAAAAAAAAAGTATCACCAGCGACTTATGAGTCGTACTGTGATTGTAAAAATAATTTTATAAGATGCTGTATAATTAATGTGTATAATTTTTTCTCGTACCTTGTATAATAATGGATATATTGAGCTTTCCTCTAGAAATGCGTCACCTGTATATATGAAAACAGATAAAAACGGAATTCTCGTGCAAATCGAAACTGCGTAACAGTTACCAAAATTTTGACATGTATGCAAGGTTCGGGAACTGGATTTTTAATGACTAATCCCGAACTGCCACATTTTCACTAAGAACAGAGTCCTAAGTAGTTCAATAAATTCTGCTTATTTCGTTTGAGACTGTCAATTGTTCGTTGTAATATTTGTACCTCATTGGATAGCTATTGCAATGAAGAATTTTTAGAAAAAAGATGTACGCATATTACCCGAATGATTTGCCGAGAAAATCCTACATATAGGTAATTTTGAAGCTTTTTTCACAAGTTTTCCTTTGAGGCTGTCACATGAGCGAAGTGTTTATTTGTTTTTATCTTAAACATAAGAACTTACCCAGTCAAAAAGTTTAAAAAATCTGAAGCAGATTTCTTGAAAAATTCATTTAAAGACATTAAGATTTACTTTTTGGGGGAAAATTTAAAAAATGCCGTATTTCTAAAACAATTTAATTTTGGATAAGGCATGTTAGGCTCAAATTGCTCCTGACATCCTGCCTCATCAGATCTCAGAAGGAATGTATAGAATTACTGGTCAGCCTGTATATTATAGAAACGCCAACCTTTTTGGGGTTCTGTTGGTAAGATTGAAATTATAGCTTAAATCTGTTTAAACAGACATGGAATCTCGGGTTTAGGTAAAAACTCGTCTAATTCTAGATACAATAAAAGATTGAAACTGAGTAAGAATTAAAAATAAATTTAAATATTTTAGCCATGTTTTAAAAGACCACGCACCAAATCTTTTTATTGCATAATTATGAGTAAGTTTGTATGATCTCGGAGTTAAAAACAAAGATATGTTTTATGTGTTTAATGAAATAACTTTTAAAATAGTACCAAATGTGATGTTTTCTATATAAATATAAAGGAATTAGTAAATATTTGCATTACTGCATTTGAATATTTAAATGCGTATTTAGAAATTTATTTTATTTCAGTCACATTGTAACATAATTTTGTAGTAACTATGTTTTTAAGTATGAATTGGAGAAACACTTTTACCGTAACTATGACCTAATGTATCTTTTTGTTTGTCAACATACATTTTTAGTATAGTACATCGTTCAATCTTTGATCATGTAAGTAAAAAATATTCTGTTGTGTCTTGTGAAAACAAAAAATGAAAAAGATAGTAAACAAAGATGATGTAGTAATGCATTCTTAGGTTCTTGTTACAATATGATTATAACGACTGGTTCATCTTGGACATTTTTAAGTTGCCTATATAGCAAATTTATAAGTACACTTTGAGAAAACCCAAATCACCACAACACTTATTTCAAAGACATTACGATCGTTTCGTTGACAAAGTCAACATCTTCAGAGGAAGATAAATTTGTTGACTTTGTCAACGAAACGATCGTAAGGTCTTTGAAATAAGTGTTGTGGTGATTTGGGTTTTCTCAAAGTGTACTTATTAGTGCTCATCACAGGTTCCAGTTTTCACATAGTAGCAAATTTATGTTAAAAAGGTTTTCCAAAAATTTTATAAGATCGACTATTCTATTTGCAGCTTGACCAACCTATTTTTTAAAAGCTTTAGACCAAAAATGTGGTATTATATAGCAATATTTAGGTTTGAAAAATGCATCTAAGAGACTGTAAGGAAATATAGTAGCGTACAATGTGTAAAAAACCTCTTTGCGACACCATGATTTGACAAATTTTTTCCCCAGAACTTGTTCGAAATCACTCTAGAATAAGTAACCAAGAATGTGTTTCTTAAATATCAGGATTTATAAATTTTAAAACAAAACTGCTCTTTAATCCAAAGCACACAAAGTCCATTGAAACTAAGGATGTGCGAAGCTTTGAAACTTCGAACCAAACCCGAAACTCAAACTAAAGGGTTCGAAAAATTGTACATGCTTTACTAACTAAACTTCTATCTAGATATCAATTTGGCAGAAGGCAAACAACTGTTGTGAATAGTAAAAAAAAAAGCACCTCCAATATTGTAAGAGCTGGTGTCCCATGGGATCTGCGCTTGGACCAATTTCGTATTTGTTGTAAGAAACGTTTTTGCGACACCATGGTTTGGCAAATTTTTGTCCCAGAACTTTTTCGAAATCACTCTAGAATAAGTAACCAAGAATGCATTTCTTAAATAACCGGATTCATAAATTTTAAAACAAAACTGCTCTTTAATCCAAAGCCCACCAAGTCCATTGAAACTAAGAGTGTGCGAATCTTTGAAATTTCGAACCGAACTCAAACTAAAGGTTTGGTTCGAAAATTTGTACATGCTTTAGTAACTAAACTTATATCTAGTTATCAATTTGGCAGAAGGCAAATAACTGTTGTGAATAGTAAAAAAAGCACCTCCAATATTGTAAGAGCTGGTGTCCCATGGGATCTGCGCTTGGACCAATTTCCTATTTGTTGTAAGAAACATTTTTGCGACACCATGGTTTGGCAAATTTTTGTTCCAGAACTTGTTCAAAATCACTAGAATAAGTAACCAAGAGTGCATTTCTTAAATACCAGGATTCATAAATTTTAAAACAAAACTGCTCTATAATCCAAAGCCGACCAAATCCATTGAAACTAAGGTGCGAAGCTTCAAAATGTCAAACTAACGTTACTAACGAAACTTGTATCTAGTTATCAATTTGGCAGAAGGCAAACAACTGTTGTGAATAGTAGAAAAAGCACCTCCAAAATTGTAAGTGCTGGTGTCCCATGGGATGTGTGCTTCGACCAATTTTGTATTTATTGTAAAAAAACGTTTTTGCGACACCATGGTTTGGCAAATTTTTGTCTCGGGACTTGTTCGAAATCTCTATAAGTAACCAAGGATGTGTTTCTTTAATACCAGGATTCATAGATTTTAAAACAAAACTGCGCCTAAATCTAAAGCCCGACAAGTCCATTGAACCTAAAAGTGTGTGAAATTTCGAACCGAACCCGAACTCAAACTAAAGCTTTGGTTCGAAAAATTTTACATGCATTACTAACTAAATTTATATCCAGTTATCTATTTGGCAGAAGGCAAACAATTGCGAATAGTAAAAAAAAGCACCTCCAAAATTGTGATAGCTGGTGTCCCACAGGGATCTGTGCTTGGACCAATTTTTTATTCGTTGTATATACAGAAACTACCATTAGCAAAAAGCTACATACAAAACTTTTGCAGATCTTGCTGTTATATTCGAACGACTCCCAGGATACATAGAAAAAAAAACGGTCAGTAATAATATAATAATAATAATTACAAAATTCATTAGGAGCTTGATTGTTTAATAACATCAAGAGTCGCCTAAGTCAAAGACTTGTTGGTGATTCTAGTAACATTGTTCTCTCCAGAGGAAAGCTAGTGAACATTCTCTGAAATTGTTAAGCAATCCAAATACAAATCAAAACTGAAGATGAAATTCAGGGATTTGGTGAAAATATAAAAAGGGTAGAATTATCCTTTTTCGGCGATAAGACACAATTTTTACTCCTAAACGTTTTGAGCCACACGCATAATCTACACACATGGACGGGTTCAGAGGCCAGGCACCAGAAACACAAATATAAAGGAAAAACCATGCAGCTTGCGAATTTCGGCTGGTATGGAATTATATGTTCTTATGCAAAGGTAAGCATAGGAACTCTGTTCAATAGTCTTCTGCTCTTTTCATTCTAAACGATTCAACTTCTTCAATTCACATCAATGAACATGTTGATATACAACAGCGTTAAAATAAAAAAGCTGTCTAATATGTAGCAGTCTTGTCTCTCAGGGTATAAAACATCAGTAGCATATATATATATATATATATATATATATATATATATATATATATATATATATATATATATATATATATATATATATATATATATATATATATATATTCTTTACCATAAATCATGTGTATGACACAATTTTGAGCAATTTGGAATTGATCTATATGGCATTTTGCAGCACCACCCCAGGCTATTATAGCATAGCTATAGTGACTCTACTAAAGATTAATGCAGAGTCCTCAGGAGTTTGATGTGTAGCCACTCTTTCAATACCTTGAATTTTACCATCATATAGGTGGTGTTTTTAGTGACATTTAAAATGTGGTGCTCCCATTTCATATGTGAATATACAGTAACACCCAAATATATTGCGTGCTTCACATCCTTTATTTTGACGATAACGTTGATACATATTATAGGCGGTTAAGTAATAACTAGAAAATAAGATTTTTAATTCTAGTTTTGAACACACTGTAAGATATTAATTTAAATTTATCTAGGAGAATATTATAGAATTTTATCCACCAATAAGCTAGATCGCTCTGGGACCTCTTCAGGCGGCAACTGATGGGCACAATATGAGATTTATATCAGGTTTCATATTCATGAACTTCTCTATGTGTTGCAAACATGTTGATGTTCCTCCTTGCATACAGCGGGTTCTCCAGAATATATATAGATAGAAGAGTGAGCATTTGCAAAGATTTAAAGGCCTCTGCATTTCTTTGAGGCCAAAAGCGCGATGCATGTTCGCAGCATGGCGCCAGAAAAGCACTGAGTAGGAGAGGTGATTGTGAAAAACAGCATAATAGGCAGTTCTTAATATACTGGGAGACACATTACTCGACAGACCCAGAATAACGTGAAGTCCATACTTTTTTTAGAAAGAGAATCAATATGTGCATTCCCCTGAAGTCGCGGATCGATGTAACTTCCAGAAAGTCCACTCTGTCGCTATTATGAATGTAACCCAGATGTCTCATAAAAAATACCATTTCATGTGTTTTTTTTTCTCTGTGGAGATGCAGTCTGTTTGCATAAAACCAGTCCTCAGCCTTCCCCTGCTCCACCATAGAACCCTGCAACGAAGCATACGCACGTGTCGTCGGCGCAAAGAGCGTGCACTTGGACAGTTCATCAAATAGAGGGAGATTGTTTATAAATATGAGAAATAAAATCGGACCAAGCACGGAACCTTGTGGTACTCCGATAGTGATTTGCTTCTTGTAGGACGCCAGCGTAGAACCTGATGTCTTTTTTCATGGTATGATTTTAGAAGATTAACACTGTTAGAGCAAAATTTGTAATTCTTGAGTTTTTGTAAGAGAATCTCATGGTCAGTGCAGTCGAAGGCTCTACTGGGGTCACAAACCCGTACAGTATTATATTCAAAATTTTGGAATGCATCAGTTATTCTCGAGACTTAGTCCAGGCATTTTCTAATGCCATATTGACTATCTCTCAACAATCCCACTCCAGGTGTCCTACAATCTGCATGGACACACACCTTTCCACTACCTTGGATATTATCGGTACGATACCCTGGATTTATGCCAGGCCAGGAAATTTTGGCGCTTACTTCGTAAATGCTGCAACCGTTTAATTTGATACCAATATTAGATAACGGTTTTTTGATACGTATTTTACTTTTAGTCTTTGGTAATAATGTCTACTTTGCTGATGATCAAGCGGCAAGTTAAAAAATATGTTGTGGTGAATTGGGTTTCTCCATGAAATGCTATTACTTATTTAATGACTACATATACCCTGTCTAGACTCTTTGGATATATTTTAGTAATATTAAATTCAATATTTTATATAATTTATAACAAACGATAAGGTTTAGACTTGTACGTTGTTGCTAAGAATTTGATTGTTAGAGTGTCGCTCTTTAATTTTAACTTAAGAATTTGCGTTTTAAGTTTGTTTTGTTAATATGAGTACATATGACCTAGAAATTACAAAAGGTATATGCTTATCGCTGAATGTTCACCTTTGTGAAACAATACTTGAAAACGTAAACTGTCCAAAGCAGATTTTTAGATTTTGTGTTAATTTTTTTTATAACAAACACAAGTTAGATTTTTGTATAAATTTGTTGAATAAACATAGAATTATTGTTAACAGAATTTTGTTTCCGAAAATAAAGATTATTTTATTATTCGATATCGTAATGCTTTGATTTTATATAAATTGAGCATTATGTAGTTTTATTTTATAGTCTGTTCCTTAACTCTTTAACAATGGTATCAGAGTGTTTCTGTGATAACTACACATGATTGGATATGTTTTATGTTTATGTATGAATAAAGAGGAACATAAGTAATTTAAGCGTTCATATATCTTTATTGCCTCAAGCGTATTCCACATACACAGAAAACCTCTTCAGCCACTCAAAAGCCCGGGTTCTCTAAATCCTGTAACAAGGCCAGACTTGAAAAGGTCAAAGCTCACAAAACGATTCTTTACGATCCCGGTCAAGAAAACCGTAAAGCATTTAACGACGCAAGAAACTGCTGTGGCCGCATTCTTTCTGAGGCAAAAAACTCGTTTAATAACCAAATCGGCAGCAAACCATTCTGGACTCTTGCTAAATCTATTGGGATAATTTCTGCAAGAGCATGTTCCCACCTCTTGTTTCAGGGGATGAAGTTGTTTCTACCGCCTTGGGCAAGGCTGAACTTTTTTCCTCGTCGTTCACCGGCCATTCTACTCTCAACCCACCTCCAAATGTTCAACCACCAACAGTCCCCAATGTCACGCATAAAATAACTGATATCATTTTCAAAACTAAAAAGGTACGAAAGATGCTCTCTTCTCTTAATACCAGGAAAGCCTTGACGAGATCCCAGCAATTGTTCTCAAAAAATGCGCACCAAAACCTGCTCCTGTCTTGACTCATCTGTTTCAGACATCTTACAATAGAGGCATATTCCCTAGTAATTGGAAAACTGCTGGAGTACAACCCGTCCCCAAGAAAGGATCCAAAGCGCTTCCTAGCAACTACAGTCCTTTCAGTCACCTCTAAAGTGATGAAAAAGTATATAAACACCGAATTACTAAAATTTGTTGAAAAACACAGTCTAATCCACGACAGGCAGTATGGATTCTGTCAGTGCAGATCAACTGCCGATCTCCTTTCCTTTGTCATCCGTTCTTGGAACAAGTCTATGGAACTACACGGTGAATCCCAGATTGTCGTACTAGACATATCCTAAGCATTCAACCAGGTCTGGCACGCAGCGCTGCTTGATAAACTTCTGGCCTATGGCCTACCACCAAAACTCTACCTAGACAGCAAATTTCCTCTCCAACCGGAGCATTTCTGTTGTCGTGGATGGCCATTCCTCTAAACTGTATCCAATTAATGCAGGAGTTCCTCAAGATTCACCTTTAGCCCCTACTTTGTTTCTTCTCCACATCAATGACCTCTCTAGCACATCCAACCCAGTTCACAGTTACGAGTAGGACGGCACCCTCCACTCAAATATACAATATTCTAAGCCTGTCTCTTTAGCCCAATTAGATGAGGATCACAGGCTCATGGCGGGTTCTGTCTCCATGGATCTCCAAAGAATATTAGACTGGGGAAGTAGAAATCTTGTACAATTCAACCCCACCAAATCTCAGTCTTGCTTTCTTTCTCATGAGAGATACGCCAGCCCTAGACCCATCACAATCAACAACCAAGTTATTCAAAGTAATGAGTCCTTTCACTTGTTGGCATTTCTGTGGATCGAAATCTCAATTGGCACCAACATGTCACATCAATTGCAGAAGCGGCTGCTAAGAAATTAGGTTTCCTCTTCCGGGCTCGCAAATACTTTTCACCAGCTAATCTCTATACCTTATATACTTCACAAATAGGGCGAAACCTCGAATACCGCTCTCACATCTGGGGTGCAGCTGCCGCCTCTACACTCGCTATCCTTGACTCCAATCAGAAGAGAGCTATACGTCTCATCGGTGACCTTACTCTCACCCAAAGGCTGCCATCCCTTGCCCACCCACGTGCCGTTGGTGACCTCTCTTTTATAGATATCTGCACGGGCACTGCTCAGAGGTGCTTTCTTCCATAGTTGCTCCACCTGCTGCCCCCAACAGATCTACCAGGGGAACAGAGCGAATGCACCCTTTTACTGTCCAGGTCACCAGACATAGAACATCTTGTTATGCCCTCTCTTTTGTCCAGAGGACTTCCAAGTTGTGGAATTCCTTGCCGGCACATGTTTTTCCTTCTCCTCCAAACCTTCAAGTCCAGAATTAACAAGTTGCCTCTTTCCTCCTTGTCGACACCCACGGTAAGATAGTATTTAGGCTGTAAACCCTCGTGGTGTGTTGTTGAAATATTATATATATATATATATATATATATATTATGTAAGTTCAGTTAATTTCTGGCCTCGGTTTAAAAGCTACAAGTGTGAAAATAAGATTACAAGTTACAATGAACACTGCTAAAATTAATATTGATTTTTTAAGAGACTAAACTTGCCTAAAGTTTGGTTTTATATGCTGGATCATAAACCACAATTTTTCAAGTGGGTTTTGAACTCAATATGTACCTCAAAGGTGATATTGCCCAGTTCCTTGGAAAACTTTAAACCATTCTCGAAATGGCCAATAAAATTCATGATTTTAGTGAATTTTTGTAGAAGAAAATTCACTAGTGAGGAAATCTCCAGTTGAATTAAAAATAATAATTAATGTGCAAACTAGGACCCCTAGAACCCATTTCGGGGTCATTTATATATATATATATATATATATATATATATATATATATATATATATATATATATATATATATATATATATATATATATATATATATATATATATATGTGTGCGCGCGTGCGTACGTGTCTGTGGGTACGTGCGTGCGTGTGTGTGAGTGGGTATCACACCGATAACTCAAATGTCAAGTAATGGGCCGATTTTGATAAAATTTGGCATGTACCTTCGTTTTGTAAGTGGCTTGGATAAGCTCGTTAGCCAAGAAAATCAAACCAGGTTGTCCAGGAAAATATTAAGTTTTCTTTCGAAAAAAATTTCAATCCAAAAAATAAAAAAGCTATGGTAACCAAATTTGGTAGGTAGGTTTATAATATAGTTATAAAATAATATTTGCTGCCAGATAATTTCTATGAAAATTCACTAACATAACGCACTTGCTGCATCCACACTTTTTAAACTGACCAGAGAATAATATTAAGGAAATAGCTTGAATTATGGGCAATTCGACCGAGTGCATGTGCAACTGAGGATATTATCCAAGCTATCTGTTCATGAACCAAAACGGCAATATCAGTCGTGGAAACATGACTGTAGTCTTCTGCCAAAGAAACCCAAGACATTTCCATCTCTGGAAAAGGTATACTTTTCTTAGATTAACTTTATAAGGGAAAAACTAGTTAAGTGACCAATGTATGCTCCTTTTATTAAATAAATCAATTTTCGAGAAACTACCTGGAATGGCCCATAAAATGTTCTGACAATACTGCACGCAATTATGGTCAGTAAGTTGGTGAAAAAATTGGAACGGTTTCAGATAGTGCCTCGCTCATTCTTTTCCTAAGATTTAAACCCAGGTGACATTTACTTATTCCCAAACTTTTGTTGAAAAGAAGTTTCAGCGATGAAGAACTCATTGAAGCAAGGAAGCAGTATTTCTAGCAAAGATTGTATAATGGCGCAATCTGTTGAATTTAAAGGGAGTTGTGTTAAAAAACTTGTTGAGAAATAATAAAGGAACTAGTGTACTAATTCATGGGTTTTATTCAGTCCCTCATACCTTCATATCGGCCTTTTCAAGCCCAGTTAATTTACCACCAACTATAAAAGCTGCCTACGGGGTCTATTTTAAAAAAATAGTGTACTTTTCTATACTTTATGTTATTTTTTATCTTGGACGTAAATATAGACACACAACGCTAAGACAAATAGAGTAAATGCAGTTGCTACCAATCAGAACAAGACAAAGTTGTACTTTTTTTACTATAAGGTAAGTAAATATTTAGGTTATTTTTAGTCTAAGGGGCAATCCTCTAGTAAGATAGTCAGTGTATCTTCAGAGATACATCAGGCCACGCCTTTTGAACCTATGATGACTGCAAAAAAGGTAACATCAAAATAGGCATATGTAAAACCTTGCCTATTGAAAGTCTAGATTCTTTTAATTTCTTTAACCCCCTTTAAATGAAGTGGTTATTAGAGGAGGGCTTTGCATAATATATTTTGTCACACTATAAATATGCATATCTCAATGGGATTGCAATGCTTCCGGTCATCTAGGTTTTCGCCTACTTCAATGTGGTTTGAATAACTCAATTAAGTAATGTGAGTGCATATTCGACCTGAGTTGCAGAAGCTGCCTCACATTAATTACTTATTGATCTGTGCCTTCCAGTGAGATAGTTTATGATTAACCTTATTGTTACGATAAAGAGAAACAATATAGTCATAATGTATACTTTTTTCATTCGTTTCTATGGAAACTTTCTAATTTTATTGAAACAAAATGTGGCGTGTGCCTAGAAATAGAATGTAAAATTGAAAGTGAAAATATATGTATTCTTGAAGGTGACGCTAAGTATTTTATTTATTTATTGTATTCCCATTATATAGAGTAGAATCCAGTAGAAGCATAAAGAATTTTTGCTGTGTAAATAGGAAATTTGCAATTCAGTTGCGAAATCTGCCTGTGTTCTCTGTTGAAACTTTGCAAAATATTTTTGAACTTATAGGGCATTTCACAAATAACTTGAATTTAGCTTTTTCCGATAAATCTCTAAGTATATGCTACATAGTAAAAACGTTAAATGTAAATTATATAATATTAACTTACCCTCTTGATAGATGTATGCCTATATAAGTAAAAGATTGGCGAATTTCTTCAAAACTGCACAGCTAAAACTCTAAATAAGTCAATGTACAGAACGTTCACTAAAGTAAAAAACAATTAGGAATAAATGAATGCACCCATTTTTCAAATAAAATACGCGGTAAATAATTTAACCAGTTAAAGTTCGCGAGCAGTACCTAGTTCTTGAAAAACCAAGTAAACAGTTTTCAAGGCAACTACTATTATGTGATAAAAAATACGACCTACCATGGCTAACGTTGAATAAAAAATGTTAAACAACGCACTTATGCACAGAACAATAGAGATTACGATTAATTGTATAAATGCACAAAGTCGCAGGAAAATAAACTTTTCTAAAGTGAACAAAATTAAAACCATGAAATGAACACTGCATTGATTTTCACTTTTAATTCTGTTGAATCCAGATAAGTAAAGTTTTTATGTAATACATAAAAAAGAACTGATAAGTGTGGCGGCTTGTGAAGCCTGAGATAAAGCGATTTGAATTTTTAGATTGCATATATCCTAATTATTATTAGCCTTTTCCTAAATCGATCAGTAATCAGTAATGAATTTAAGTGGCGAATCCAGCAGATTCAATTATTTGTTTTTTCTTTTTTCTGAAATCCAAAGAGGTTGTAAAACCTCTTTGCTGAAATCAAAGCATTGCCGGAACATGGATATATAAATTGTTTTTCAATGATCAACTTGATGTTTCAGAGAACATTCTGTGTTCTGTGGTTTCAATTTACTTGAAAAGTAAGCCAGGGATTTTGTTGTTGGTTTCGGCTGCAATGACGTCTTGACGTTGACATAAGTGTCAATTCAGTGACAGATGCTAGTAATTAAAAATTTCAAATATTGTTTAAATTTTGTATTTAGGTATTATACATATTATAAACACTGAAGTAAATTTTTATTTTCTTCTCAATAAGGGTAAATAAATATATGCCACTGTATCAATCAAGACTATAAAAACAAATGTAATGGATCTTAAACAACTGTTAAAGAGAAAGCTGGAGAAAAACAAAGGTATTTTATTTATGAATTAATGAAACTGATAGTTATAAGACTATATTTTCCAGTTGTAGAACAGTCCCAAAAATCTCCTGTAGAGGCAGAAGATGAATATTTTCAAAAATGTATGAAAGAATGGACAAAACCGGACGTCACACAAGAAGCTGCTATTCCTAGATTTTTTAACAGACTTCCTAAAGAAACAGAACCATTGCGTCAAAAACTCCGCGAAGAAAGTCGGTCAAATTTGTTGAAGAGACGAAGCTTGCAGCTTTTAGACAACAACGAGCTCAAGGAATTGTGGGTCATACTGGATCAAAATCAAAGCTATCCTGAACTCATCACTTACAGTGATTTCCAAAAACTGGCTCAAACTGTAGCTCCTAAAATAAAACCTTTCTTTACACCCAGCGTGTTTGGAAAGCTACAACAAGGTGACTCTCAAGGTAGAGTTTCAATCATGTCTCTTTTTAATTATGTGATGCGGAAAGTGTGGCTGCAGCAAACTAGAGTTGGTTTATCACTATACGATGCCACAGGGCAAGGTTATCTGAATGAAGGAGATTTGGAAAACTACATAACTGATTTACTGCCAACTTTACCACAACTTGAAGGCCTAGAGAAGTCATTTCATAGTTTTTATGTTTGTACTGCAGTTAGAAAATTCCTGTTTTTCTTAGATACAGTTCGAGCTGGTAGAGTAAGGATCCTTGACATATTAGCTTGTTCCTTCCTAGATGATTTATTAGAGCTGAGAGATGAAGAGCTAAGTAAAGAACTGCAGGAGCAGAACTGGTTCAGTGCTCCTTCTGCTTTGAGAATTTATGGACATTATTTAAATTTAGACAGAGATCACAATGGTATGTTAAGTAAACAGGAACTGGCAGGTTACGGTTCTGGAACGTTAACACAGCCATTTTTAGATAGAGTTTTTCAAACCTGCCTCACCTATTCAGGTGAAATGGATTATAAGACATATCTTGATCTAGTACTTGCCTTAGAAAATCGCAGTGAACCACAAGCACTGGCGTACTTGTTCAGAATCTTAGATATAAAAGGAGAAGGGTATTTAGATTCATTTACATTAAATTATTTCTTTAAAGCTATCCAAGAACAAATGAAAGCACATGGTGCCGAACCTGTATTATTTCAAGATGTTAAAGATGAACTGTTTGATATGGTACGACCAGCCAATCCTGAAAGGATAACTCTAGCTGACTTGATGACATGTGGCCAGGGAGATACGTTTGTTAGTATTTTAATAGAGTTTCACGGATTTTGGGCATATGAGAACAGAGAGGCTGTCAACTCAGACCTTACACAAGACTGAAATTCAATACTCAGTTTGGGTACCTTTTAATTATCTATGTACAGTATTTCACACTTATTTGCTAGGTCTAATAAATACATTTAATTTTAATTTTTTATTATTTGTTGTTGCATTTCTTGCCTTCTTCACAATCTTGGAAGGGAACATTATCCAATTTTACTGTGTCTGGTCTTAAGACAGCTTCATATTTGCCTGGTGCGACTTCTCTGGCCTGTATTACTGTTGTTCTGAGTTCCTTTTCAATTTGTTTAGTGTATTCTATTAGTTGTTTGATCTTGTCTTCACTATTTAAGTCCTTATTGTTCTTAAATTCCTCATTGATTTTTTGCCTTGCCAAAGATAGGGCCCGCTCGTCTCCATCAAATACGGTTTTTCTGGTTTTATGCAGTAATTTAAAAACCTTTAAAACTTCTCTTTTTGATGACATGTTAGTAAATATGCAAGAAATTGTATTTAAATTATTACTATAAATTCTAAGTTACTCAAAATTTCGAATCAATACACTACACTACATTTGGTTATAACCAGAGAGTAATCTTTCTCTATGATTTTAATCACCTACTAGTGAATTTTTATGTTTAAAAAATCAATATGAGAGAGGTATCGATGGTGAGACTTTACAAAAAAAATTCAAATTAGCGCGTACTAGGACCCCTAGAACCCATATCCGGGGTCAGTTTCAATTTTTATATGTTTATATATATATATATATATATATATATATATATATATATATATATATATATATATATATATATATATATCCAACCGCTAACTCAAAAATAATTAACCGATTTAGATCAAACTCGGCAAGTGCCTTTCTTTTATTAATGGCTTGGATGAGTTCGTTAGCCAGGAAAATCGGAGAAACTTTTCCGGGAAAATTTTGAGTTTTCTTTCGAAACAAATTTTTTTCTCCGAAAGTTACAAAACTATGTTAATGAAATTTGATGGGTATGTTGCCTTAGGCCAGACCTTACTACAAACGAAAATTCAACTTTGTAAGCTTATAGAAAATTGAATTATTCGATTTTGAGTTTTCTTTTGAAAAAAAATGTTTTCTCCGAGAATTCCAAAGTTATTTTAATGAAATTTGGTGGATATGGTACCTTAGGAAAGACCTTACTACATACCAAAATTCAACTTTTCAAGTTTATAGAAAATTAAGTTATTCAAATTTGAAGCATTTAATAAAAATTCACTACCATAACGCACTTGCTGCGTCCCGTACTTTTTCAGTTTCATGCCTCTTTTTTGTTGGTGAATATCTCTATTGTGGTGATAGAGGGCGGGACTTTATAAAAAGCCGTTCTGTGGTTACATAATAGCAATGACCACTGTTGTTAAAAGGATTTGTTTCTGTGTGGCCGCCAGACTTTTTAACAAGGTTGTCTCACGCGGACCTGCTCTATGCAAGTGTATTAATGTTAAATAACTCAACACTCGGCGACTTGCGCACAACTTTCACAGGCAATATGCAACCGTTCTTGCCTTTTCTAAAACAGTATAGTCACATAAGGCGTCCTTGTCTGGCTTTTAGCACACTATTACTTATTTGCCTAAGCTGTTTTACAATGATCAATTTGCCATTTGGTTATTTAATATGTTGGTCGGAGATGTAAATGTTGAATTAATCCTCGCGAATGATTTTGCAAAGCACAAGCTTAAATATATGTTTTTGTTACTCGAAATGATTGGTTCGCTCATATCAAAAAACTTAAAAATCAGATTAGTACTCAATTCAATTCCATGACCTCTTATATACTTTCAGTTTCTTCTGAGCAGGTATCTTCAGAAGCTTCGCTTGCAAATTGTGCTCATAATTGCCCTGTGAAAAACGTTCATAACATACATTGTGAGTTATCATTTTTGAACCCATATATCCGTCAAAATCCTTATTTTGGTGAAACCGATAAAAAATTCTTATCCGAATTTAGGAACATTTAATTTGACATTATTGCAAATTACAACGGTGTATCACATTCCAATCAATTTTAAACAATGTCGTCGTACTATGAACCTATTAGCTTTAGTGCCTAATATGCTAAACGAGTGGCCCAAAGGACACAAAGGTAAAGTCCACACAGCAATCATTAAGGTTCAATATTCTTTGAATTGATATTTGTTATCATAGACACATTTGTCTATGTTTGTTATCTATAGCTATAAAGTAGGTATGTTACTTTATGTTTCAAACTGAATTTCATGAAATGTAATTAATTCATAGAGAATGTTAGTTGTAGAATAACCTCTAATTTTCAATTTGACGTTTCAGGGTTGTTTTTGTTGACATTTAAGATAGCAAAAAAAATTGTCTTCAAAAATAGTTATACTTTTGAAGGTATATAACTCTTGAAGTAAAGACTACAAAATTAGAATGTTAATTTCATTAAGAAATGATCACAAGGAGCATTTGTCATTATTAACAAACCAACCCCTACAAGGTAAAATAAACTTTTTGTTACATATTTTACAATAATAATTATTTTGGTTTCAGTGATTATAGACTTTTGTAAATTGGCTATTGATTTTCTACAAAATGGTGCAAATCTAGAACTGTATTCTTCAATAGCTACAAAACTTTCTGTGGAAAAAGATCAAATTCAGAATTGTGTTTTTGGCCTGGTCAATTTACTTTTGATAAGCTGTCAGCACCAGGTAATTGAAATTTAAATATATATGTAGTCTATTGTATGGTACTCTCATATTTTAGCCCAATCTGCAAACTTCCTGTGTACACGAATTTTTCCGTTCGAGTTTAGATGCTGTTGCTGCTTTCTTCTATTTACTTCTACTACATTTAAAAATAAGGTGTCAATAAGCATTATAAAAGGTTGTAGCAGATTGGGAGAGCTAAAGTGTTGGATTACATATTGTCTTCTTAATAGAAGCTGATAATTTCAGTAATAAGATTATTGCTGCCAATACTTGATGTGAATCTAGTTTCAAATATTTAATAAAACAGATGAATGTAAGAATAATGTACGGTGAATTTTGAGACAACCTCCCGAACTGTTTTAGATAAAACGACTGCTGATAGATAAAGTTTGGGATCTTACATGCACGCTGACATGAATAAGAAATTTTTTCTTGTTTGTGCATGGGGGGTGGGGGTGGTTTCTAAGCATGTTTCTGAAAAATGTTTCAAAAAAGCCTTGAGGAGGCTGTCTGCAAATTTTTTCCTAAGATATTATCACAAACTACAGCTGTTTTGCCACGATGTAGAATTTTTAACTATAACAAATTGGTGTCTGAAGAAGCAACATCCTGGTGAAACAACTAGAAGGATGATGACATCATACGAAACTAGTTTACAATTTGGAGGAATAATGATGTTATTTAAATTTTATGTTCACTAAGACGAATTCTTAACTGAATAGTATAATATTCTGTTTTATTAAATATTTGCTAATTTTGTACTCCCAAGTTACGTCAACATTTCAACTCGATAACAAGTTAACTGAAAAATGTATTAGGGGCAGACTCTGGACTTTTTTGAAAGGGGAATAATTGATATCCAAGTATCAGTTTGAGTTTCAGGAGGGGCACAGCTCGGAGGATGCTATATCGGAAGTGACTAACTTCATAGTTGGTAATTTTAGTGAGGGCTTTAAAACCTTGGCGGTTTTTCCGAACTGTCGAAGGCTTTCGACACGGTAGACCACAAGATCTTGTCAAAATTGGAAAAAATCGGTATAAGAGGACTGGCCCTAAATTTACTCAAGTCATATCTAAGAGGCAGAATTTGAGTAGTAAAAATAGTTGAAAATATAAGTAGTTCAAAGCCAGTGGAGTGTGGTGCCCCACACGGGACGGTCCAGGGCCCCATCCTTTTCTTGATTTATGTCAATTCTCTGACAGAAGTATCCGTGTTTCGCAGATGATACAGTTGTGCTGGTCAGAGATTGTACAATGACAATGCTGAAAGGGAGATTGCAAAGATTAAACACTAGCTTGACTCAAATCTGTTAACCTTAGATTGGAGATTCAAAACTTAAGACTCCATGACATAGATTGTCAAACAAATAACACCCCCTATTGTAACTGCACTCACATGATTAAGAGAAGTGGAAACGTTAAATACCTGGGCATATACTTTGACCAATGCATAACGTGGTGCAATCATCTACAGTTCATAAACAGAAACATAAGAAACCTATTGTATAAGTTTTACGAACTGAGAGAAGTTGTACCTGTAGAGACACTAAAAATAATATATAAGGCTTTGGTTGAATCAGTTTCTCAGAATCAGCATTTAACGACACAAGAAACCGCTATGTCCGCATTCTTTCTGAGGCAAAAAACTCGTTTAATAACCACATCAAAAACAAAGTCCTCTCAAGCTCCAATGGCAGCAAACCCTTCTGGACTCTTGCTAAATATATTGGGAATAATTTCTGCAAGAGCATGTTCCTACCTCTTGTTTCAGGGGATGATATTGTTTCTACCGCCCTGGGCAAGGCTGAACTTTTTGCCTCGTTGTTCGCCGGCAATTCTACTCTCAATCCACCTCCAAATGTCCAATCACCAACAGTCCCCAATAACGCACATAAAATGATATATCATTTTCAAAACTAAAAAGGTACAAAATATGCTCTCTTCTCTTAATACCAGGAAAGTCTCTGGCCTTGTTGAAATCCCAGCAATTGTTCTCAAAAAATACGTACCAGAACTTGCTCCTGTCGTGACTCGTCTGTTTCAGACATCTTACAATAGAGGCATATTCCCTAGTAACTGGAAAACTGCTAGAGTACAACCCGTCCCCAAGAAAGGATCCAAAGCGCGTCCTAGACACTACAGGCCTATCTCTCTCATTTCAGTCATCTCTAAAGTGATGGAAAAGTATATAAACACCGAATTACTAAAATTTGTTGAAAAACACAGTCTAATCTACGACAGGCAGTATGGATTCCATCAGCGCAGATCAACTGCCGACCTCCTTTCCTGTGTCATCCATTCTTGGAACAAGTATATGGAACTACACAGTAAATCCCAGATTCTGACAGGCACGCAGCGCTGCTTAATAAACTTCCGGCCTATGGCCTACCACCAAAACTCTGTACCTGGACAGCAAATTTCCTCTCCAACCGGAGCATTTCTCTTGTCGTGGATGGCCATTCCTCTAAACTGTATCCAATTAACGCAGGAGTCCCTCAAGGTTCAGCTTTAGCCCCTACTTTGTTTCTTCTCCACATCAATGACCTCCTTTTTAGCACATCCAACCCCGTTCTCAGTTACGCGGACGACAGCACCCTTCACTCAAATATACAATATTTTAAGCCTGTCTCTTTAGCCCAATTAGATGAGGATCGCAGACTCATTGAGGGTTCTGTCTCTGTGGATCTCCAACAAATATTAGACTGGGGAACTAGAAATCTTGTACAATTCAACTCCACCAAATCTCAGTCTCAACCGAGTTATTCAAAGTAATGAGTCCTTTTCACTTTCTGTGGATCGAAATTGCAGAAGCGGCTGCTAAGAAATTAGGTTTCCACTTCCGGACTCGCAAATACTTTTCACCAGCTAATCTCTATACCTTATATACTTCACAAATAAGACCAAACCTCGAATACTGCTCCCACATCCGGGGTGCCGCTGCCGCTTCTACACTCCCTATCCTGGACTTCATTGAGAAGAGAGCTATACGTCTCATCGGTGACCCTACCCTCACCCAAAGACTGCCATTCCTTGCCCACTGACCTGCCGTTGGTGACCTCTCTCTCTTTTGTAGAAATCTGCACGGGCACTGCTCAGAGGAGCTTTCTTTCATAGTTCCTCCACCTGCTGCCCCCAACAGATTTACCAGGGCAACAGAGCGAATGCACCCTTTTACTGTCCAGGTCACCAGACATTGAACATCTTGTTATGCCCGCTCTTTTGTCCCGAGGGCTTTCAAGTTGTGGAATTCCTTGTCGGCACATGTTTTTCCTTCTCCTCCGAACCTCCAAGTCCAGAATTAACAAGTTGTCTCTTTCCTCCTTGTCGACACCCACCGTACGAGAGTATTTAGGCTGTAAGCTCTCGTGATGTGTTGTTGAAATATAAAAAAAAAGTTGTATCTTATGGTATCACATGGGGTGCCTTATGTAATAATGTCCTTTCTCCAATAATATCAACCAAAAATACATAATTTATAGCATACTATGTAAAAAGCAGCTGCACCCCACATATTAGCTATTCAATGAATCCCGGCCTTTAAATATTAGCTATATGTCAAAAATATTGTGCGGTTTACTTCTGCCTGTCTATTATACTTTTTATGGCTAGATGGAACAAATATGGTGTTAAGGGACATCTTTATTTTAGCTTTTGCTTCCTATCTGTTAAAATCTATTAGAGTACTTTGCTTTTTGTATAGTTGGAGAATAATGTGTCTCTTCCTTTAATACAGCCCATAGCTCTCTTCACTAAATAAAATAGTATTTTCCATTCCAGATCATCAAATGCTTTTTCTAGGTCTACAAAATCAATATCATATCTCTTATGTTTCTCAAGCCTTTTTCCCATTGTTCTAAATGCTGACAATGCTTCTGTAGGTCCTCGGCTAGGTCTAAACTATGTTCTTCACCCAAGCAACTCTTAATTTTGATTCTCCGTCTATTTTTTATTATGATTAGCGCAATCTTTGCCACATAACTCTGTACTTTTATTGTCCTGTGCATATTGCATTTTTCACCATTTTCAGAATAGTAATGCCTTTATTCCTCATGAACTCACTGGGCAGTTATGGGAGTTTGCAACATTTAGTAATCAGTTGGAAAAGTTCTACTTTAATTTTTTCACAACAAGTGTTCTTCTGTTAATTCATCTACACCAGGAGCTTTCTTTCTTAAACAGTTTTCTCAAATTTTCTGAGAAATGGATGGGCCCCATATCAACTGGGTTTAACTTTCATATTTCCTCTATACACCCGTTTTCACAATTAATTATTTTTTTGTATAAAGCTCTTCTAGATAGACGTTCCAGTGCTCAGCAATGTCTGTTATAGTAATAAATTTCACAAAATTACTTATACAAATTTTGTAGTGCAGGTGGAGAGATGCAAAGGTTTTTGATAAAAACATCAAGATAGTTTAATAAATATTCTACTTTCAGCTCAGCGATGCAGATTTCAGAGACACAGTTCTAACATTGAATTTTAGCCAAGAACAACAGTTAGTTCTTAGCAAGTTTTATGACAGTAGGAAGAATGAAATATCTGAGATTCTCTCCAAACTTAGTGTCAACGAACCACATTATAGTGATCTAACGTGGCGCTTTGAAGTTCAAGTAAGTTTATTATAACTTTGGAAATTATAGTATTAGATTAGATTAGATTAGATTTTATTGTGAGTGGGCTATTTCAGTCCCTCCACCGCGACCTTGGGTCTGTTGTGGCTCACGTCTAGTTATTTAGATTTCACCCATCAATTCCAGCTCCTTGAGGGAGTCGATCTTTTCTTGAGGGTGAGAGTTTGTTTGGCAGGTGTACTGCCATCTGAATAAAGTCGCTTGCCCGTTTAGAAGCTCAAAGAGAGATAACCTCTCTCCGAGTTCGTCTGGACCCGACATCCGTCAGTGTTTGACTCGAGGCGGTATCATGAAGTCCCGCTCTCGAGCAGCATCTAATCTCCAGTTGTAATCCACCCCTAGAGATCTCAGCTCCCCTCAGGCTCATCCAAACCTGATACCTAACAGTTTTAAGAAAAATTATAGTATAGTAGTAGCACTTTTTTTTCCTCAGGGCTCGTCCGCGGCTTTGCCGCCCCGATAGCATTGCAGCCCTTGGTCTTGTGCACGCCCTTAGTCTCTTCACTCCACCCATTCCAAAATCATTGTGCCTTGAACCAGTCTGCACAGCGTTTGGTAGGGTGAAGTTTTATAATGCTCTGTCTCCGGTCTAGACTGACTGTAGATCAGTAGTCTTTTGCGGTCCAGAGCTTTACACTCGCACAAGATGTGCTGGGCTGATTCCTCCCCCTCGCCGCAGAGTCTGCATGCAAGGTCCCCCTCGAACCGCGCCATTTTATGCAGGTGTTTCTTGACGGCCATGTGTCCCGTCAAGAGACCTGTTATATTTCTGAGCTGTCCTCTGTCAAGATTTAACAGCTCCACATCTCTCTTTAAACTGGGTTCAATTATTGACTTCTCATGTCTAAGCCCTCGACAGTCTGCTCAGTACACCTTGTGTTGGTTTCTGCCCCAGGACCTAATGGCTCCCCTGGCAGTGCTCTTTATCACGCCAGAGCCAGTTCCGGTTTCATAAATGGTACTGCTGACCCTCTATTCGTAAGAATGTCAGCTTCTTCATAGCCTTTAACCCCCAAGTGACCCGGCACCCAGATGAGGGTAACCTCATTCTGCCCAGCCAGGTCGCTCGTCTCGTCACTCACTCACTAGCCAGGAACTTAACCCGTAGGCTACTTAGGGCCTTAAGGGTTGCCTGGCTGTCTGTGGCTATGAGGATCCGCTTGTTGGTGTAGCCCATCCTCTTGTTCTCCCGCAGACAGTGCAGGATCGCGTACACTTCGGCTTGAAAGACTGTTGCATGAGCTCCGAGGGAAATACTATGACACCCTCAGTCCTTCTGAATAAACACCTGCCCCCGTCCCACGCTCCCCGCCGGATCCGTTCGTGAACCAGACGAGCGCGTCCCGCGTCTTCTCCCACCATGCCTCGCGGTCAGGGATTTTCACTGTAAAGTTGTTTTCCCTGCAGATTCGCGGGCTCGCGAAGTCTGACCTCATTTTAAGCATGGGCTCCTTCACGATCTCCTGAATTTTGCAGTGGCCCCTGAAGCCTGGATTGATCTTCAGTCTACCATTGCAGGCTAGTCTGTGTAGTCCTAGCCTGGCCTCCCCCATTATAACTAAGTGTAGGGGGGACAGATCCAGCAACACCTCCATGGCGGCTGTTGGGGTTGAAGACATGGCCCCTGTGATGCCTAGGCAAGTCATCCTTTGGGTCTTGCCTAGTTTTTGTTTGGCTCTGGATTTTGTCACCTTAGGCCACCAGACCAGTGCCGCATATGTTATTCACTACTATAATGCACTTGCTGCGTCCCGAACTTTTTATTTCTTTCTTCAGTTGGAAAGAATTATAAAGAGTTGTAATGTACCTTTTCTACTGACTAATGATATGATAAAGGGTTGCATAGCTGGTTCTTTTCTTTTCACAATTATCTTTGTTTTTGTACAGGTATCTTCGAGGTCATTACTGAAGCAAGTCGTACCTTTGATCGCCATGGATTTATCTTTAAAAACGCAGAAAGATGATGGAATTGATGAAGATCACAAGCATATTTTATTACAGACCGATCCGACTAATTTATTACACATAACGAACATATTAGAAAAAGCCCTTATGGAAACCAGAAGTAGACATTCCAGGAAAATACAAAAGGCTTTAAGTAATATTTAATTATTTGTGTAACATATTTAATAGTGCTTAATGAGAGAAATGTATTATAAAACAGACTTTATATTATTTAATAAAAATTCACTTTACGCTTTTAAATTCTAAAATTCTAGTTTTTATGTTACAAATCAGTGATTTGGAAATCTCTAGATTTTAAATGCTCGAGATACGTGGCTTTTTGCATATATACATACCTATGCACAGGTGTCGCTTAATATGTGGACAAAAACGTTTTGTTTGGAAAATACAGGGTGCTGAAAATGGTGTAATTTTTTGTTGGTTTCTCGTAAGTGTGGTGTTATTTTTAATTAATTTTGGAAATGTTGTACATGTGCTTCGCTTTAAGGCACTTTTTTTTCTCCCTCAGTCTCCCTCGTCCGCCGCTTTGCCGCCCCAATAGCACTGCAGCCCTTGGCCTATTTTTTTTCCTCTCAGGGCTCGTCCGCGGCTTTGCCGCCCCGATAGCACTGCAACCGTTGGCTTATTGTGCATGCCCTTTGTCTTTTTACTCCACCCATTCCAAAATCACTGTGCCTTGAACTAGTCTGCACAGCGATTGGTGGGGCGAAGTTTTATAATGCTCTGTCTTTGGTCCAGACCTTTACACACGCACAAGATGTGCTGGGCTGATTCCTCCTCCTCACCGCAGAGTCTGCATGCGAGGTACCCCTCGAACCGTCCCATTTTATGCAGGTATTTCTTGACGGCCATGTGTCCAGTCACGAGACCTGTTATGTTTCTGAGCTGTCCTCTCTAAGATTTAGCAGCTCCAAAGCTCTCTTTGAACTGGGTGCGTCAATTAATGACTTCCCATATCTGAGCCCTGGACAGTCTGCCCAGTACACTTTGTGTTGGTTTCAGGCCCAAGACTTAATGGTTTCCCTGGCAGTGCTCTTTGTCACGCCCAGGGCCGGTTCTGGTCCCATAAATGGTTCTGCTGACTGTCAGCTTCTTCATTGCCTTTGACCCCCGAGTGACCCGGCACCCAGATGAGGGTGACCTCATTCTGCCCAGCCAGGTCGCTCGTCTCGGCACTCACTCACCGGCCAGGAATTCATCCGTGGGCTAGTTAGGGCTGCCTGGCTGTCTGTTGCTATGAGGATCCGTTTCTTGGTGTAGCCCCTCCTCTTGTTCTCCCGCACACAGTGCAGGATGGCGTACATTTCGGACTGAAAGACCGTTGTGCATGGGCTCCGAGGTAAATACTGACCTATCCTCGGTCCTTCCGAATAAACACCTGCTCCCGTCCCACGCTCCCCGCCGGATCCGTGAACCAGATGAGCGCGTCCCGTAGTATGCCCGGCGTCTCCTCCCGCCATGCCTCGCGGTCGGGGATTTCCACTGTAAAGTTGTTTTCCCTGCAGATTCGCGAAGTCTGACCTTATTTCAAGCATGGGCTCCTTCACGATCTCCTTAATTTTGCAGTGGCCCCTGAAACCTGGGTTTATTTTCAGTCTATTATTGCAGGCTAGTCTGTATAGTCCTATCCTGGCCTTCTCCATAATAATTAAGTGTTGGTGGGTTTATGGCACTTGCAAGTTAATATTAAAAGTTTGAATCTTATACAGGATATTGTCTTTGCGGGAGTCGTGGTCCCTTTGACCAACCCGATTTTTTTACAACAGCTGTAACTTAAAATTGAGTTTCTTAAACTTCTTGTTTTCTTATCTATTTTCTTTTATATCTGTAACAGTTTTAAAAGTTTTCAGCAAAATATTCATCTGTGTATCATTTATTTTTTATTCACCCTTAATGTATGCTCTGAAACAACTGCTCAAGAATGTAAGGGTCTTCTCGAAAAGCTATATACAGGGTGTTTCGCATAAGAACCGACACAGAGTAGGGACATGTAGGGAACCCAAAATATTGTGATTTAACGCAACTTACCCCTATACTAAGTTGCACCCCTGAGAAGTTATAGGCCTTCAAAGTGGGGTTTCTAATTTCGAAAAAAATCAATATCTCGAATAACTAAATACATGTATTAGAGCTGTGTTATTTTAAATCATCGGATATTCAAACGTTGGCTATGAAATTTAACGTGAGACTTGACAATCAGGAAAAAAGTTGTAATTATAATAATTTAATAGAAAAATAAACAACTTAAACAAGAGAAATCACATAACATTTGTTCAAAATGATCACTGTTCTTTCTCAGGTATAAATTTATTCTTCGTCGAAAATTGAAGTCCACTCTATCCAACAACTGTTGATTGTTTCTAATGAGTGTGCATTTATGTGTAATGCGATTCCACAATTCGGCTCGAGACGCAATTGGCGAGGGATGCATAAATTCTTTTAATGTTCCCCAAAGAAAGAAGTCACATTTGTTGATGTCTAGCAATCGTGGAGGCCAAACTTGTAGGCAATTATTTTCTTTTCCAATCCATTTATTTGGATACTGGTGGTTTAAATAGTCTCTAACAGCAATACTGAAATGAGGCGGTGCTCCATCATGCATAAACCAGTCTAAGTAGTAGAGTTTCGCCATTTAATCGATTCGGTAAAATGACTGAACCAATTAAATACTGATCCAAACATTTATTTTAAACTCACATTGGAAATGTCGAGGAGTTACTGAATGAGGGTTTACATCAGAATATTCATGATGGTTATGTAAATTTGTAATACTTCTGCGGGTGAAAATTAATTTCTTGATGCAAAATACACTGATAGAAATTCACTCGTTTAACCAAATCTTCAGTAACAATTCTTGCACTTTTTGAATATGATATGGGTGCAGTAGATTACGTCTTCTTACTCGGTAAACAGAAGTTTGCGATATACCAGTGCGTCGAGATAGATTTCCAGTAGTAATATGTGGGTCATCTTCAATTGTATTCAAAATAGGTTTTTCGTCTTGTGCCCTGGTTGCTGTAGCACATTCTTGAGTGTTACTGAAAAGCTTGCCTGTTTCTCAAGCGTGTCTTTCAACATTGGAAAATGTTTCTCTATGAGGAATTACTTGTACTGAATTTTTACTTTCTTTTCATTCAATGTTTGTGAACTTTTTTTTTATATCGAGGGTTTAATGGAAAAACAACACAAGCGCCAGTGATGTACAGGAGATGCAAAAAACTTTCTCAAATTCATGTGATGAGAAATATCTCCACGGGTCTGTGTTATCTTGTTCTCCAATTTTTTTCTGAATTTTTACTAAAATTTCTTCCTCAACAGTGCGTTAATTCACCACATTCAATGTAAAAAACATGAAATGGCGCTTATTCCAAATCATCAGTAGCAGGTGGCATTAATGCCGTATTTTCATCTGGCGTTTATGCCAACCAATAATAATATGATGAAAATAAATGCCGTTTATCTTACCTTGTGCCATTTGAGAGTTTGTACATGGAAATCATCAAGCGTCACTTATGCCATAAAATTCTGTGTATGTGTAAAATATAGTATGAAAGTTTTAAAGTTGATTTGGAATAAGAAGACTACAAAATGATGAGTCTTCTTGATCAGTGTCTAAACGTAGGAAGTTCAGTCAATAAGAGACCAAAGTTGTATGTGCTCCTTAATCAGAATAGGTAACTCGAACCTAACAGTTATCAACATTAACAAGGAACACCTGTGAAAATAAATACTTGATTCAGTTTTTATCAAAACTCATTATTCTATCCAGGTACAAGGTACTTTAGTGTTACAGTTTCCTTGTGGCAAGAATAGTCCTGCTCCTCCATCCAAGACAGCTGATTGAGGTATCATAACCTTAGGCAATTTTAAGCTACTCATTCAAGATGTGAGAATAGATTCGTATCATCATCCTGACTGAAAATCATAAAATCTTCTTGGCAAATACTCTAATTCTCACCATATGTTCAGGTCCACATTTTCTTCACTTTATAGTGATGCTTCTCATAGCATTAACTTCTTCCACAGGAGTAAAAAGTCCGAGATGTTGCTTAGATAATTTTATAGATTTGCAGTATTCTTGCACTTTTCCAGTTCATCCACATAAAACGGTGGTGGTGGTTTATAACTATTGAAAATAACACAATTCATAAAAACCTAATTCTTAAGATGATCCGGTCTCGAGCAAAATTGGCGAACCCATCATCAGTGTCCTACAGGAAATGCTTTAAAACTTGTTTCTTTACTGGGTTTTACTTAACCTGGCACCATGTTTTAGTTGCTTCTGTACTCTGGATCTATGTTTGCAATTACACACTGTTCACGCGTCACATTATTTTTAATAAATTATGTTAGAATAAAACCTTATACAACATTGATCACAGACCATTAATTTTGATATTAACTTTCATTTTCGTCTAGAGGCTATCTTGCCATTTGTCATCTTCCTTCCCTTCCCGGCGGCATGGATATGCGCTCTATGCCTAAATATACAATATGTTTTACCATGGACAGGTAACATAATCATATATGCAAAATAGTTACTATTTTAATTCTCACCACTATACCGCAATCATCATCCATCTTTTTCATTAAATTTTAAAGTTATATAATATTATAAGGACATCTCAAGCACATTCTAAACGAATATTCGGAATAATAATCTATTCAAATATTCTCAGTATATTGATGAAGAATTTTCTTAGAATGTGATTGAATGAATGTACTCAGAATATTTAAGATTGAAGTTTGTAATTCCATAAATGTTATTAGAACATTCCGAAACAAATATTCTGAAAAAAGCATGTTTTCACATTGTGAGAACATTCTGAGAATATCTTGTGCTGTATGGGTAGAAGCACTTTTTCTTCGGCTATTACATTGGAATTCAGTTCTTTCAGTATAATTGATGGTCATCTTCTTTTGACATGCCAGGTAAGCTCTCAGTGCACAAGGTTGATTCATTTGGTATAATCTCATCAAAATTATTTGATAACAATAATTCATCAATATTGTTAGGAAGGTCAGTAGATAATAGCATTTCAGCATTCTCATTCTCCAAGAGAATAATGTTTTCTAACGCTTCTTGGATGTCGTGAGTGCAGAATTGACTGTATGGCCAGTGCCAATATATCCTTCTGCTACGTGAATTTCCATCCATCTGCAAGTTAGAGATTGGTATAAGCAACATAGAGAATTTCAATGAGTTTGCGTATTTGCAATATCACCAGACACAAAATTGAGTGCATACAATTAAAATTATTGCTCTAGCTGTCATTTATACTCAAATATCATGAGTTTGACACAATGAAAATCAAATTATTCTTCATTATCAATTACCATTGAATCTGCATAAGTAACTGCGCTTATGCCAAATAGGTATACATGTCATGTAGTTTGGCACAACCACCCAACTTTCTTATGAGGTATTATCCGTTCCACGTGGAGTTGTGCGTGAATAAATTAGTAAGAACTCAATGACAATTATATTTCCTATAGGTAAGTTATTATAACATTCAATATAACCTACCGTATCACAGCCAAACTTAACCATAACATCGCCATTGGTCTTCCTATATGAAATGGCGCAAGCGCCACTGTGACTGTCTTTGAGCGTGCGTACAGTGACGACCCTGGCGCTTGTTACCACTTTAAACCAGTTTTACGTCGCCCATAAATTTTTGTCGCTAATGCTGTTCAAACCGTTAGAAGCGGCTTGAAATTCCCTACAAAATGATACCAAAGACGCGAAATCGATTTTTTGGCGCTTGTGTCGTTTTTCCATAAGACCGTCGATATATAGTTTTCAGCACTTTTTGAAAATAAATATAATATTACTATTATTATTATAGAAACGAACTGCCGAGGAAAGCAGGTCAGACAATAATGTCTTCAGCAGTGGCGGATTTAGGCTTGCTGCCGCCCTAGACCCTGTCTGCTGCACCACCCTTTTTGAATAACAAAACTCAATTCATTTTGATTCAATATTATTATTTAAATATAATTTTTATTTTATTGAAATATGATTACAAAACAATACAAATAAATATTTGATAAACTCTAACGAAATAATAAGCATTTTTCTTAAATTATAACTTATTGATCAATTTTTAAATCTCTTCTTTCTGGCTTTCGTCTGTGCAAAAACATCAACTATGTCGTCATAATCAATTTCTTGAAGTAGTTGAGCTTCAATAGACAGTAATGCCAAAGCATTAGGTCTATCTTGGCCCATACTTGCGCGTAAATAAGTTTTCACCCTTCTCCTTCTTCCTCCTGAACAATTCGTAGCAGGATACTCAAAAAAGTATGTAGAGCAATATCTACATTTGGATAAACATCTCGAAGATTCCGGGAATGCAATACATTGCATATTTCTTGTGCAGAACGTAAATCTTCTGTATTTGCTAGGGAATCTTTGAGTTGATAATGTAAATGAAGACATTCATTCCCAAAAATCTCTTCCAAATTATCAGGATACTTATTAACTGGTTTTTTTGCAAGATTTTTCAATTCATTTGTATCTATTTTAGATAAATTATCAAAAAAATTGATATTTTGGTAAAGCCTTTAATAAGCACTTTTACATCCGGCGAATTCTACACTCAAAAGTATCTAAAATTCGGTAATACACATTGGTGCGAAAATTTTCTAGTCCAGATAAATGGGTTCTTTCATTCACCCATGATTCATCTGCCTGAATTTTTCTGGTTTTCTTGCGACAGGTATCATAACGATAATAATCTTGAACTCTAGATAGTGCTTTGGCTCTTTCTTCATATTCGGAGAATTGTTTATCTCTCATGTCTTGAAGAAATAATGTGATAATAGCTATATCACATCGATCGCTTTAATATCTATCGTCATCGACACATAAAGGGGTGATCCAATTCGAGTTTCCTATGTTCGCAGCACCGTAAATCAAGAAGTTGTCAAAAAGCACATGTTTTTCAAGTGTCTACTGTCAGTCTGACACTATACTTTTATGAAATGGATCGCTTAACCACCGCTCAGCGTGTTAAAATTGTTTTACAGAAATAACAATTCTGTACGAACTGTGTATAGAAATTTACGGGAAGATTATGGTCAATTTAATCGTCCTACTGAGCAAACAATTCGCAACGTAGTGCATCATCGTGGCATCCGATCAACAGAAAATATTGCTGCTGTAAGTAATTGTATCGCTGTTGATGGTCTCTCAGCTTCAGTTCTTGTGTTAACTGAATCTTATACGGCTTTAGATGCAAGTCCTGGTAGAAAATTCGCCAAAGGGAGCCGTAAGATAAGCCTAAAAGCTGTGAACGCCGACGAATCGACACTTCCGGGTCTTCGGCCACAGCTTTTAGGCTTATCTTACGGCTCTCTTTGGCGAATTTTGCACCAGGACTTGCATCTAAGGTCGTATAAGATTCAGTTATTACAAGAACTGAAGACGAGAGACCATCGACAGCGAAGAAGTTACGTAGATTGGGTGTTAGAGCAGCAGGAAGTTGATGCAGACTTTAAAAAAAAATTCTTCTCTGATGAGGCACATTTTCATTTGTCTGGGTATGTCAATAAACAGAATTGTCAAATATGGGGCAAAGAAAATCCTCATGTGATCCTGGAAACTCTATTACATGGCCAAAAAGTAACTGTTTGGTGTGCATTGTGGTCAGGTGACGTTATTGGGCCTTACTTTTTTGAAAACAATGTAACGGTCAATGGCGAGCGCTATAGGCGCATGATAGTCGATTATTTTTGGCATGAAATCGAAGATATTGACATCGACGACAAGTGGTTCCAACAAGACGGCGCAACTTGTCATACAGCGGGCGCAACATTGGATGTTTTGCGTGAAAAGTTCCCAGGTCGCATCATTTCACGTTTTGGTGAAGTCAACTGGCCGCCAAGATCATGCCACTTGACGCCACTGGACTTTTTTTGTGGGGCTACATTAAAAGTCGTGTCTACACAAACAAACCTGAAACATTGGAGCACCTAAAAGCCAACATCCGCCAAGTTATAGCCGAAATACCGCCCGAAAACTTCGAAAAAGTAATCGGAAATTACCTTAAAGGGATCGGTTGCTGCAGAAGGTCCAGAAGCGGCTATTTAATTGATATTATTTTTCATCATTAATGAAATACATAATATTTTTGATTAATAAAAACAAATCCGAATATTTCTTTAAATTTGTGTGTTTTTTTTTTAAACAAGTTCGGAAACTCAAGTTGGATTACCCGTTATATACACTTAAATTTGATAGAATTTTGTAATGACAAATTCTTGCCTCTAGATTTTAAAAATTAGTTGAAATTTGTAAATATAGTTCAACATTTTTGCAGATATAAAAATAATCAATTTTTTTTTCGATTTAGATTTTTATAAACAAAAAAATATTTTGAATTTCAAATGAATACCAGAAGTTAATTTATACATGTTAATCCACCATGTTTTTATTTACCACCGAAAACAAAATGAAAAATCAAGTAATTTTAAAAGCTTTACATATATAATAGTAATTTCACTAAAGACACAAAAAGTAAAAAAGCATTTAGTATTTCTCAAAGAAGCTTATCAATTCGATTATTTCTTTTAAATAACATTATTCGATAAAGACTATTATTGATTTATCAAAATATTAAAGATGCACCTACGAATTGAAAAGTAAATTAAAAAATTACTATTATATTCCATAGAAAATTTTCTGTAAATTCATTAAAAAAAAATTAGAACCAATTTTTAAAATAAATTTTCGTTACATTATTTCGGCTCTAAAATTTTGGCGTTCTGAAAAGTTTGCCGCCCTCCAAATCGTGCCCCCCTTGGCCCGGGCCTCAAGAGCCTAGGCGTAAATCCATCACTGGTCTTCAGAACAATTGTTTGCAGATAATGGACTAAAAATGAATGAGAATAAAACCAAGTGCATCACCTTCCCTACATGCCTGGATGGGGATGACGCTGTGCTAAAGTTTCTGGGTTTGTGGTTTCAGCGTAATCGGTTGTGGTCCAAACATGTGGAGGTGTTGCTGAGAAGGCTTTCAGGGGCGACATTCATTGTAAGGACAGTTAAACAGGCTGCAGTGGCAGCATACTACGATAATCAGCAACAAACTCACAAGCTATATTGAGTTTTCATTCGTTAACGTTTTCCTGCTAAGACAGGTGTTTAGTAAACCTACATCTTTTCCAGCTGTACAAGTGTTAGCTAAACATACGGCGAAAGTTCAAGGTGTAATTTTAAGAAAATATTCTCCTTTGATAATTTTTTACTAAATACAAATGTAAAGTCTTCTTCACGTCCTGTAGCCGAAAAAATTCAACACATGACTGCGAGCAACAACCACTTAATACAGCGAATATAAATAAAAAGAGTAGTTTTGATGTTTTATTAGAAAACACAATATTTTATAAAAATAACGCATCAACAAAAGCTCCATTTTCCAATAATAATTCTTCTTTTTCTTCAAATCAACAACATAACGCAGATTTAATTTTATATTACACACTTCTTAAATTTTAATTAGTCTTCTTATTGGATCCTCCCCCAAGCACTTTTCTTCTTTGTGAAAACATGTGCAAATACATTTGTGGGAACACTGAAATTAAAAAAACACACATTAACTTAACACATATTGTAAGCAGGATGCTTGCCTGTTTAAGTATCTATTTATATTGAGACAAAATTTTCCTACGGATAAATTTTGTCTTCAAGTTGGGGTCAGGTGGGCAAGGTGCTTATCGGTTTAAGTATCGAGTTAAATTGTCTCTATAAATAAATGTTCAGAGCAGAATGTAAAAGAATTATTGGGTTGGATCTCAAAAGCTTTATGAAAAATCGCTACCAACAAATATTTTAAACGCTCGTAAATATAATCAGAATATGCATAATTATCTAGACTGGGCATGTTGAAATTATAAACAATCAACTGCTCAAGTTGCAGTTCAAACCGGGTCACTTGAAACATAGTGGATAGAGGAATGCTAGATTCGCAAGTTTGAGGTTCTACGGCCTCTGCAACGAGGTCATTTGGTTTCAACAGAGACAAAAATGCAAATTCGGAATTTGATATGAAAATGGTAAAAAAAATACGTGTCTGGAGTTAGTGGTCACGCAGCCGGCCTCGGGCTGGCAGTACCCGCAGCGGCGGTACTGTCAAGGGTTTCTTTTAGATAAAATCAAAGTAAATTTAGGGGTTGAGTGTAATTCACGGGGGAGTGAATTGGTTTTTTTTAAAGGGCGGTTACCCGCGGACAAGTATGGGTGAACGACCTGTGTGAACGATGGTAAAGGAAGGTACAGGGCTGGTTTTTTATTCAATTCTGTAATTAATAATGTATACTTTGAATATAATATCTCGGGCATGAAGCCGATCTAAAGTATCAAGCAAATAAAAGTCCGGACGTAGCAAGTGCGTTATGATAGTGAGTTTTCATTAAAATGGCATCAATTTGGTTAGCAGTATAACCTATATGGTAGAAACAATGTGCCATGTTGCATCAAAATAACTTTATGGTTTGAAAATGTACAAAAATTTCCGAAAATAAACTTAAAGTGTTCCCGAAAAAACTGGTTTCTTGGTCAACCTTATAGATTATAGCAAATTGAGCTATTCAAGTTTGAAGCATTTTATGAAAATTTACTACCCTAACGCACTTGCTGCGTCCCGAGTTTCTTTTCTTACAAACTTGTTTTATATTTCGATGGAAAATGCAAAAATGTAATAATATAAGGCATGTTCGATTAAAAAAAAAAGAAGAAAATTTGGATCACCAACGACTTATGTGCCACTCTGTAATTGTAGAAATATCTTTTAAGATGTAGCTCAAGACACCCTATAATTAATGTATACAATTATTTTTTTTTTGTATCTTGTATAATAACGGATAAATTCGACAAAAATTATATGCCATTAAACGATAAACTCTATAGCCAAGCTACTGCCAAAGCATCAGAGAAAGGGTCTGTTTGAAATGAATTTTCTGGAAATATTTTAGTAAATGAAGGACAATGACGATTGAAACTAAGACTTCAGGCTTTGTAAAATATTCTTCTTGAGACATTTTCTTTCCAAAGCTCATATTAGTTTCAGGTTCTTTACCTAAATATTACCAATTTTGACGTTTTAAATCGCGGTTTTGACGTTATGAGGAAAACCCAAATTTATTTTTCCTTAAATGCCTAACTTTTTTGTCATTTCACCCACAGAGCTAAATTTTGGTAGGTAACTTACCTATAACGGTAAAAACCCGCGCACCAAATTTGGTTGCCCTTACTTTGTTAATTCCAGAGATATAAGTTTTATTTCGAAAGAAAACACAAAATTTTCCGGGAAAACCTCGGCAGATTTTCCTGGCTAATGTACTTGTCCATGACACTTGCAAAAGGAAGGTTTTCATCAAATTTAATCAAAATCGGCCCATTAGTTTTTGAGTTATCGGTGTGATACATACATATATATATATATATATATATATATATATATATATATATATATATATATATATATATATATATATATATATATATTGCTATTGTATTCTACTTTACTTTATGGGTAGTATATACCTGCAAAAATTTATTATAGAGCTGAGAACATATGTCCTAATCATCAGGTTGGGTTCCTTATAATTACAGCTAGCTTCTACTAATTAAAATTCACTAATATGTGTTAAAATTACTTTCGCTTTGCACAGATGGCTATACAACAATTTTGCTGATTAAATATCAACCAAAAACAATACTTCCGTTAATTACAATCTGTTATACATTCCATTTAATTTATTACACAAATTTTACGGTGTCTATTTGACACACATTAAATACAAACAGAAACGTTTAAAGCATTCATTACATAAACATAAATTGAAAAATCCTATTAAAACATTTAACTGTGCCGATATGACACTCGTTAAATACAAAGAGATATTTTAAAACATTCTTTACATAAATATAACTTGAAAAATCCTATTAAAAAACATTCTGGTAACATTATAACTAATTACACAATTAATTAAACATGGATACTACATAATCAATATACATCGATAATTCTACAGAGATCACGGTCTCTTTCCGTTTATTTCAAACAAAATTTTTGTTTTTGAAATTCATTAGCACAAAAATATTTGATTGTTGTTGTAAAAATGGTGAAATTCAACCCGCACTGGTCAATTTAGGAAAAGGTAACACTTACTGACATATTTTCCATTGGATTATTTATTGTTCTACCATTAATGCGGCCCTTGATTAATTATTATTATCTTTCTCATTTGTCCATGCCATAATTTATTGTCCATTTATTGATTATTAACGGATTTACTTCGTTAACATATTGATATATTTATTCCATAGTCGTAGCACTCTGGAGGTGTTTTATACCCTCACTTCGATGCACTCTGGAATCTCTTATGTCAACTTACATAATTATCACGATGATCACCTGGTCTCGTGAAGTGATACTGATGACTTCACTGGATGGAAAAGACAAGACAAGCCCGGACCCTCTCGGACCGTTGCTTTTATTAACTCTCCTACAGGTGAAAAAACGCTATTGTTCGTCACACCACCTGTGTTTAAGTTTTCCTTCAAACCTTTTGTGTCTTTTTACGTTTTTTTTTTCTTCCGCGCACATCACCTTAATATTTTACAAACTTTGGTTTTTTATAAATGACCTCCGCTCTTTTACTACATTGAGTCTTTAGCTAGCTTGGTCATATCTATTTTTTTTATACAATAAAATCAACAGAACTACAATTATATTATCTACAATCTCATTCTCCCTACAAAACTGAAGCATTGTTCTTGGTTTCTTTGTGGATATTTCTAGAATATATAATTTTTTATTACTCGAATGTAACTTAACATCGAGGGTTGCTACATGGGTCACTGACATTCATGTCGGGCGTTGACATCTCCTGCCAAAACTCTTTCATTGCTACATTAGGGTGTATACACTTATTTTATATATACTAGTATGCATAAATTTCCCGTTTTCCTATTAAAATTTCGTAATATTTCCTATCATTTGCTATCTATAGCAATATATATATATATATATATATATATATATATATATATATATATATATATATATATATATATATATATATATATACTAATTAGCGCTCATTTGAAGAAATTTTTTTCAAAATTCAAGTCGGGATCTCCTCATTTTTTTTAAAAGAAAATTCACTAAAACCTTGGTTGAAGTAACTCAGATGGCGCCGGGGATATCGCCGTTGCCTCCTAAGCAGGAGGTTACGCGATCGAATCCAGCTCGATGAATGTATGTTTTTTATGTTTTATTTCGACATTTGAAGAAAATGTCGATTTTGATGAAAATTCGCTACTGTAACGTACTTGCTGCATCCCGAAATATTTTTGTGTTACCTCAGAACTTTTTTCTAGGTGATCAGATTTTGATGATTCTTTTTAGTGAATTTTCGTAGAAAAAATTCACTAATGAGGAGATCCCGACTTTTGAAAATTTTTTTGCAAATGAGCGCGAACTAGGACCCCTAGAACCCATATCCGGGGTCAGTTTCAATTTTTATATGTTTATATATATATATATATATATATATATATATATATATATATATATATATATATATATATATATATATAACTCAAAAAATAATGGGCCGAATTTGATAAAATTTGGTACATACCTTCCTTTTGTAAATGGCTTGGATAAGTTCGTTAGTGAGGAAAATCGGACGAGGTTTTCCGGAAAAGTTTTGAGTGTTCATTCGAAAAAATTTTATATCTCCGGAATTAACAAAGTAAGGGACACCAAATTTGGTACGCTGGTTCATATCGTCATAGGTAAGCTACCTACCAAAGTTTAGCTCTATAGGTTAAAGGACAAAAAGTTACAGGCATTTAAAGAAAAATAAATTTGGGGTTTCCTCAAAACGTCAAAGTCGCGATTTAAAATGTCAAAATTGGTAATATTTAGGCAATGATCCTGAAATTAATATGAGCTATCAAAAGAAAATGTCTCAAGAAGAATGCTTTACAAAGCCTGAACTCTTAGTTTCAATCGTCATAGCCCTTCAAATTACTAAAATATTCCCAGAAAATTCATTCAAAATAGACCCTTTCTCTGATGCTTTGGCAGTATAGTGTTGGCTATAGAGTTTATCGATTAATGGTATATCATTTTTGTCAAATTTTCGTAAAAAATCTTTAAAGCTGAATATATCCGTTATTATGCAAGTTACGAAAGAAAAATGGTATACATTAATTATAGGGTGTCTTGAGCTACATCTTAAAAATAATTCCACAATTACAGGCTGGCCCATAAGTCGTTGGTGATTCAAAATTTTTTTTTAATCGAACACGCCCTGTCTTAATGCATTTTTACATTTTCCATCGAAATACATATTTGTAAGAAAAGAAATTCGGGACGCAGCAAGTGCGTTATGGTAGCGAATTTTCATTAAATCCTTCAAATTTGAATAGCTCAATTTGGTATTAACCTATAAGCTTGACCAGGGAACCAGTTTTTTCGGGAACAATTTAAGTTTACTTTCGGAAATTTTTGTACATTTTCAAACAATAAAGTTATTTTGATGAAACATGGCACATTGTTTCTACTATAAAGATTGATGCCTGCTTTCTTAAAAAAAAACATGCTTGCTATTAAAAACATTTTAATGAAAATTCACTACCATAACGCACTTGCTGCGTCCAGAAGTTTTTTATTTGAAAGCTGGTGCTTCTCATGTGGTCCTATATACATTTGACAAGATCTGACCAGTAGTTTTTGAGTTATCCTTAATGAAGTCGGTTTTCTATTTTTTTTTACTTGTGTTCCGCACTTGCCAGAGAGAAAATAAAGTTTTTTCATCTGTTGTAAAGTGGTAAAAGGTCACTTAGATCGTTTCCGAAATAAGCTATTTGATTAATTAACAATATAGTACAAAATACATATGGTTAACGATGTAGTGACGTTTGTGTACTTACGTGGTATATACAAAAGCATAACGAATATCAGGAAATATTGATAGTTGAATATGAAATTCCAGGTATTGGGCATTGAAAATGTGAATATCTTCGTTTCCTTGACTTCCAATTGTGCATTATAGATACACAACAGTTCACCGGTCACACCAATCGGATAGAGTACAATAAAGGTCGTGTACCTGGAAAAAAGAAACAGGCAAAATCATCATATGTTAAATTAAGTTGAATTCTTAATTTATAAAGAATTGTTTCAGTAGTTTGAACTTTAGCCTACATTGTATGTAAATTGCAGAAATGAAGAGTCAGCAATGACCTTGCATTACCTCACGTAATGGCATGTAATTCATAACGTTTTTCTTTCTGGAGGTAAAGTTCATTTTCAACATAAAATGCTGAATATTTAAATTAATATTGGATATAACATTCTTTTAACCCAGTGAAATAAATAGTCTCTTTATTTCACTGTTTTAACCTTCACTTGAAAAATTACAATAATAATTATAATAATAATAATGTTCATTCACGTAAGAAAAAGTTATAACGACATAAAGTATCAGTTTACAAACACAGAATAAACAGAAGTTACTCAGGAAGTACTCAAAATTTGTAGTTATTTGTGAATTGACGTATATCAGAGTTAACTGCTAACCTACGCTTTTTTATTTATTTCAACCACACCACGAGGGCTTACAGCCTAAATACTATAGTACCGTGGGTGTCGACAAGGGCGAAAGAGACAACTTGTTAATTCTGGACTTGAAGATTTGGAGGCTCGGAGAAGGAAAAATATGTGCCGGCAAGGAATTCCACAACTTGCAAGTCCTCGGGACAAAAGAGCGGGCATAACAAGATGTTCTATGTCTGGTGACCTGGGCAGTAAAAGGGTGCATTAGCTCTGTTCCCCTGGTAGGTTTGTTGGGGACAGCAGGTCGAGAAACTAGCTGACCTCTGACCAGTGCCCGTGCAGATATCTATAAAAGAGAGAGAGAGAGGTCACCAACGGCACGTTGGTGGGCAAGGGATGATAGCCTTTGAGTGAGGAAGGGTCACCGATGAGATGTATAGTTCTCTTCTGAATGGAGTCCAGGATAGCGAGTGTAGAAGCGGCATCCCAGATGTGGGAGCAGTATTCGAGGTTTACCCTTGTTTGTGGAGTATATAAGGTATAGATATTAGCTGGTGAAAAGTATTTGCGAGCCTGGAAGTGGAAACCTAATTTCTTACCAGCCGTTTCTGCAATTGATGTGACATGTTGGTGCCAATTGGGATTTCGATCCACAGAAATGCCAACAAGTGAAAAGGACTCATTACTTTGAATAACTTGGTTGTTCATTGTGATGGGTCTAGGGCTGATGTATCTCTTATTAGAAAGCAAGACTGAGATTTGGTGGAGTTGAATTGTACAAGATTTCTACTTCCCCAGTCTAATATTTTTTGGAGATCCACAGGGACAGAACCCTCCATGAGTTTGCGATCCTCATCTAATTGGGCTAAAGATACAGGCTTAGAATATTGTATATGTGAGTGGAGGGTGCTGTCGTCCGCGTAACTGAACTGGGTTGGATGTGCTAGAGAGGAAGTCATTGATGTGGAGAAGAAACAAAGTAGGGGCTAAAGCTGAAAGTTGAGGGACTCCTGCATTAATTGGATGCAGTTTAGAGGAATGGCCATCCACGACAACAGATATGCTCCGGTTGGAGAGGAGATTTGCTGTCCAGGTACAGAGTTTTGGTGGTAGGCCATAGGCCGGAAGTTTATTAAGCAGCGCTGCGTGCCAGACCTGGTCGATTGCTTTGGATATGTCTAGAGCGACAATCTGGGATTCACCGTGTAGTTCCATAGACTTGTTCCAAGAATGGGTGACAAAGGAAAGGAGGTCGGCAGTTGATCTGCCCTGGCGGAATCCATACTGCCTGTCGTGGATTAGACTGTGTTTTTCAAGAGATTTTAGTAATTCGGTGTTTATATACTTTTCCATCACTTTAGAGACGACTGAAAGGAGATAAATAGGTCTGTAGTTGCTAGGAAGCGCTTTGGATCCTTTCTTGGGGACGGGTTGTACTCGAGCGGTTTTCCAGTTACTAGGGAATATGTCTCTATTGTAAGATGTCTGAAACAGACGAGTCAGGACAGGAGCAAGTTCTGGTGCGCATTTTTGGAGAACAAGTGCTGGGATCTCGTCAAGGCCAGAGGCTTTCCTGGTATTAAGAGAAGAAAGCATCTTTCGTACCTTTTTAGTTTTGAAAATGATATCCGTCATTGTATGCGCGACATTGGGGACTGTTGGTGGTTGAACATTTGGAGGTGGGTTGAGAGTAGAATTGCCGGCGAACAACGAGGCAAAAAGTTCAGCCTTGTCCAGGGCGGTAGAAACAATTTCATCCCCTGAAACAAGAGGTGGGAACGTGCTCTTGCATAAATTATTCCCAATAGATTAAGCAAGAGTCCAGAAGGGTTTGCTGCCGTTGGAGGACTTTGTTTTTGATGTGGTTATTAAAGGAGTGTTTTGCCTCAGAAAGAATACGGACATAGCAGTTTCTTGCGTCGTTAAATGCTTGACGGTTTTCTTGACTGGGATTGTGTAGAAGCGTTTTGTGAGCTTACAAATAATATAGTTTTATGTATGTAATTACCATAGAACAGATTTTTTTTCTTTATACATTCGATGATAGCATGGTTATATAAACTAATGAACTGACATGTTTAATGACTTTTCGATTATAGAAAAGACTAGCTAACATGAACTCTAGGTACAAAGGAACATTACATACAAACGACAAAAAATATATGTAATTGTCTAGACGTATTAGTTGATAATAACAATGTTATTACATACTTTTTCATGCTATTAAATTTACCTACTTACACGTGTTCGATTAATAATATCTACATAATTAAATATTCTGGTTAAAGGGGCAATAAATCATTATTCTCTTGTGTTATTTACATTAATTTATATAATGTGTAAGCACTGTATATAAACTTTATGCAAACAAAGTGTGAACTAAAGTTCACACTTTGCCACACATATAATACGGGCGAGAATCCTTATGCTCCGCCCTTGACCTAACCTGACTTCATATATGTATACAGTAGAATTCCTCTTAACCGACTTTGACGGGACTGAGGTAGAGTCGTTTCATAGGAATAGGCGGTTAATACGGATTGGTTTTGAAGCCCTTATAACCGATCTCCATTTCACGTCACTCCGTATTAAACGAATGTCATCATGCAATACTGCCAGTGGACGATGTTTTTTTTAAATATTTCAACAACACACCACGAGGGCTTACAGCCTAAATACTATCGTACCGTGGGTGTCGACAAGGAGGAAAGAGGCAACTTGTTAATTCTGGACTTAAAGGTTTGGAGGAGAAGGAAAAACATGAGCCGGCAAGGAATTCCACAACTTGGAAGTCCTCGGGACAAAAGCGCGGGTATACCAAGATGTTCTATGTCTGGTAACCTGGACAGTAAAAGGGTGCATTCGCTCTGTTGCCCTGGTAGATCTGTTGGGGGCAGCAGGTGGAGGAACTATGGAAGAAAGCTCCTCTGAGCAGTGCCCGTGCATATATCTATAAAAGAGAGAGATGTCACCAACGGAACGTCGGTGGGCAAGGGATGGCAGCCTTTGGGGAGGGTAGGGTCACCGATGAGACTATAGCTCTCTTCTGAATGGAGTCCAGGATAGCGAGCGTAGAAGCGGCAGCGGCACCCCAGATGTGGGAGCAGTATTCGAGGTTTGGCCTTATTTGTGAAGTATAGAAGGTATAGGGGTTAGCTGGTGAAAAGTATTTGCGAGCCCGAAAAAGGAAACCTAATTGCTTAGCAGCCACTTCTGCAATTGATGTGACATGTTGGTGCCAATTAAGATTTCGATCCACAGAAATGCCAACAAGAGAAAAGGACTCATTACTTTGAATAACTTGGTTGTTCATTGTGATGGGTCTAGGGCTGGTGTATCTCTTGTGAGAAAGAAAGCAAGACTTAGTTTTGGTGGGGTTGAATTGTACAAGATTTCTACTTCCCCAGTCTAATATTTTTTGGAGATCCACGGAGACAGAACCCTCCATGAGTCTGCGATCCTCATCTAATTGGGCTAAAGAGACAGGCTTAGAATATTGTATATTTGAATGAAGGGTGCTGTCGTCCGCGTAGCTGTGAACTGGGTTGGATGTGCTAGAGAGGAGGTCATTGATGTGGAGAAAAAACAAAGTAGGGGCTAAAGCTGAACCTTGAGGAACTCCTGCATTAATTTGATACAGTTTGGAGGAAAGGCCATCCACAACAACAGATATGCTCCTGTTGGAGAGGAAATTTGCTGTCCACATACAGAGTTTTGGTGGTAGGCCATAGGCCGGAAGTTTATTAAACAGCACTGCGTGCCAGACCTGGTCGAATGCTTTGTATATGTCTACAGCGGCAATCTGGGATTCACCGTGTAGTTCTATAGACTTGTTCCAAGAATGGGTGACAAAGGAAAGGAGGTCGGCAGTTGATCTGCGCTGACGGAATCCATACTGCCTGTCGTGGATTAGACTATGTTTTTCACGTATATAAGTATATACAGTATGTATGAGGTACGTATGTACATATGTACTTATAAAATTACATACATATTATGTACTTTAAATAAACTGACCATAGGTTTCTGTTTTCCTTTAGAAAATCTAAATATGAAAACAAACTAAATAATAATCCTTGATATTATGTAATGCATACATATTTATGTATTTAATATGCACATACACAGTTTGTAATAAACCATTTACGTATCGCATAACAGGATAAGATTATAAGTGTGGTGTACACCTATAATTCAACAATCTTACTTACTACACACATTAAATCAAAAACAAAACAAAACAACATTTCGGCAAGCTTAAATTCCATTACAGGCTTCACAGGCAGTCCATCAATTGCATAAAATTAAAATCAACTATTTTGCAATGAAAATCAGTTCTATGAAAATTCGATTCCATAATGCATTTTCTGCTCGTCGCTTTTTTACAGGCGAATTAAAACAAAAAAATTACGTCAGATTTTTTTTATTATTTGATACATACAAAACAGAAACCAAAATTACAAATTAATACATAAAAATACATAAAAAATAAAAATAGCGTGTAGCATGCAAACAACAAAGCAAATTATAATACATAGAAAGAGAAATTAGCAAACAGTATTCTTAATTTTGTTAAATATTTTATAATTTTCTTTTTAAATTATTGCCAATGCCAAAATAAAAATCGAGAGTGATCTACAAAATAAAAAACTTAATAGATATCATTCCAAAACATATTAGTATAAAATTAAACAATAACAACAATTTTTATTTCAACAGAAACCCATTATCATCTGTAAAGCCAAGACAAAAACATATTTTTTCTGAACAAAAAGTACATTTTGGGATATTAAGAAATACTAAAAATAACATAAGAATTTTGTGAAATATAAAGTCGATCATAACCAACACAAATAATTTTATTTGCATTTTTCAGTTTTCGTAAGGAATGAAAATAGTTACTTTTTAAATGTAGGGTCAAAATTTTTTTTTTAAAGAAATTTCCACTGGCTGCTATAATTTTCTTTTCCATATTTTCCTGATTTTATGAAATATTTTTCTTCTTAATTTGTATATATCAATGATCTTAGTAGTCGACACATTTTTTTTTAATTAAAAAAAATTATTCCGTATTTATGGTGCCCAATTTGAATTTTCATATAATTTGACATCTATTCTGGTATATATATATATATATATATATATATATATATATATATATATATATATATATATATATAAACAGTGTGTCCAAGATAAGAAGGGGATAGCATGGGGAAATCGGAAACCGTAAGAGATACAGGGTGGGTTAAATTAGAAAAAAGTTGCCCATTTTAGAGCTCAATTAAACGGTATTTTGAAATTTTGGAAATTCCGATTATTTCCGGAGATATTCGAAAAAAACCGAAATTCGCCAATTTCGGTTTTCTTTTTTTCTGACCTTATTTGAGAAGATATTGAAAAACAAAAAACACTTTTTCACGTACACTTTTTAAGTTCTACAAGTTGGTGTTTACAGATTTTTTATTCGACGTTTCGTCTCCGAGAAACCATCATCAACTTTAATTTTTTAAATACGGCCCTGCAATTTTTATTTCAAAACTTTAAACCATTTTCAAATCTAAATTAGAGGATGTATAATTTCTAATGGTTTGGATATGTTTTCAGCTTATTTCAGTCATAAAAAGTGTTTTTTCAGGAAAAATATTTTGAGTACGGCTCTGAATACTCGAAAAGCATTTATTTCTATAAGTAGTACCTTTTAAAAAGTCAATGAAGAGAAAAACGTTTTCAGTAATATTTCTTCGTTATTAAAATGTAACACCGTACTATTATAAGACTAGGTCCTAAACAGAGGGCTTTGAAAAATAAACAAGTTGTCTCTAATGACAATAGAGATCTTTCAACAAATATAAATGCCAGTGTCAATTACTTGACTTTGTTAAATACAGTTAATTGGGTACAAGCTCTTTCAATTTGTTTAAAAATGGATATTTTTCTTTTGCGGAAAAGTTCGACATATTAAAATGTTACATTTTGTGCTATAGTAATACAGGAAAAGCTGAGCAAATGTATTCAAATTATTATCCTGAAAGAGTACAGCCACATGGAAAGATATATGGAAAAATAGTTACCAATTTATTGCAGTATGGTTCATTTAAGAAACCAATTGTTACTAGAAGCAAACCATGCACTTAACTAACTCAAAATAATGTACTGTTAGCTGTAGCACAAGACCCTACAACATCGGTTAGAAATATTGAAAGAGTAACTGGGACTCCAAAATCGACTGCAAATTTTATTTTGCGTAAGAACAAATACCATCCTTACAAATTTCGAATCTGTCAAGGATTACGGCTCGGGGACGATATAAAACGCAGGACATTTTGTGAGTGGTACACTAGAAAATGTCAAGAGGATGAACATTTTGTTAATAAAATATTATGGTCTGATGAGAGTATGGTGACTAACAACGGAATCTTCAACAGGCGAAATACACATTTCTGGTCCAGAAGAAACCCGCTTTTATACAAAACGTCTAAGCACCAACACCGTTTTGGTTTTAACATGTGGTTGGGGATGTTAGGGACACGGATAATTGGGCCATTTTTTTTTTCATGGATCACTGACTTCCGACCGGTATCGAAATTTCCTGCAGAATAATTTGGAAGAATGGTTCGATGCTCACTTACCATTAGCAGAAGTCAATAACATCTGGTTTCAACAAGACGGGGCCCCGGCTCATAATTCGAGAACTGTTCAAGAATACCTATCAAACAGGTTTCCTGACAAATGGATAGGTACGCATTCAGGTGTTTCTTGGCCTCCACGATCGCCAGATCTAACACCTCTTGACTTCCATTTTTGGGGGTATGTCAAAAACTACGTATACCAACGAAATTTTCACACGGAGGAACGATTACGTCAACTGGTTTTGCAAGCATTGCAAACCATTACACCAGATGCAGTAAACAATGTTTTGGATTCCACAATTAGACGATGTTACCTATGCCTAGAAAATAATGGTGATTTGTTTGAACATCTCTTATGATTAAGGCAGATAATCTATTTACATATAATATTCATTAGTTAATAAGGTACCTACATTTCATGAATTTAAGTTATTTTATTGGTTTATTTATGACAAATGTTATTCTTTTTCATTAATAAGTTTGAAGAATCTTACTGAAAATGTTGTACTTCATTGACATATTAAAAGGTACGACCTTACCGAAATAAACGCTTTTCGAGTATTCAGGGCCGTACTCAGATTATTCCTGAATAATTTTGTTCTTTGACTGAAACAAGCTGAAAACATATTCAAACCATTAGAAATTATACATCCTCTAATTTAGATTTGAAAATGGTTTAAAGTTTTGAAATAAAAATTGCAGGGCCGTATTTAAAAAATTAAAGTTGATGATGGTTTCTCGGAGACGAAACGTCGAATAAAAAATCTGTAAATGCCAACTTGTAGAGCTCAAATAGTGTACGTGAGAAAGTGTTTTTTGTTTTTCAATATCTTCTCAGAAAAGGTCAGAAAAAAATAAAACCGAAATTGGCGAATTTCGGTTTTTTCGAATATTTCCGGAAATAATCGGAATTTCCAAAATTTCAAAATACCGTTTAATTGAGCTCTAAAATGGGCAACTTTTTTCTAATTTAACCCACCCTGTATCTCTTACGGTTTCCGATTTCCCCATGCTATCCCCTCCTTATCTTGGACACACTGTGTATATATATATATATATATATATATATATATATATATATATATATATATATATATATATATATATATATATATATATATATATATATAAATATTGTATAGGATGACTTGGACACTGTGCGTCCAGAGACCCGTCACGACGGGTTTGAACCAACTGAACTGGGTCTTGGTTTCATGCAGGTAGGTAAATTGTGTCAACAAAGAAGTGGATTCCAAAGGAAAAATTAGGATTAGAAACAAAATGTTGCATGTAAAATGTTATTAATGTACGTTTTAAACGCATCTTGATTGTTGCGACGTGTTCTAGTTATTTATATGTTTGGCGATAACATGTTGCATTAAACTGAATGGTTTTACACTGTTGTAGTCACATAAGTAACATTCAAAAGATATCTCCTGGTTCAATAAACGTACATTATGTTTGCAAATAAAATGCTGTATCAAAGATGTTACCTTAAAACCTTTGTATTCACATACATTACATTCAAAATATTTATCTTGACTACTTATATGACTAGAGATAACATGTTGCATCAGGCTTGTTATATCTTCACTATTGTAATCACATAAGTTACATTCCAAAACATGTCTTTGAGTGTTAACATGTTCACCGGTAACATGATGCATCAAACTTCCTATATCAAAGCTAAAGAATTCACATGATTTACATTTAAAAAGTCTCCGTTTATTACTTATATGTTTAGACATCATATGCTGCATTAAGTCCGCCATCTTTACGCTGCTGTGCTTACACAATACGCATCTAAAAGCAGGTGTTTTAAGGATATCTATATGTTTAGAAATAATGTGTTGTAGCAAGCCTATCTTTGATGTATAATAGTAATCATCGCACAGTTCGCATTCCAAAGTTGTATCCAGGTCAACTCCATGTTTATCGATAGCATGCTGCTCCAAGCTTGACTGTCGTTCACTGCTATAACTGCAAAATTCACATCTAATAACTTTCCATGCACGATTGATATGTTTAAAGAGAACGTGTAGCATCAAATTTGTTACCTCCATACTGTTGAAATCGCAAAAATCACAGTTCATAGGCTTATCTTGTTTGTCCTCATGTCCTGAGATATGCTGCATCAAACCGGTTATGTCTTCACTTGTATACTGGCATGACTGGCACCTAAAATAGCTCTCATTAATGGTAGTATGTTGGGAGAACACATGAACGATCAAATCCGAAAATTTCCAGGACGAGAAGTCGCAAGATTCGCATTCGTAACGTGTCTCAAAGACATTTACATGCTTAAGCGTAATGTGTTTCAGTAAATAGTTTATCTTTTCGCCAGTATAATTGCATAAACCACAGTCAAAAGATGTCTCTATAGAAGTTACATGACTAGATATAATATGATTTATCATGTTTGCTTTCAGCATACGAGAATCACATAACAAACATTGGTAAGTATTATTCTCTAATTGATTTGCCATGTTGCCAGAAAGTTTGATTTGGTTTCAATGTGTTTGTCTTGCACGTCAGCCCTGCAAAAAAGAATGTCTTTCTAAGCATACATTATCTATTATAAGTCTCAACTTTAGCTAAGCTTTTAAATCGTAAAATACTTACGGGATTCGGAGCGAACAGACGTACCGGACAGGGTAAGTCAAAAATTAACTATAAATATAAAGCGTTAAAGATAACGGCACCTTAAAAAGCATAGGCAAGAAAGACATGCCCAATCTCCTGCACCTCAACTGTCCCACGAAAAAAGATAAAAAGAACGACGGAAAGGCTGACCCAATATATTTCCAATTAATAACAGGGATCTAAACTACGCGTCAATTGAAGTAAAACACCCTAAATTTTGGATACTGTTTGATCGTTTGTAGCTCAAAATCAAGTTCACCGAAGCCGCCCTAATTTTCACAGGTTTGTTCACAGATGTTTTTTGGGGCTTCTGATTGGTAGACAATAACAAAATTTGCACTTACTTGCTACAAGATACAGGGTGGACTATAAGTAGATGTTTTTCCAGCAACATTTCAAACTATTACCATTAGTCTACGAGGAGAGCTATATATATATATATATATATATATATATATATATATATATATATATATATATATATATATATATATATATATATATATATTTGGTATGCAATTTAGAAATATACCTTGACACCTCGGGGCGTTTTCTTCTTCTTCTTCTTTGGGTGCCATCTCCACTAATGGAGGTTAGCGACAACAACAGCAAACTCCTCTCTATCCTCCGCCACTCTCATCAAGTACTCAAAGCCCAGACCTGTCCAATATCTTATGTTTCTCAGCCATGACAGTTTCTTTCTGCCTACACTTCTTTTCCCCTCTAGTTTACCTTTAATTATGAGCTGGGGGATATAATATTTGGGATTGCGCAACAAGTGGCCCAGATATGCTGTCTTCCTCCGCTTGACAATCTGGAGAAGCTCTGTCTCTGTTCACTCTGCGTAAGACCTCTTCATTTCGCACTCTTGCTGTCCATGGTATTTTTAGTATGCGCCGACCCACATCTCGAAAGCTTCCAGTGTATTCATGCTCGTTATTTTTAAGGTCCATGTCTCTACTCCATACAAAAGGACTGACCATATGTAGCATTTTGCTAACCTTAACCTTAGGTTTATGTCGAGATGCGAATCGCAAAGGAGGCTGTGTATTTTTGTAAAGTTGATTTTGGCTTGTGCAATTCTGGAATTTATTTCTTTTTCTGGGTTTAATTGGCTGTCTATCCAGCATCCCAAGTATTTATAATGGTTGACATGTTGTAATATGTTATTATTTGTAATGAAGGGTATAGGTACATTCTGTCTCCTCTGCATTACCATTATTTTCGTTTTCCTCTCGTTTATCCGCATTCCAAATTCCGAACATGTCTGATTTAGCTGATCTAGAATATTTTGTAAGCCGGTATCCGTATCTGCTATTAAAACGGTGTCGTCGGCGTATCTAATAGTGTTTATCCGAACGTCATTTACTTTTATACCGTCATTAACTTTTTCAAGGGCCTTTTTGAACATAAGCTCGGAATACAGTTTAAACAACATGGGTGACAATACGCATCCCTGTCTTACTCATTTCCCAATATTTATGCTGTTAGAAGTTTCGCCCTCTATTCGAATTTTGGCCACTTGGTACCGGTATAAGTTTTTGATTAATGTTAAGCTCTTGCCATCTAGACCTATATTTCGTAGGGCGTCTATCAATTTCGGATGCTTCACTCGGTCGAAGGCCTTCTCAAAGTCGACAAAACAGAGAAAGATGTCCCTATGTTGATCGTAACACTTCTGGCACAACACTTGTAGGCTAAACAGCGCTTCTTTTGTCCCCATACCACTCCTAAAACCGAACTGATCATGTCCTATCTCTGCTTCGCATCTTCTAAATAACCTGTTATGTAATATTTTTAATAGTATCTTAAGGGCATGGCTCATAAGACTTATCAGCCTAGTCTTCGCATCTGTGGGAGTGTGGTTGTTTTGGCAAGGGTACGAAGATCGACTATATCCATTCGTCTGGTGTTCTTCCTGTCTCGTAAATTTTATTAAACAGGGAGACCAGTAAGTCGAGGTTGTTCTCGTTTATCAGTTTCAATATCCCCGGGTAAATTTCGTCGGGTCCTGGGCTTTTATTTATTTTAAGCTGTTTAATGGGACGTTTTCTAGATTGCATTAATATCGCAGCCCACTACGTTTCTATAATCAATTTTGTATTTTAGGTCAAGTTCACCCTAAGTACAAATGCAAGCAAACGACATTGGTCTATAAGGCGGATTGTGCGATGATTGTATGCAGTGCTAAATATGACTATACCTCGAGGCCTTCTCTAGATTTTGTTGCTACGTTGCTGTCATCACTTTTGTCTTTGAAGCCGAATTAGACTCTTAACTACATTCTGTTTCTCGTAAAACGCACACTTCAATAGTCAATGAGTTGGGGTAGGTGAATTTCGGTATGCAATTCAGAAGAATACCTTAATACCGCGGGACGTTTTCGAGATTTCATTAATATCGCAGCCTACTGCGTTTATATAATCAATTTTTTTCTTTTTCTTTTAAATTATTGGGCGACAAATTATTGGTCGACGGGGAGGTTTAAGCTTATTTTTAGCATTCCATTCTGAAAAACATCTCTATACCTCATGGTATTTTTGAGATTTTGTTGATATGACATTTGACTACATTGCTGTGAGCAAATTTGCCTCCTAACTTTCTCGCAAAACGCTCATCACAATAGTCGAGGATTTGGGTCAGGTTAATTTTGGGTATGCAGTTGAGAAACCTTCAATACTTAGGGACGTTTCTGAGATTTCGTTGATATCGCAGCCTAGTAGGTTAATATAAATAATTTTGTAATGTAGATATAATTTTCAATCAGCAACAATGCTAGCAAACCCCTTTAACCCTGGAGGTTAGTTACGTTGATTCATGATTTGCATAACAACCAATTTCGTTGCGAATGGCAACAATAAAGTTTGACATTTTACAATCACATATGCTGCAAATTTGTCGCTTTTAATTTTATTTACAGTCAAAATTTGGTGCAGCTTCGATTATTGCCTCCCCAAATGAAATATATTTTAAGCTAACAAAATTAAGTATTAATTTAAACAAAATTCTTAAATATTGGTAGATTTATTGTGCGGTTTCAGGTTAAGTAGAGAAGGCTGGTCGTACAGACACATAGCCGACATTTGTCCCAAATCCAAGTTGACAATTAAAAGGGTGATAACCGTGTCGTGAATACCGGCCGCTCTCAATACAGACATGGAGGTGACATAGGCAGAGTTACTACTTGGCGAGATAACAGAATTCGGATAACAGTACGCAAGAACAGGAAGGTAATTTCCTCAGCAATCAGATCAATGGTGGGAATTGCAGCCTCGAAGTCGACAATACGCAGACGACACCATATCAGAAATTTAAGAGCCAGACGATGAGCGACATGGCCCACTCTTGAAAACTATACACCGCACTGGGCGAGGAAACTGGGCCAACCAGCAACCAGCACAGTCACTGGGGAGAGATGTTTGTTTGTTGATGACTCAAGATTCACTTTTTATCGAAATGCTGGGCGTGTATTGGTATGGAGAGAAACTGGTATAGCGAAGAATGTATGGAAATACGGGTGGCTTTCGGTGGAGGTGGAGTGACAGTATGTGGTGGTATAAGTCGGACTGGGTGTACTGACTTAGTAATCTTGATGAGAGAAAGTATGAAGGGAGAAAGGTATCGAAATTTGTGTGTGAGACATTGTCATTCCCTATGCCATTAATTTCGGTAACGATTTTATCTTGATCGATGATAATGCTCGTCCTCATCAAATTCAAATGGTTTCGGATATGCTTAGGATGAACAATATAGAGAGAATGGAGTAGCCTGTCAGATCACCTGATATAAATCCGGATGAGCATGTATGGAGTCGGATCAAATTAAAATTATGTGAGCGAGAAAGTGGTTTACGTGACTTGAATGTATTGGCTACTGCCATTAGACGGCAGTGGAAACTACTCCCCAAGATTTGTTGAGAAGATTGGTTGATAGCATGCACAGACGAGTGGCAGATCTGATCAGCAATCGTGGTGGGCCTACAAGATACTGATTTTTACGTTTCTTCATAACTATAGGGTTATTTAATCATTCACCTATCTATGTGTTATTCATGTCTTGTGTAATGAATAACATAAAATTTTCGCTACTAACATGTTAGTTTTATTACTAACAAGCAAAATTAATGATATCAACCTAGTATGCTGCAATATCAACAAAATCTCAGAAAAGTCCCGAAGTATTGAAGGTTTCTCAACTGCATACTCAAAATTCACCTGACCCAAATCCTCGACTATTGTGATGCGCGTTTTGCGAGACAGTTAGGAGGCAAATTTGCTGACAGCGATTGAATGCGATATAAACAAAATCTCAAAAATGCCGAGGTATAGATATGGTTTTCATAATGCAATATTAAAAGTCTCTCCGTCGACCAATAAATTAAAAAAAAGAAAGAGAAAAAATTGATGATATAAACGTAGTAGGCTGCGATATTAATGAAATCTCGAGAAGGTTCCTAGGTATTCCTCAGCACTAAATACCTAAATCGAACATAATCCGCCTCATACACCAATGCGGCTTGCTTGCATTTTTTACTTACCTATAATACAAAATTGATTACAAAAACGTAGTGGGCTGTGATATTAATAAAATCTCGAAAATGGCCCGAGGTATCAAGGTATATTTCTAAAATGCATACCAAAAACATATATATATATATATATATATATATATATATATATATATATATATATATATATATATATATATATATATATATATATATATATATATATATAATTCTCCTCGTAGACAAATGGCCATCGTTTGAAATGTTGCTGAGAAAACATCTACTTATATTCCACCCTGTATCTTGTGGCACGTAACTGCAAATTTTATTGTGTACCAATCAAAGGCCCAAAAAATACCTGTCAACCTGTGACAATTAGAGCAGATTCGGTGAACTTGATTTTGAAATACAAACGATCGAACAGCATCCAAAATTTAAGGTGTTCCACTTCGATTAACGCGTAGTTTAGTAGTGCGGCATTTAAACGGGCTATTTATTCCCGACATAATGGAAAATACAGTGGCAATAGAAAAATGCTATTTTTTATTTGATTAACCGCTTGGACAGCTATGACCATTAGCGGGATGGATAGTTGAACCGAATGGGATGAAATAGTGATGTTTATCGTATTAGTGAATTTTCGTAGAAAAAAAATCACTAATGGGGAGATCTCGACTTTGGAATTTTGATTTTTTTGCAAATGAGCACGAACTAGCACCCCTAGAACCCATATGCAGGGTCAGATTCAATTTTTATATGTTTATATATATATATATATATATATATATATATATATATATATATATATATATATATATATATATATATATATATATATATATATATATCACACCGACAACTCAAAAAATAATAAACCGATTTTTATCAAATTTGGCATGTACCTTCCTTTTGTAGGTGCAATTTCGTTAGCCAGGAAAATCGGACCATGTTTTCCTGGAAAATTTTGAGTTCTTTCGAAAAAAAATTTATCTCAAAAAATAAAGAAGCTATGGTAACCAAATTTGGTAGCTAGATTTACGATATAAAAAGTAAACTATACACCAAAATTTAGATTTCTGTGTTACAAGAAAAAAAGTTATTAAAAAATATTTGGTACCAGATCATTTCTATGAAAATTCACTACCATAACGCACTTGCTGCGTCCAGACTTTTTTATTATGTATAATTTAGTAGTCACAAATCGTAGACAGAAGTTAGTTTAACAGTTTGATTTAAGTGGAATACATTTGACACGAAATGTCAAAGATCACCTTCATAATGAAATGGAAATTGGTTTCTTGGGGACTGTCAATTTTGAGCGTACCAAATTTGCTTGCCATAACTTTGTAATTTTTTGAGATATAAAAATTTTCCGAAAGAAAACACAAAATTTTTCGGGAAAATATAAGGTCTGAAACTAACCTCGGATTTGGCTTCCAGGGGTTCTAGTTAACGCTCATTTGAAGAATTTTTTTCAAAATTCAAAAGTCGCGATCTCCTCTTTAGTGATTTTTTTAAAAAGAAAATTCACTAAAAAATACGCTGTCATTTAGAAAAATACATCGATGAAGTCATAACTTGAAAACAAATGACGTAACAAGATGAAAATAATGTAGTACAACGTCAAATGAGTTAAATTGTTATACCCTTTCTTCAAGAAAATTATTTTTAACGAAGTTATCGAATTTATCCGTTACCTATGAGCTTCGGTGGTTAGAACGTGTGCCTCTGAACCGAAGGGTACTGGGTTCGATACCAGCGTACTCCTTTCACTTTTTCAGTACATACTGTACCATTACCATCAACCGAGGTTGTGGCATTGTATTTGAATGCCTACACGTTCCGTCCTCCGGAGGGGCCGTAAAGTCGTCGGTCCCGTGTCCATGCGATGTTGGGCACGTTAATGATCCCTACTCTCCTTACAGAAAAGCCGGGGGTTCGCAAAATTTCCAGGATAGTGAGGTAAAACTGCTCCCTGGCGTCGGTGATTGGCCATAGCCGCGGAAATAGGCCGACGTTAAATAAATAAAAAAACACACACATCCGTTACCTTATTCCACACTGTATACAAAGCGTGAAAGGTAACGGCACCTTAAGAAACAAAGTGGAGAAAGAGATTCCCAATATCCTGCACCTTAACCGTTCTCTTGGGAAAAAAGAGAAAAAGTTGGCGGCGCAGCAAGTGCGTATTGGTAGTGAATTTTCATTAAATGCTTCAAATTTGAATAACTCAATTTTCTAAAAGGTCTTACCCAGGGAAACATATCCACCACATTTTATTAAAATAGCTTTGTAATTTTTGGAGATTTTTTTTTTTAAGAAAACAAAATCCTCCCGGAAAACCTTGTCCGATTTTCCTGAATAACGAACTCACCCAGGCCATTAATAAAAGAAAGCTACTTGCTAAATTTCATCCAAATCGGTTAATTCTTTTTTGATTTATCGGTCGGATATATATATATATATATATATATATATATATATATATATATATATATATATATATATATATATATATATATATATATATATATATATATATATATATATATATATATATATATATATATATATATATATATATATATATATATATATATATATATATATATATATATATATATATATATATATATATATATATATATATATATATATATATATATATATAGTCTGTCCCAAACTGGATGGGAATGTATTATTTGTTGAGTTCCGTTTCTAATTGTGTTGCTTTGTGGAGTTTAAGTTTCTATTTGTTATTGCCGAGTTTAGTTATTTAACTGTTTCAAAAACAAACGTTGATACTTGTAGCTCAAAAACAAATGACAATCCAAAGTTGAGAATAGCACAAAAAGATTACTCCGTAAAAATTGTCCTCATAAGACATGTCAGATGAACGCCTGCTTAGATATTGAAGAAAAAAGAAATCGACACATTTTTTTTTCTTCAAAATAACTCGAAAACGAAAAGAGGCAGGGCAAAATCACGTCATATTTGGAAAACATGTCAGATGAACGCCTGCTTAGATATTGAAGAAAAAAGAAATCGACACATTTTTTTCTTCAAAATAACTCGAAAACGAAAAGAGGCAGGGCAAAATCACGTCATATTTGGAAGACATGTCAGATGAACGCCTGCTTAGATATTGAAGAAAAAAGAAATCGACACATTTTTTTTCTTCAAAATAACTCGAAAACGAAAAGAGGCAGGGCAAAATCACGTCATATTTGGAAGATATGTCAGATGAACGCCTGCTTAGATATTGAAGAAAAAAGAAATCGACACATTTTTTTTCTTCAAAATAACTCGAAAACGAAAAGAGGCAGGGCAAAATCACGTCATATTTGGAAGATATGTCAGATGAACGCCTGCCTGCTTAGATATTGAAGAAAAAAGAAATCGACACATTTTTTTTCTTCAAAATAACTCGAAAACGAAAAGAGGCAGGGCAAAATCACGTCATATTTGGAAGATATGTCAGATGAACGCCTGCTTAGATATTGAAGAAAAAAGAAATCGACACATTTTTTTTTCTTCAAAATAACTCGAAAACGAAAAGAGGCAGGGCAAAAATCACGTCATATTTGGAAGACATGTCAGATGAACGCCTGCTTAGATATTGAAGAAAAAAGAAATCGACACATTTTTTTTTCTTCAAAATAACTCGAAAACGAAAAGAGGCAGGGCAAAATCACGTCATATTTGGAAGATATGTCAGATGAACGCCTGCTTAGATATTGAAGAAAAAAGAAATCGACACATTTTTTTTTCTTCAAAATAACTCGAAAACGAAAAGAGGCAGGGCAAAATCACGTCATATTTGGAAGACATGTCAGATGAACGCCTGCTTAGATATTGAAGAAAAAAGAAATCGACACATTTTTTTTTCTTCAAAATAACTCGAAAACGAAAAGAGGCAGGGCAAAATCACGTCATATTTGGAAGATATGTCAGATGAACGCCTGCTTAGATATTGAAGAAAAAAGAAATCGACACATTTTTTTTTCTTCAAAATAACTCGAAAACGAAAAGAGGCAGGGCAAAATCACGTCATATTTGGAAGACATGTCAGATGAACGCCTGCTTAGATATTGAAGAAAAAAGAAATCGACACATTTTTTTTTCTTCAAAATAACTCGAAAACGAAAAGAGGCAGGGCAAAAATCACGTCATATTTGGAAGACATGTCAGATGAACGCCTGCTTAGATATTGAAGAAAAAAGAAATCGACACATTTTTTTTTCTTCAAAATAACTCGAAAACGAAAAGAGGCAGGGCAAAATCACGTCATATTTGGAAGACATGTCAGATGAACGCCTGCTTAGATATTGAAGAAAAAAGAAATCGACACATTTTTTTTTCTTCAAAATAACTCGAAAACGAAAAGAGGCAGGGCAAAATCACGTCATATTTGGAAGACATGTCAGATGAACGCCTGCTTAGATATTGAAGAAAAAAGAAATCGACACATTTTTTTTTCTTCAAAATAACTCGAAAACGAAAAGAGGCAGGGCAAAATCACGTCATATTTGGAAGACATGTCAGATGAACGCCTGCTTAGATATTGAAGAAAAAAGAAATCGACACATTTTTTTTTCTTCAAAATAACTCGAAAACGAAAAGAGGCAGGGCAAAATCACGTCATATTTGGAAGACATGTCAGATGAACGCCTGCTTAGATATTGAAGAAAAAAGAAATCGACACATTTTTTTTTTCTTCAAAATAACTCGAAAACGAAAAGAGGCAGGGCAAAAATCACGTCATATTTGGAAGACATGTCAGATGAACGCCTGCTTAGATATTGAAGAAAAAAGAAATCGACACATTTTTTTTTCTTCAAAATAACTCGAAAACGAAAAGAGGCAGGGCAAAATCACGTCATATTTGGAAGACATGTCAGATGAACGCCTGCTTAGATATTGAAGAAAAAAGAAATCGACACATTTTTTTTTCTTCAAAATAACTCGAAAACGAAAAGAGGCAGGGCAAAATCACGTCATATTTGGAAGACATGTCAGATGAACGCCTGCTTAGATATTGAAGAAAAAAGAAATCGACACATTTTTTTTTCTTCAAAATAACTCGAAAACGAAAAGAGGCAGGGCAAAATCACGTCATATTTGGAAGACATGTCAGATGAACGCCTGCTTAGATATTGAAGAAAAAAGAAATCGACACATTTTTTTTTCTTCAAAATAACTCGAAAACGAAAAGAGGCAGGGCAAAATCACGTCATATTTGGAAGATATGTCAGATGAACGCCTGCTTAGATATTGAAGAAAAAAGAAATCGACACATTTTTTTTTCTTCAAAATAACTCGAAAACGAAAAGAGGCAGGGCAAAATCACGTCATATTTGGAAGACATGTCAGATGAACGCCTGCTTAGATATTGAAGAAAAAAGAAATCGACACATTTTTTTTTCTTCAAAATAACTCGAAAACGAAAAGAGGCAGGGCAAAAATCACGTCATATTTGGAAGATATGTCAGATGAACGCCTGCTTAGATATTGAAGAAAAAAGAAATCGACACATTTTTTTTCTTCAAAATAACTCGAAAACGAAAAGAGGCAGGGCAAAATCACGTCATATTTGGAAGACATGTCAGATGAACGCCTGCTTAGATATTGAAGAAAAAAGAAATCGACACATTTTTTTTTCTTCAAAATAACTCGAAAACGAAAAGAGGCAGGGCAAAATCACGTCATATTTGGAAGACATGTCAGATGAACGCCTGCTTAGATATTGAAGAAAAAAGAAATCGACACATTTTTTTTTCTTCAAAATAACTCGAAAACGAAAAGAGGCAGGGCAAAATCACGTCATATTTGGAAGACATGTCAGATGAACGCCTGCTTAGATATTGAAGAAAAAAGAAATCGACACATTTTTTTTCTTCAAAATAACTCGAAAACGAAAAGAGGCAGGGCAAAAATCACGTCATATTTGGAAGACATGTCAGATGAACGCCTGCTTAGATATTGAAGAAAAAAGAAATCGACACATTTTTTTTTCTTCAAAATAACTCGAAAACGAAAAGAGGCAGGGCAAAATCACGTCATATTTGGAAGATATGTCAGATGAACGCCTGCTTAGATATTGAAGAAAAAAGAAATCGACACATTTTTTTTTCTTCAAAATAACTCGAAAACGAAAAGAGGCAGGGCAAAATCACGTCATATTTGGAAGATATGTCAGATGAACGCCTGCTTAGATATTGAAGAAAAAAGAAATCGACACATTTTTTTTCTTCAAAATAACTCGAAAACGAAAAGAGGCAGGGCAAAATCACGTCATATTTGGAAGACATGTCAGATGAACGCCTGCTTAGATATTGAAGAAAAAAGAAATCGACACATTTTTTTTTCTTCAAAATAACTCGAAAACGAAAAGAGGCAGGGCAAAATCACGTCATATTTGGAAGACATGTCAGATGAACGCCTGCTTAGATATTGAAGAAAAAAGAAATCGACACATTTTTTTTCTTCAAAATAACTCGAAAACGAAAAGAGGCAGGGCAAAATCACGTCATATTTGGAAGATATGTCAGATGAACGCCTGCTTAGATATTGAAGAAAAAAGAAATCGACACATTTTTTTTTCTTCAAAATAACTCGAAAACGAAAAGAGGCAGGGCAAAAATCACGTCATATTTGGAAGACATGTCAGATGAACGCCTGCTTAGATATTGAAGAAAAAAGAAATCGACACATTTTTTTTTCTTCAAAATAACTCGAAAACGAAAAGAGGCAGGGCAAAATCACGTCATATTTGGAAGATATGTCAGATGAACGCCTGCTTAGATATTGAAGAAAAAAGAAATCGACACATTTTTTTTTCTTCAAAATAACTCGAAAACGAAAAGAGGCAGGGCAAAATCACGTCATATTTGGAAGACATGTCAGATGAACGCCTGCTTAGATATTGAAGAAAAAAGAAATCGACACATTTTTTTTTCTTCAAAATAACTCGAAAACGAAAAGAGGCAGGGCAAAATCACGTCATATTTGGAAGATATGTCAGATGAACGCCTGCTTAGATATTGAAGAAAAAAGAAATCGACACATTTTTTTTTCTTCAAAATAACTCGAAAACGAAAAGAGGCAGGGCAAAATCACGTCATATTTGGAAGACATGTCAGATGAACGCCTGCTTAGATATTGAAGAAAAAAGAAATCGACACATTTTTTTTCTTCAAAATAACTCGAAAACGAAAAGAGGCAGGGCAAAATCACGTCATATTTGGAAGACATGTCAGATGAACGCCTGCTTAGATATTGAAGAAAAAAGAAATCGACACATTTTTTTTCTTCAAAATAACTCGAAAACGAAAAGAGGCAGGGCAAAATCACGTCATATTTGGAAGATATGTCAGATGAACGCCTGCTTAGATATTGAAGAAAAAAGAAATCGACACATTTTTTTTTCTTCAAAATAACTCGAAAACGAAAAGAGGCAGGGCAAAATCACGTCATATTTGGAAGACATGTCAGATGAACGCCTGCTTAGATATTGAAGAAAAAAGAAATCGACACATTTTTTTTTCTTCAAAATAACTCGAAAACGAAAAGAGGCAGGGCAAAATCACGTCATATTTGGAAGACATGTCAGATGAACGCCTGCTTAGATATTGAAGAAAAAAGAAATCGACACATTTTTTTTTCTTCAAAATAACTCGAAAACGAAAAGAGGCAGGGCAAAATCACGTCATATTTGGAAGACATGTCAGATGAACGCCTGCTTAGATATTGAAGAAAAAAGAAATCGACACATTTTTTTTCTTCAAAATAACTCGAAAACGAAAAGAGGCAGGGCAAAAATCACGTCATATTTGGAAGACATGTCAGATGAACGCCTGCTTAGATATTGAAGAAAAAAGAAATCGACACATTTTTTTTTCTTCAAAATAACTCGAAAACGAAAAGAGGCAGGGCAAAATCACGTCATATTTGGAAGATATGTCAGATGAACGCCTGCTTAGATATTGAAGAAAAAAGAAATCGACACATTTTTTTTTCTTCAAAATAACTCGAAAACGAAAAGAGGCAGGGCAAAATCACGTCATATTTGGAAGATATGTCAGATGAACGCCTGCTTAGATATTGAAGAAAAAAGAAATCGACACATTTTTTTTCTTCAAAATAACTCGAAAACGAAAAGAGGCAGGGCAAAATCACGTCATATTTGGAAGACATGTCAGATGAACGCCTGCTTAGATATTGAAGAAAAAAGAAATCGACACATTTTTTTTTCTTCAAAATAACTCGAAAACGAAAAGAGGCAGGGCAAAATCACGTCATATTTGGAAGACATGTCAGATGAACGCCTGCTTAGATATTGAAGAAAAAAGAAATCGACACATTTTTTTTCTTCAAAATAACTCGAAAACGAAAAGAGGCAGGGCAAAATCACGTCATATTTGGAAGATATGTCAGATGAACGCCTGCTTAGATATTGAAGAAAAAAGAAATCGACACATTTTTTTTTCTTCAAAATAACTCGAAAACGAAAAGAGGCAGGGCAAAAATCACGTCATATTTGGAAGACATGTCAGATGAACGCCTGCTTAGATATTGAAGAAAAAAGAAATCGACACATTTTTTTTTCTTCAAAATAACTCGAAAACGAAAAGAGGCAGGGCAAAATCACGTCATATTTGGAAGATATGTCAGATGAACGCCTGCTTAGATATTGAAGAAAAAAGAAATCGACACATTTTTTTTTCTTCAAAATAACTCGAAAACGAAAAGAGGCAGGGCAAAATCACGTCATATTTGGAAGACATGTCAGATGAACGCCTGCTTAGATATTGAAGAAAAAAGAAATCGACACATTTTTTTTTCTTCAAAATAACTCGAAAACGAAAAGAGGCAGGGCAAAATCACGTCATATTTGGAAGATATGTCAGATGAACGCCTGCTTAGATATTGAAGAAAAAAGAAATCGACACATTTTTTTTTCTTCAAAATAACTCGAAAACGAAAAGAGGCAGGGCAAAATCACGTCATATTTGGAAGACATGTCAGATGAACGCCTGCTTAGATATTGAAGAAAAAAGAAATCGACACATTTTTTTTCTTCAAAATAACTCGAAAACGAAAAGAGGCAGGGCAAAATCACGTCATATTTGGAAGACATGTCAGATGAACGCCTGCTTAGATATTGAAGAAAAAAGAAATCGACACATTTTTTTTCTTCAAAATAACTCGAAAACGAAAAGAGGCAGGGCAAAATCACGTCATATTTGGAAGATATGTCAGATGAACGCCTGCTTAGATATTGAAGAAAAAAGAAATCGACACATTTTTTTTTCTTCAAAATAACTCGAAAACGAAAAGAGGCAGGGCAAAATCACGTCATATTTGGAAGACATGTCAGATGAACGCCTGCTTAGATATTGAAGAAAAAAGAAATCGACACATTTTTTTTTCTTCAAAATCAACTCGAAAACGAAAAGAGGCAGGGCAAAATACACGTCATATTTGGAACGAGCATGAAATTCTACAAAACATTGCTAATTTAACCGTCTCCCTATCTCTAATAATGCGGGAGATAGCAATACATTCCCATCCAGTTTGGGACATACTGTATATATGTTTATATGTACCTAACCGATAACTCAAAAAGTACTTAACCGATTTGATGAGTTCGTTAGTAAGCCCGATCGGACCAGTTTTTCAAAAAACTTTTCCGAAAAAAAATGTATCTCAAAAAATTACAGAGCTATTTTGATG